>QRDG01000300.1:699910-957312 GCA_012064385.1 Puccinellia tenuiflora | reverse complement strand
GGGGATCTATCCCGCATCTCCATTGTTTATTAATTTAATTTTATCCGTGCTGTGTAGAAACATGTACCTAAGCTAGTTTTATTTTCCCGACACATTTATCGGATTGGAGTGTAGTAGTACGGAGTACTTCAGAATCGTTTCGCACTGTGGTGGAGCAGGAAAAGATGGGTTTGGGCCGAACTTGGTGTAGCGGCCTTAGGACATGTTACAATGGTAGATAAGACGGGTCTTTTTTTATCCCTCCACATCATCTGAAAAAGATAATAAATATCGGTCATACAATGCGCTCTCTCTTATTGTCTTCTCTCGCAATTAATGAGAATTAATTAAATTTTAATATGAAATTATGTTAATAGGGAAGGCATGGGGTACAATAGAGAAAATAGTCTTCTCTTAATATTTAAGAGATCATCTCTTAGCTAAGGGAAGACAACCATCTCTTTTTCATTCTCTCTCCACCAACTAAGCAAAAATCTGACGTGACATCTGTAAGGGAAAGATTACATCACCCCTGGTAGGGGCTAGGGCTCTACCAGTCCGACTACGCAGATTGTACGGATGGAAGTGCTCGACACGAGGGAGAGGGAGGCGGCGCCGGCGGCTAGCCACCGTCGCGAGGGAGAGGGAGGCGGCGCACCAAGGGTGGCGGCTAGGGTTTGGCACGGCCGACTCCTCTGGGAGTCGGCAACAATAATGATTATCGTTGCTTGTCTCACATAATCCCATTACAACTCTTTATATAATAAAAGATAAGTGGGCTAATCCCCTAGTTGGGCCCACGGTTGGGCCCCCTCCTCTGGTACGTGACGCCGGTCATAACATCTCTCCCCGCCTGCACAAACAGCTCGTCCTCGAGCTGGTAGTCTGGGTAGTGGAGGCTGAACTCATCGCGCTTCTCCCACGTAGCCTCCTCCTCCGGAAGGCCCTCCCAGTGGACCAGCAAGTACCAAATGCCGCGACGGAGTTGTGCGCGCAACACCTTCGCCGGGCTCGGAAGGAGACGCCCATCGGAGGTCGGCGGTAGCGCCGGTGGAGTTGCTGGAGGCGTCCCACGGTACGGCTTCAGGAGGCCCACATAAAAGACGTCATGGATGCGGGCTCCAGCCGGCAGCTGAAGGCGGTAGGCCAGTGTCCCCACGCGCTCCAAGATCACGAAGGGCCCCGCGTAGCGAGGGCCGAGCTTGCGCTTCGCGCGCGGGTCGAGGGACTGCGTGGACCGATGAAGAAGACGCAGCCACACCCAGTCGCCCACGGCGTATTCCACCTCACGATGATGGTTGTCGTAGTAGTGTTTGGCCAGCTGCTGGGCCTGCACGAGGCGTTGTCGCACCTCCGCCAGCATCTCATCGCGGGTGCGTAGGAGCTCCCCCGCGGCCTCCGTCCGAGCGGTCGCCGAGTCGACCGGAACAATGGGCGGTGGTGGGCGGCCGTAGACCACCTCAAATGGCGTGGCACGCAGGGCGGAGTGGTAGGAGGTGTTGTAGCAGTACTCCGCCCATGCAAGCCAATCCACCCAAGCGCGAGGACGATCACCTGTAACACAACGCAAATACATGGCGATCACCTTGTTAACCACCTCCGACTGGCCGTCCGTCTGAGGATGAAACGCCGTGCTGAAACGTAGCTTCACCCCCGCCATCCTGAAGAGATCGCGCCACACATGCCCCGTGAACACGGGGTCCCGATCACTGACGATCGACGCGGGAAACCCGTGAAGACGTACAATGCCGTCGAAGAAGGCACGTGCCACGGACGCGGCTGTGTACGGGTGGCCGAGCGCGATGAAGTGCGCGTACTTGGAGAAGCGGTCGACCACCGTGAGGATGACGGACTTGCCGCCCACCTTGGGGAGGCCCTCGATGAAGTCCATGGAGATGTCGGCCCAGACCTGTGAGGGTACCTCCAGCGGCTGCAACATCCCCGCTGGCCGCAGGGTCTCCGTCTTGTTGCGCTGGCATATCTCGCAAGAGCGCACCCAGTCCCGAACCAAGGCCCGATCACCGGGGATGTAGAAGTCAGCGCGGAGACGGTGGAGGGTCTTCTGAATACCCTCATGGCCCGACGAATGGGCAAGCAGCAACACCTGGTGCCGGAGGTCGTCGTGGTCGGGAACGAAGATACGGCGCCCATGCAAGAGGAGTCCCTCCGCAAGGCGCCACGGCGCGTCGAGCTCGCCCGCCTCCAGCTGCTGCCGCAGGAGCTGGGCGTCCGGCGCTGCAGCAGTGGCTCGGCGAATGGCGTCAAACAGGGCGAAGGAGGGTCCCGAGCGGATGCACAGCGCCGTCCCCTCGGGGGCGCTGTCCGCTGCCTCGTCGTCAGCATCGCGGCGAGATAGGGCGTCGGCCACAGTGTTGAGGCGCCCCGGACGGTACTCCACAGTGAAATCGAAGCCGAACAGCTTGCTGATCCACTGATGCTGCGGCACGGTAGACAGCCGTTGGTCCAGCAAGTACTTCAGACTGTAGTGGTCCGTGCGAATCTGGAACGAGCGCCCCCAAAGATAGGGACGCCAATGGCGCACGGCCTGCACCAAGCCAATGAGCTCCTGCTCGTACGCCGCTAGCTTGAGGTGACGTGCGGCGAAAGGCCAGCTGAAGTAGGCGAGAGGCCCCTCTCCCTGGTGGAGGACGGCGCCGAACCCCGCCCCAGAGGCGTCGCAGTCGACGATGAACGGCCGCGTGAAGTCCGGCATTTGGAGGACGGGGCCCGTCGTGAGGGCCTCCTTCAGGGCCTCGAATGCCGCGGTGGCCTCGTCATCCCAGGCGAACGCGTCGCGACGCAGTAGTCGCGTGAGAGGTGTCGCGATGAGGCCGAAGTCCCGGATGAATTTCCGGTAGTACCCGGCGAGGCCCAGGAAACCGCGAAGAGCGCGCGGCGAGCGAGGCGGCGGCCACGCCGCGACGGCCGCCACCTTGTCGGCGTCCATGGCCACCCCCTCGGCGGAGATGACGTGGCCGAGGTAGGCGACCGATGTCGTCCCGAACGAGCACTTCGAGCGCTTAAGGTGGAGATGATGCGCTCGAAGCTCGTTGAAGACGATGGCGACGTGCTGTAGGTGCTCCGCCCACGAGGTGCTGTAGATAAGAATATCATCAAAGAAAACGAGCACAAACCGACGTAAATAGGGGCGGAGGACATCGTTCATCAGGGCCTGAAACGTCGCTGGGGCATTGGTGAGGCCGAAAGGCATCACCACAAACTCGAAGTGGCCATGATGAGTCCGGAACGCCGTCTTGGCGATGTCGTCCGGGTGCATGCGCACCTGGTGGTAGCCCGACCGAAGGTCGAGCTTGGTGAAGAAGCGCGCCCCATGGAGCTCGTCGAAGAGCTCGTCCACCACCGGAATAGGGAACTTGTCCTTGAGCGTGAGGGCGTTAAGGGCGCGGTAGTCGATGCAGAAACGCCATGTGCCATCCGCCTTGCGGACGAGCAGCACCGGCGCCGAGAACGGCGACGTGGAGATCCGGATGATGCCCGCGGCGAGCATGAGGGCGCACTGGCGCTCGAGCTCGTCCTTCTGCAGCTGGGGGTAGCGGTACGGCCGTACTGCCACCGGCGCCGTGTCCGGGGCGAGGTGAATACGGTGATCGTACACCCGGACCGGCGGAAGACCGTGCGGCTCGTCGAAGAGATCGCCGTGCTGCTGCAGGAGGTGAGTCAGCAGGGGGTGCTCGGTGTCGAGGTCGGCCGTGGCGAGCTGAAGCTGCGGTGCCGGAGCGGCGCCCCCAATGCCCTCCCAACGGACGCGGCGGCCCTGACGCCAGAAGGTCATCGTCAGCGCGGCGAAGTCCCACAGTATGGGTCCGAGGGTCCGCAAGAAGTCCACGCCGAGGATGAAGTCGAAGCAGCCCAAGTCGATGCCGGCGCACGTGATGGTGAAGTGCTCGTCGCCGATAGAGAGCGGCACGCGCTGCGCCACGCCGTGGCAGCGAAGGCGGTCGCCGTTGGCCACGGTGACGCGGAGATGATCGCCGCCCGTCGGCTGGAGACCCAAGCGTCGCATGGTGGCCTCCGGCAGGAAGTTATGCGTGGAGCCGGTGTCGAGGAGGGCCACCAGACGCTCGCCGTGTATCGTCACCGGCAGTAGCATCGTCTGCTCGTTGCGGATACCCGCCAGCGCATAGAGCGAGACCACGCACGCCGTGGCCGGCGCGGGCTCGAGAGTGGCCTCTGCCGGTGTATCGGCGGGTGTGTCCGCCTCGCCGTCGTCGACCGTCTCCAAGTAGAAGAGGCGCGGGCAGACGTGGCCCGGCGCGTAGGGCTCGTCGCAGTTGAAGCACAGGCCGAGGCGACGGCGCTCCAGTTGCTCCGCCGGGGTGAGGCGCCGAAAAGTACGCGGCGCAGCCGCTGGGGCGGTCGGGGGTGGCCGTGTGGTCGGCGCGGCAGGCGGCGGGGGCCGGGCGGGCGGTCGGGCCCCGCGGCTTGGGGGGCCGGCTGCATAGCCTGGGCGCGGCGCTCGTAGGCCCGAGCGTAGTGCATGGCCGTCTGCAGGTCGTGGGGGCCTGGAGTTCCACGTCCACCCGTATGTGGTCCGGGAGGCCGCCGATGAAGAGCTCCGCGCGCTGCTGACCCGTCACGCCCGGGGCGTGGCACGCGAGGGCCTGGAAGCGATCGGCGAAGTCCTGCACCGTGGATGTGAAGGGGAGGCGCCCAAGCTCCGCGAGGCGGCTCCCGCGAATTGGCGGCCCGAAGCGAAGGAGGCATAGCTCCCGAAAACGGTCCCAGGGAGGCATGCCGCCCTCGTCCTGCTCGAGGGCGTAGTACCACGTCTGGGCGGCGCCCCGGAGGTGGTAGGAGGCGAGCCAGGTGCGGTCCGACGCCAGGGTGCGCTGCCCGCGGAAGAACTGCTCGCACTGGTTGAGCCAGTTCAAGGGGTCCTCCGACCCGTCGAAGGTGGCGAAGTCGACCTTGGCGTAGCGGGGCGGTGGCGGTGGGGCGGCGCCGTGGCCGTACGCCCCGGCGCGGTCCTCATGGGAACTCGCAAAGCCCGCGGCGGCGGTGCCCGGGAGGGTGGGCAGCGGCGGTTCCCCGGCGGCGGTATAGACCGGCGGGGGTGACGACTCGGCGAGCCAAGCCGGCAGCGGCGATGGCGACGGGGGGAAGCGTATTTGGTGGATCGGTACGCCTCCCGGGGCGGTGGAGACCGGCCCGGCGGTGGGGGGCGGTGGCCACTGTAGCCCGGACAGCGCCGGGGACGGCGGCGGCTGCAGCTGCACGCCCGTGAACGCCGGCAGCCAGGGCGAGGGCGCCGACACGGTGAAGACCGGAGGCGGCGGTGGCGCCGGGGGCCCTTGGGAGCCCATCAAGAACAGCCGGATCCCTTGGACGGCGGTGACGAGGTCGTTGACGGCCCCGCTCAACTGCTCGGGGGTGTAGATGACGGGCGCGGCGGGGGCGGCGGCGTGGACGCGGTGGCGGCGTGGCGGCGGCGGCCGTGGTGACGGCGACCGTGGTGGAGGGCGGCGGCGCGGAGGACGTGGAGGCGAACGGCGACGACGACATGATCGAACGAGAGCTAGCTGATACCAAGTTGGTAGGGGCTAGGGCTCTACCAGTCCGACTACGCAGATTGTACGGATGGAAGTGCTCGACACGAGGGAGAGGGAGGCGGCGCCGGCGGCTAGCCACCGTCGCGAGGGAGAGGGAGGCGGCGCACCAAGGGTGGCGGCTAGGGTTTGGCACGGCCGACTCCTCTGGGAGTCGGCAACAATAATGATTATCGTTGCTTGTCTCACATAATCCCATTACAACTCTTTATATAATAAAAGATAAGTGGGCTAATCCCCTAGTTGGGCCCACGGTTGGGCCCCCTCCTCTGGTACGTGACGCCGGTCATAACAACCCCATTATACATGCCCTTACTTAGGGCTCGGAGGCCTGTATCTGCCACTGGCGGACGCTGTGTTATTATATGTCGGATTGCCTCAGCGCTGAAGTACTGTCCGCTTGGTTCATCGTTTTGTTGGGCAAAACCGCTGTGCAATTAACATGCTGTGTAAATCTTCAGGGCCAGCAAATTGAACAGATAATCCAAGCGTAGCCTAGTAATTTACATCCGGTTGATCACCTGCCTACGCATATGGGCGGAGTTTGCCGGTGGAAGACCAAGAAGGAGCGAGAACAATCTAGAAGAAGCTACCAAATCTACGATTCAAGAGTGCAGCGTTGGAGAATTTATTCGGGCCGGAACAAGATATACGATGCAAGCAGTAGCTAGGTTGAAATTAAGATCCAATTTCAGTTTACCAGCATGCCCAAGAACCGAACTAATCCATCTGACACGCGCTGTGGAAACTCGGATCGGATTTCTCTCTCTAGCTAGCTCCGTGATTACTCCAAGGAACAAACATTGTACTATATCGAATGTGCATGTGTATACTATCACCAAAGTTTCTTTTCCGATTAAAGTACGTATAATATGCTCACAAAAACACAAGATCCGTCTTGCATGTACATACTGTTCTAGTTTTGTCCGAGATTGGATGCACCATAATAAAGTTACAGTAGATTCACTAGTCCATTAACTCCTCTTTCTAAGAGAAGATTCAGACCAGAACGTTATTTGATCTATATATACACTGAACAAGGAGCACTAGCAACCTTCTCTCAATCCTCTACCGAGCTACTCCCTGCTAGCTAACTACCCTATGGCTAATTACACAGGCAAGAGGATCCTTGATCTCTCTACTTCCTCCTCTGTTCCATCGTGCCGCCGGTGCCGGACTTAGTCTTCCTACGGCGCGCCCCACACGGCTCGGTCGCTTCGTAGATCTCCGTGATCAATCGGTACCTCCTGTTCTTCCGCAACCTCCAGCCCACCTCCTGCTCATCGTCGTTATGATCCAACTCCTGCGCGTCCACCAGAAGGTCGTCACACGCGGGGGCGGCGGGCGGCGCGTTGTTGACGGAGCGCGGAGAGGATGAGGAGTAGCAGGCCGACGCCGCCGTGCCCGATCCCCGCGGGGTGAAGGCGGCGCCGGAGGAGCAGCTGCTCTCGCCGCTGAGGTGGATGAGCTGCTCGGCCGCCGCGAGCTCCAGCGGCGTGAACCGCGTCGGCGGTGACGGCCTGCGCGCTGCCGCGTGTTCCATGGCGTGCGGTTGTGTTGTGTGGCCGGGCCGGTGGTTGCCTGGGTGGCTTGGGTCGCGCCGGGCGTGGTGCGGTTGGGCTCCGGTTAATTTCGTGCGCCGTGTAGTGTCGTGTGCACCTCTGTGCACCACTCTCTCCGTCTCTATCTCTGTAATAACTTCCGTTTTATTTTGCAGAAACTGACTTCGACCGAGGTGCCTGCAGATCAATCACTAGAAACATTGAGGGGCTTTATGCAAAATTGTGTATATCCAATTCGCCAGTATGTTCATCAACTGAAAGCAGCCGGCAATAAAAACTGAGATAATAGCTACAGCTCCATTCTGCAAAAAAAAAAAGAGTTTTGTAGGACTCTGAGGGGGTATGACGAAGATAGCCACTCAGGAAAGGATCCGTGTAGAAGTTGAACTTTTTTGTGGAGGAGATAAGTCGGTGGAGTATATAACTGCCACGTATCTCACCGCACTTCACGTGGTGTGCAATTGATCGGGTATTTTGTAGGGACAATGCTACACAGTGCGCGGTTACTATATAGTCTTACACGGTGCCCCCCTTGTCCAAAACAGAATATTTCCTGAAAAAGAAAGTGGTCCCAGGACCCGAAAGCAACACACAACCGTAAATAGATGTGGTCCCCAAGACCCATTTCCTGCTGAGGTTTTTGACGCGGGAGCGTCCGTCAGGGGCAGATGAGCACGGGCGCCCCATCGTCAGGTCAGGTCCTAACCAATTCCGGCCGGTAAGATACTCTCCAGAAGATCCCAAAGAAACCGGCACCTTCGTCTCTTCTTCCTCCAGCCGCTGATGACGGCAGGAAAAATACATGGAGAAAAGACTTGCTACAATAGAAAATACATATAATTGATCCTGAAGAAAATAACCTGAAGAAGAGGTAGGCGGTGTATAACACAACCTGACCATGGGAAAAATAGGAGAACTGCAAGATGAACTCCAGCAGGCACACAAAATTAAATAAAAGATCCTGAAGAAGAGGTAAGCTCTGCATAACACAACATGATCTAGAAAGGACTCTTCACATGAAACCCAGGAAACAACACATCGTTGTTACTGTTGGGTTTTATAGTACATTTAGAAAAATATCAGGTCAGAAGCACAACCCTAGCGCAAAAAAAAAAAAGAAGCACAACCCTAGCATAGCAATTTGTTATCAAGTTCTGAGGTTAGAAGCACAACACAGGAAACACCATAGTAGTATGCATGTACTTCATCAGATGTAAAAAGTGTTTGCTGTCAAAACCATGTAGCAAACATGTACTTTCTCACAGGTTTGTGCAACGCCAAAAAGACACAAGAGGTAGATGCACAAATTGTATCACCTCACACTCCAGCCACACCGAATTTGCAAAAACTGTAGCTGAGTGTACCACCCACTAACCACACTTAAGATCCCAGAGTGTAGCAAAAAAAAGATTGAACCAAACACTTTGCTCTATCGAAGTGTAGCCCGCCATGATTTGAGACCGAGACCATGAAGTATGAAATCCTGTTGCGTCAACTGTAACAAAGGAGAAAATCACATCTTAGAAACATAGTTGTTGTTAGTTTTGCATAAACAAAAGTTCAGAAAAATTCAAGCGATTTGCCAATTCTTCGGATGGAAAAAATGTACTTGCTTCCGTACAATGTAATTATCATGTGTATAATTTGAAAAGGATGTAACAATTAGCTAAATATTTATGATAAACTGTTTTATATGCTAGCAGTTATGGACATGAACTATTGTCTTGGTGGTCTTGACCTAAACTCTCTAGTCCCAGAGGATGCACCGATACATGTTTCTAGGAGCAGCACAGGGCCATCAGCTCACACTGTAGTTGAAATAGGACAAACACTAACAAGTGAAGCTAAGCTATATTCATTTGAACATAAAAAAATACATTCTAAGGAGAGAAAGCTAATCCTAAGGAGAGAAAGCATAACCTACATCGTGCTGAGAGAAAACTACATTTACATGAGCATCCTCTTGCAAATTTTGAATCTAAACTATATCATGTTACAGCGAAAACTACATCCTGCTGAGAGAAAACTACATTTACATGTGCAATCCTTTGCACATTTTGAATCTAAACAATATCCTATTACAACGAAAATTACATCCTGCTGAGAGAAAACTACCTTTATATGAGCAGTCCCCTGCAAATTTTGACCCTAAACTACATCAAAAACTACATCCAGCTGAGAGAAGACCACATTTATGTGAACAATCACATGTAAAATTTTACCCTAAACTACATCCAATTTGGCAAATTTAATCATGAAACTACATCTTGCTGAAGCAAAAAAATCAGAAAATCACTACTGTCTAATATGACCAAAACTTTGAGCATAAAAAAACATAATCTTAGTACAATACTACATCTGAACATCCATTTGGCAAATTTTAATCACGAAACTACATCATGTTGAAGCAAAATAATTCAGAAAATCCTACGGTATAATCTGACCAAAACTTTGAAAATAAATACATCATACGAGTACAATACTACATCCATATGACACCCCCTTGCACATTTTAAACAGAGAAGTGAACTAAATCATGGATGTAACAAACCACCACTTATATCAAATCAGCCATGCTTATACCGTGCAATGATGCGCATGAGATGCAAAGACGAAGCAACCGAGAAGTACCACCAAGTAAAATTCAGCACCTCGCTGAGCAAAACGTCGGCGCCACTGTGGCAGGTAGAGCAATAATGGCAGGAAACGAGCAAGATTGCGTAGGGTTCCTACAGACACTCACCGGGCAAAAAATCGACAGTAGTGCGCCACGGTTTGGCTGCAGCACCTCGGCGCCGATGATCCTCCTCCGTCCCCTCTCACCATGGTCACCCCCGCACCTCGGAGGCGTCCGCGGCGAGGTCCGCAAAGACCAGTGTGAGGCAGAGCGCGGGGATGAGGCGGCGGAGGAGGGCTGAGCTGAGGAAGGTTCTTAGGAGCCCCCATAGAGGAGGAGGCTCTTGGAGGCGGCCATGAGGAAGGACATGGAGCATTGTGGCGGGGCACGGCGGAGGCGAGGAGCAGCACCCACTGGATCACGTCATACTGGAATCGGAAGGTGCGGACGGCGGCGGCCTCGGCGTCGCGCGCAGGAGAGAAGCCGAGGGCACGTTGGCTGGAGGAAGCGCTAGCACCGCCTTTGCCCAGGGCGCGAGCCGTCGACAACCATCCCTCTGATTGCCGGCGAGATCCATCTCTTGTGTGTAAGAAGAGAGGCTCCTACAGGAGAGAGATGAATGGGGAACAAGGGTCACGTTCATTGGGTGGATCTATTCTGCTCCATCCTGAGCGAGCCACACGATAAGGATCGGACGCGCGTGAGAGGTGCGCACTCTGTAACGCGAGATAATGCCGAGGCAAGAATTAGATTTCCCGATTTTGTAGGCCCAGCCGGCTACTATTTTTACTAGTAATCAAGCACGTGCACATGCACGTTTCATGGAATATCAAATTAGATGACAATATAACAATAAGTGTTACCTGAAAATATAAGTTCGACAATTGGGCAACCACCACAGGTCTACTGTTTTTGGAAAATGCAAGAGAATTGTTCTATTTGTTTGCGTATAATGAATGAACATCATTAGTCATGAGAGATACAAGTCATTCAACTATATATCATCTAGAAATAAAACATGTGTATACACATTAAGGACATTATAACTCAGCACTCTAGATGCAATATGAGGCTATCAGCGATTTTCTGTTTGGATGTTCTCAGCAGTCCAATCCCTGTTCAGAGTAGCATATCACCATTGGAATAGCTTCTAAGTTCTGAGGTACTAGAAGGATAAGGCGCGCTTTGCCGCGCCTGTATGATCTTTGTGACGTCCGTTTTTATCTTCATTTCGTACGTACCGATCTTTGATGAAAAATAACTGCTTATATAGTTCAGATGTCTGAAAATTTACTAAAGATGTAGCGTCTATCGGATAGTAATTTTATGTCTTTTTATTTTCTTTAACCGGTGTTTTTAGTCTCTGGCGATCCAACCTCATACGCAGCCCAACAGGTAGTCACCCCCTCCTTCGACCGACATCGTTACGTATTTACACTACTACTCTGACCCAAACCCCACCATATACTGTATATCCTTATCTCTATCAATTCGGTGAAAGGCCCAAGCGAGGGATATGATGTCTAGAAGGACGGCGAAGGAAGGTTTGGTTACTCGCACGCATTTTCGACCTTTTGCATCTATGACTCGGCCTAGATAAGGAGAAACGTGGCTTGGAACATGTTATGTAGTATTATGTTTGCATATTGATTTTTCCTGCATGTGGAGAAACACAAATACAGGCGTTCGGTTGTAATATGTGATTCATGTACTCTCACCCCGCTACTTAGTGAACTTATCTATTTTTTTCGAGAATAATGTGTGTGTGTGTGTGTGTGGGGGGGGGGGGGGGGGGGGGGGCTTTCCCCACCGGTTTTTATATAACTCGAATGACAACAAACATCCATAGCAGTTTGGTTACAAGAGAAAGAGGGGGGGGAGTCAGAGGTAAATCAGTGCTGAAGAATAAAGCCATGCAGGGCATCTACATGAAGACGATCGGGGGGCTGCACGCGGTGAGACCAGAGATCACAGTCGTCAGCGGCGCAACGAAGAACTTCAGAGGCGGATGAGGTCTTGCGGTTGAAGACACAATCGTTCCTCGCCTTCCAGAGCTGCCACAAGATCGCAGCCGAGCAAAGCTCCCACGCCGCCGGGAGCACGTCCAGGGGAGAGGGGATATCCCAAATCGAACGGAGGAGGGAAACGTCTTGGCCAAGCCTCCTCCATACCTCCATAGCTCGAGCACAATCGAAGAACTGATGCCGGGAGGTCTCCATCGCACCACAAGAAGCGCAAAGATGCGAGGGGGCACAACCTTTGTAGTGTAGGTTGCACCCGCTCAGCCTGTCGGAGTCAAGGAGGACGCAGAAGATCTTGATCTTCGTCGGGAGCATGGTCCGCCAGCAGAGGGTGGCGGAGGGGTCAATGGTGCTCACGGGGGCGGTAGCGGCATAATCAGCCCGAGAGGAGAAGTGGAGAGAGTCGCCCCATTTAAGGATACGGCAGCCCTCGTCCAGTACACTTGAACTTATCTAACACGAGTACACTTGAACAAATTCGTTGACGTGACGGATCATAAGGAGCGGTGAGCAGGCAAATGGCGTGACGTCGGTATGGCGGCAGAGTTAGCGACATGAGCTACCCCGACACTAGTGATGGTTGGGCGGAGCGAACATACAAAATACCATGAACACGTCCAACATACAAAGTGTAAATATGTACATACATATAACATGTATGCTTATATGTCCGTCAAAATAAAAAAAACATACAACATGAAAGTTGTGAAAAACGCTGAAGTGGATTTATACATCAAAAGAAATTTTAAACAGTCGAACGAGTACAACGAATTTGACAAAATTCTTCTAAAATTCGTACAAAGTTCAGTCCAAAATTAACAATTTATACTTGACGAAATTTAAAACCGATCATGGGAATGGAACCTATTCATCGACGCGCATATATTTCATATACATTTTATCTCAAATCAAAATACGGTTGTATAAATTAAAAATAATCAGGTGAAGCAAAGTCCAGGCCAGCAGACCGGAAAAAAAATCAAGTACGTTACATACTAACTCAAAATCGTGTACAGGAAACATGCAGAGGAGCACCAATAAGATGTTGGCACGTTGAAGCAACCAGCGAGCTCTATTTCTTGCGGGATTAGAGATTGGAGGGATTCATGAATTGTACTGATATATAAGTGATTGGTGGCGTAAACTTAAAATTATGTACAAAACCAAAGTTCAGTATAGTATCTAGTATCCACTTGACTCAGTTGTAGACAATCTTCTATACATCACCATGGAGAACATTAACATTACAAATATCTTGCCAGGTCACACTGGAAACTGATGATATAACAAATTTATTATGATTAAACTTTGTGCTAATCTACAGCTTGTGAGAAATGGCATCTGTTCATTAGCAGGGGCTGCATTACCGGATTGGAATTAATCAAGAACCTCTCACAAATAGCTAGAAATATTATCAAAAATAACTAGAAGTATTCAGCTAAAAACAGCTAGAATGAAAGATTTAAACCTATTCTATGCACATCTAATTCAACTAACAGTGAGCATCTAAGTGCTTACACAAATGCTTCTTACTGTCAAGAAGCCTGACCTTCCTAGCTAGACCATAGTCACACGTTCCATTTGCTCTGCATACTGATGCATTACGCTGCGAACAAATTTAGCGGAAGCGTTGATGCTGATGTGGTAAAGCAACAGAAGTAGCAGCAGGCAGCTTAGTGCATTTCTCACCGTTTTTGTTCAATGATTTTTTTTTGATAAAGGGAATATATTAATATCGCAGAGATACCAATTATATCCAGCCTCTGCACCAACAAGATGTCGAAAAACATCCATGATGCACACAGCCAAGAAAAAAATAAAAAAAGAGAGAAAATTAAAAACAAAGACCCCGTCGGAGCGATGGAACACTCGCAGCAGCAACACTCTAACCACCACTAAAGTACAACACCCGGACCGCAAAAAAGTTCTCCAAAACAATGCCTTCAGCAAGGCCATTGCTAGGTACAACCAATGAAAGCCAGACCTTGGGCTTTCACCCTGAAGAAAGACCATGATTTCAAAACAATGCCTTCAGCAAGGCCATTGCCAGATACAACCAATGAAAGTCAGATCTTGAGCTTTCACTCTGAACATCACGGCTCGGTACTTAGTACCACTAGAACGTTGTCCACCTGTGTTGCGGCTCCCTCTTGCCAAGGCCGCTGCTGCAAGTCCCCAACACCTGACACAGAGGAAAACCTGTGCCTAGAGTCTTCAACGCAACCAAATCTCCACTCCGCCAACACAAGCCTCCGATCACAGCCACCATGACTTTCTTCACTACTGTCAATGTCATGGAAATCTATTTGACACATTGCATGACCACGACAAGAAAGCGAAGCTTCGTGCGTCGCCCTCATGAAGCATCTCTGGCCATAGATGAGAGCGCGCACGACCGGATCAATTCCAATCTAGATATCCACTGACGCCATGCGCCAATCCGTGGAGATCTCCGATGGGAAGACCGGAACACGTCGGCAGTCCGATCATGGAGGAACACATGTAGCAGATCGATGATTTGGTACTCGAAGACCAGCAGGGCCACAACCAGCAGATCGGAGTGGGATTCCAAGATCCACCACTCCAAATCACAAGGAGGCCGGTCGTC
The DNA here is from genome assembly GCA_012064385.1 of Puccinellia tenuiflora. Classification (NCBI taxonomy): domain Eukaryota; kingdom Viridiplantae; phylum Streptophyta; class Magnoliopsida; order Poales; family Poaceae; genus Puccinellia; species Puccinellia tenuiflora. The sequence goes on along the minus strand of QRDG01000300.1, from coordinate 942,958 downwards.
AACCTCTGGGGAAGAGGTCACCGCCGCCATGCCCGGGGTCGCCGCCCCGGCTCCCCTGTGATGCGCCCCGTCGAGCGGCGTAGATGCGATCCGGCCACGCGCCACCGCCGCCATCTCACCCTCCGACCGCCGGCGCCACGCACCACTACCACCACGGATGAGATCAGGGGCGCCTCCCCAATCCCCCCGGGTTGCGGCCAGCGGAAAGCCCCACCGCCGCCATGCCGCCCAGGCTTGGCCTGGCGACACCTCCGGCGGCGGCGGCGGTGGGGGGAGAGAGGTTGGAGGGGGAGCTCCCCGGAGTGGCGCGGCGCCGCCACCCGGAGGAGGGTTAGGTCATGGGGAGGGTTCATGGGATCGTGCAGTTTTTGTTCATTGATGCAAGGAGGAAGTTCCAAACTGACCATAATAGCTAGCTTGCTGGCCCTGAAATCACAAATCAGCAGCATCCTTCTCTCCTGAACGATGGAGAAGGAAGAGTAAATTTAATCATCGAGGCATACAATTGCACGTAATGCTTAAGCAGGACATCATAATCCGACCCATGTTCAATTAGCAGTTGTGTTTTTCTGAAAATTTGTTTCGCTTGGGTGATCTGGTCCTGTATCTCGTCGAGCTTCCCGAGCATCTCCGCGGGGTCCTGTTGCTTCAGTGCGCACCACGCCGCCCCGGTCACCGCAGTGCCCATAGCGCCCCTGCTTGGAAAATCTTGATTTCCGATTGTAATTCACTGTAGAAACACCAGGTAAAACAACACTGATCTTTGCTTCCGGTGATAGCTGGGCAGAGGCTTCACGCGAGCGCGGCGGGGGGCGTGCAGGCGGGGTTGCGGCGGGCTGGCGAGCGCGGCGGTGTGCGAGCGGGGCGGCGGCTTGCGAGCGGGGCGGTGGCGGCGACCAGGCAGGACGTCGTGCGTGATATCCGACAGGCGGATCGCAGCCGCGGCAGTGGACTGGACCGGCGGCGATTTTCGTCCGCGTGCGGGCGAGCGCGACGGCGGGCGTGCGGGTGAGCACGACGGCGGCTGTGTGAGCGGTTGAGGATGGCAATCAGCGGTGATAGCGTTAATCACGGGTGACGGAACGATAAGCGTGGTTCAAACTTTGGTCTGCCGCTGACTGTTTTAGTTAGCGTTATAACCGTCGGATATCTGTGTTGAACGGACATGATCGTTTGGATCACCCCCTCTGGGTTGTTTTATATTAGTGGTGATGATATTATCTTACACCAGAATCGGTAAAAAGATATAGACTAAATGAAGTAGTAAGACCAACTCTAGCCGCCGCCGAGAGCCCCCAACACCCATTTTTTACGCCGGCGGTCCATTTTCCTCGTAGTCGCCCCCAGCGCCCCCAAGGCCTCGTTTTTCGCCGGATTTGGCCCAAATTTTATCCGGTGTTCCCAGGCCAAACCCAATGCGCCGAGTTCCGCCTGGGGGCACCGGCGAAAGGCAAATTGCGCGAAATGGATAGAAAACCGCGCGAAACCGAGAGAAACCGCGCGAAGCTTCCGGCGGGCCCGCCCTATCAGCGGCACACCGCTTCGTCGTCCTCATTGCCTCGTCTCCCGCGTCGCATTAGTGCTCCTGCCGCTGGCCACGCGGCGGAGTTACACGCGCCACACTTACTGCCCCGCCGATATTTATTACCCCACCCTCACCGCCGGGCACGCCCCACACATCTCACACTCGCCCAACTCTTCTTTCCCTTCTTCCCCTCTCAAGCTCGCCGAGAGAACCAAATGGCGGAGAGGTACCCTGGAGACGCCGCGGCGGTCAACGGCTTCCGCCGGAACTGGCTGTACGACTGGGAGGCTCGCCTGCTGTACGAGGCAGGCTACCCAGCCCCGCCGGACATGCGCGTCCCCGGCAACTGGCAGCTCAACCAGATGGGTTTTTCGGTGCCCTCCATCCCTATTGGCGAGGATCGGCTGGCCGAGATCCACGCCGCCCGCGAGCGCATGACGGACGAGCAGCGGACGAATCCGATCTGGGACCAGGAGAACAACGTCTCCTGAAATGCCTACTTCGCCGAGCGTCGCCAGCGCCAGCTCGAGGACTACACCGGCCCGCCGCCAGCGCCCAAGCGCAACAACACCGAGGGCGGGAAGAGGTGGTGGGGCGTGCCCGGCCGCTCGTTGGCCTACGTCCTCGGCTACATCGAGGACGACAACGAGCCGCGGTTGCTGGACCTGCCGCGCACGGCCCCCGTTCGCCGGGGATGGACGCCGAGGAGGATGTCCGCGTCGTCGTCCTCCTCCTCCGGCGCCTCCCGTTCCGCCGGCTCAGTGCCGCGGACACCGCTCGCCCGCGTCAAGGACGAGCCGGTGGACGAGCCGCCGCGGACACGATCCTCCCGCGGCATCGTTATCAGGGAGCTCGGCGAAGGCCGCCTGCTGACGCCGAAGAAGGAGTCCGGCACCGGCGGGAGATCCCTCGGCCGCACCCTCAAGAAGGCGTTCAAGAAGGCCGTGAAGGTGGAGGACGACGACGACGAGGCCTTGAAGAAGGCCCTGGCTAACAGCCTCAACGACGTGCCGCTGTTGAAGCTGGAGGACGCGCTGGCCTGGTCAGCCCGCGATCACGTGCGGGAGGAGGAGGAGCGCCAAAGCCGCATTGAGGCCGAGGAGGCAGAGCTCCTCGCTCGCTACGAGCGCCGCCGTCGTCGTCCCGCCGAGCCAGAGCTCGTCGTCCTGGACGACAGCGACGAGGACGAGGACGAGGCCGGCCCGAGCCACCAGTATCGCGGCGGTGACGATGGCGCAGGATGCAGTGCTCCTCCCCCCCGGTGACGATGACGACGACGGTGGCGACTACTCGCAGCAGCTCTACCGCAACTTCGGCATGTGGCTATAGTTTGTTTTTAATGTTTTATGTATGAATTCCGCTACTTTTCATCGAACTTTGTCAAGTTTAACGAACTTCGTCTAAATTTCGCTAAATTTAACGAACTTCCCCCGAAATTTAGTTCGTGTCGCTGGGGCCGCGGCTGGGAATCGTCCCGTCCCCAGCCAGATTTTTTTTGCTGGTGCCCCCTAGCAGGCCCAAAAAAACACCGGCAATTCGGCCTGGGGGGCCAAAGGCTGGAGTTGCTCTAAGACTTTTTGGCAGAAAAAGTCTCATCGGCTCCCGAGCATCAGCTCCTGCTCATTTAAAAAAATTGAACAAATATTTAATTTTTATAAAAGATACTACCAAAATTCAAGGATGTAGGAAAAAGATGTATCCTACGACCGTGTAAAAAATCAACTTCAAATACTTCGTATTATTTGCTACACAAAAATGACAAATCTAATAAACTTTCAAGATTTTAAAATATGCAAACTCAGATCCATACTATTTTCATTTTTCTGTAGCTTGAAATATAAAGTATTTGACGTTGATTTTTTTACATGGTTGTGGGATACAATATTGGATACATCCGTGATTTTTTTTCGATGTTTTTTAAAAAAACTACTAAATATTTGTTTGATTTTTTTAATAAGCAGAGCGTCAAATCTCTAGTTGACTTTTGGCTCCCAATACAAATGTAGAAAAAAACGAGTGATGATGTTAGAGCATCTCAATTGGACTCCATTCTACCCCTATTTATCTGGACTGACAGTCCGAATATGGGAGAGAAGTGGACGGATGCGGTGACCCAGCACACCACTGCATGTTATAGTGCGCAAGTCGTTGACATAATACTCACAGAAGGACTTATCCGTGAATATTACATCCCTCAGAGTGGTACAACAAAAACATAGCAGCTCCAAGGTAACACTATAGGATTACAACAATATTCAATACAAAATCTCGAGGACTTCCTCGATACATGGAGGATAGTCACGCACAAATGAAATACAGAAAAGAGTCAATTCGTGGCACTAAGCTGGAGACTAACTCTAGCTCTAATTCCTAATCCACTACTGCTGTTGTCACAGCCTTAATCTACTCTATCTGGAGTATCTCTATCTCATATTGTACTCGTCCTTTCAATAGACGTGGTCACCTCCGTTGGCAGAGTGATCTCCTTGACATCGTTGTCATTGCTCCTTCGTGGCCATAGTTGTCGTCGTGCTTCGGATGGCGAAGTAGCAGTTGACTCCTTGATGAAGATCTCGATGTCATGGTGGACCACCGTCAACTCCTTTGATGGCTCCAAAATCTAAGCAAGGGGTCAAATGGGGAAAGGGTGAGTAACCAGCGTTACCCAACAAGTTCATTATGTATGGTGGGTGGTTTGATGCACTAACTACTGCTTTAGACTCAAATAAGTCACAAGCTAATGCAAGGTTTTTGTAAAACATTTCTTCAAGAGGTTGCTTTTATTCTGAAGACTATGCCCGTCATCCTTCACAGGTACTAGAACTTCATGGAGTTCGTTTCCTGCAGCGTTCACAGCTCTGTACACTCTGCAGAGGTGCGTTAATTTACCCATAAGAGATCAAGACTTTGTTGCACAACCAGGCTTAAGTTCCTGTCCACACTCTCTTTGGTGTGGGGCCCAGTTTTTGATCCAAGTCATTCACTGTGCTTCTCCGCACAACGCATGCCCACCCTTTTGTAGGTTTGTCCTCCCCTTTATCTTTAGGTAGACCGTTCCAGACCACATCCTCCCCTATACCAAAAAGATAGACCGCTCCAGACAACCCCTACAATCCATCATAGACATCAGGAACCGTGGGAATTAAGGGATCCCACCCATGTGCATGTAGTCCCGCAAGATCTACAACGTACGGCACTGGCTGCCCATTGACATGCGAACGAGAGAAGTATCACAGATGGCATTTCCCGTCCCACTCCAGGTCTTGTGGTTAACGCGTCTTTATGGCGCAATCATTATGACGGCATTTGTTGTTAAATCCTAGGTAATACTTTCCCTTGCAAATGGAACCTCCGGACCTATTCTTCTTACCATGGCTCCATTTGCCAACCATAATAGGTTACCACCACTCAGGTGATAGCCAAATAGTCATATTATTAAAGAAATAGGTTTTATGCTTTCTTTTGTATAAAGGTGATAGTATATTAAGGTTTTGCAAATAGTTTCCTAACAAATATTTCAAGAGGTATGAGCAAGTGATGAACTTGCCTGCGATAGAGGTGACAGTTCATGTCCTTCGGGGTTCCAGGGTTCCGTCAAAACCTCGAGATCTGAAAATAGCAATGTGGTCCGGGTTGGGACTACTGGAAACACTTGCAAGATGCTATTATGCATAACCATGAGATGCATCGTAGATAACACAAAAATACCCAAACTCACAAGTATGGCTTCACGCTATTGAATACTTTGTGAACTGAAGTGATTAGGGTTTAAGGATTAGTTAGGTTCATGATTTACTAGATTGGTAAATTTACTTTGAATTGTTATAACATTCAGATTTAAGTGTTTACTATGACTATCGAAGTAATTATTTACATAATTAATAAACAACTTATGGATGCTCGGTAAAGAATTGCATTTATTTCATAATTTTATTTTATCTAACTACTTTCAAATAGTAATAACACCAGAGTGGACGATTTTCAAACGAACTCTTCTTTGTATGTTTTACCTAGGATGAGTAACAGGGCAATCCTTTACAGAATTGGTAATAAAGTTCAAATCTTATATTTTGAAATTCTTACTCAAATTGTTTTTCTTTTAGCAAATAATTGTTTTTGAATATAGTTCAATTCATTTTCCACTTCAGGACTTTGAATGCTTAACACAAGCAATCTTTCAATAAATGATATTAAAAATTATATTTGGATTCTTTATAAAGTTGGAGTTGGAAAATATATTCTATTTTACTTAAATGAATTTATTTGAATTTCAAAAGTTTAGGTGATGTTTTTGAATCATATGAATCAAAGTGGCATTTTGGTAATTGTAAACAACTTTTAATTTTAGTTACTTGAACATGCATGGATTTGACATATTCAAATAGTTTTCATTTTTCTGAGAATTTTGGTATTTTATTTGCATTTTTCTGATAAACAGATTAAAAGTTAAGGATTTTACAATTTTTAATCATTTTATGAAATTTCAGGAAAAGGTTAAATATTTGACAGCTAGGGTCCACATGTTAGGATTTCATTTATTACCCAAATTATTTTCAGAAAATAAATAAATAAATAAAAAGAAAGGCTGACGTCATGCTGACGTCAGCGGTGCCCCGCTGGGCCAGTCGAGCACGGGCTCGACGAACTGGCACGCCGAGGTCACGCGCAGGTGCGCGTTCGACGCGTGAGGACGTGTGCTACCAAAGGGTGGCGGCGCCGCCCCTTTTGGGTCGCCGGAGGGACTCCGGCGGCGCTCCCGTGCGGCGGCGGTCGGAGACGCATGGTGGCGGAGTACCACAGAGCAAGAGGAAGAGGGGTAAGGGGTCCACGAGGATGGCAAGCTCACCAGGAGCATGTAGACCTCGATGGCGAAGCAAGAGGAGGTTCGACGGCGACGAGATCGTCCGCACACACGGCGGCCGAAGTTCGGGAAGAGGAGGTCGATTCGCCCGATTCCGTGCGTCCTAGCACATACTGCTTGAGGAGGGAGTTGAGGACGTCGAGGCGGAGCTTACGGACCTGGCGGCTTGGTCCAGGACGGTCGGAGACGACGGCAAGCATGATGGCGGTGCTGACCGGCGTACGGGACGTCGATCGCGTTCTCCGTCTGCAGACCACCCCAGCACCCGCGGCTTCCACCTAGAGGTCGAGGGCGATGAGACGGAACTGTTGGACATGGTGGCGAAGCTTAAGGTGGCGCCGGTTATCGGCGATTTGAGGGGACGGCCTCCGCAGTGTAATGGCTAGAGTTAGGGTTTCCTTCATTTTCCTGGGCGAGAGCAAGATAGAGGTGAGGGAGAGTGAGAGGGCGAGAATGAGGTGAGGACTCGATGTGGACGTCTCCCTCCCTTCTTATCCGCGCGGCAGAGCGGCAAGCAGGACGTGGCAGCAATCACGTCGGCCTCGTCCTTCGAGGAAGAAGAATAGAAAGAAAAGGAGATTTTTCAAATAACCCCCTAGACTTGTTTGTAATTACTAAAACTTTTAAAACAGAAACTTCACATATTTATTTAGGGATTTTAGACAAGTCCAAAAATCATGGAAAAATTCATGGAGGCTCATAATAACATAGAGAAGCTCCACATGTTTTTATTTTGAATTTTTGAACACCTATGTCACATTTAAAAATAGAGATATGTTTTGGTCATTTAAATGTGTTCACATTAATTTTTGGATACAACCAAGTCCTTAAGTACCAAAGCAATACATGCCATGAACTTGGTAAATTATTCAACATTTATTACAGAGTTGGGATGTCATACTAGCTGTGTGTGGTTGTGAGATGTTATGCTAGCTTTACTTGTGAACTTAATATTCAATTCTGAACATATATTCTTGGATTTGTACCCATGTATAAATTTGTTAAGCTAAATACATTTTGCTTGTGAATAACTCTCCTATGAGGTAAGCCTATCCCTATTGTGTTTGATATAACCCTCTTGTAGAATCCTACTTGGACATGCCAAGTAGCTTTTGTTATTAGATTACTTGTGGCTTTTATATTATGTGGACTTTAAGTTATAAAGGCAGTGATGACCAATTGGCTTAGCAATATTCCTATTTGTGGTCTTTATCATTTGGCTGATTTTCTTCTTTGGAAATTAATTCCATTAGAAAATATTATTATATGGCTTTCTTAGTTAAGCACTTGATTAGATTAAAGAGATTGATAATTATCCTTCTTGATAAATAGATAAATGTTGCTCTTGTCCCTTCTCTTCGTATGGATCAAATGCTGCCCTTTATCCTTATTGCCTACTTGACTCGAGATGATCTGAATGTTCCAAGTTAGCTCCATAGTGTCTTGTCTCCTTTGAAGTAATGTTGATCCCTCTAGTCAATATTTGGATATTAGGGCAAGTTCCTAATATCCATTAGTTAAGTTCCAAGATTAAGTTACCTCACCCTTGTGGTGAAGGCAAACATTCTATTCAAAGGACACTCTCCTATTGACCAGGTTTATTTGTATTTGAAATTCAATTGCTTTTATGCATACAAAGGAAATCTGGTAACAAGGTTGCAAGGCTTGTGACCATACCACTTCTATATAACACAAAGCCTTTGAATTTCACCCCAAGTTTCTTTCTTGTTTGATTTGTCTTGCAGGAATGAATTTGAGAAGATTTGAAGATAAGAAGTTAAGATGAGATGAGAAATCAAGTTTAGTTTAGGAATATAGGATTACTTAAGTCTTTGTATTTTCTTTTATGTTTAAGGCAATGTAAAGACAACGTTATATTGTACTCAACCAATTACATTACTTACTTTGTTTAAATAACTCATAGAATTGTGATAGGTGTTAACACAATTATACCTTAGTATTTATTTGTGAGTTATTTGTTTAAATGTATAAGCATGTATACCTTTATTATTCAATTTTAATAAGTTTTCCAATTCAATATCATTTGTATATTCCAATTGGATCTGAATTCCCGCAACCAGTAAAATGCCTAGAGGTCATGTTGAGATTTATCACATTCATCTGAAATGAGCTAAACCCTAATGCATTAAGGTGAATGAACTCTGAGCACTCCAGGGTTTTATTTTGCGAAAAAATTATTCGGGTTTTCAGATGCATGCATGCAGATGCACAAAATCATACTCCTACCCTTCGTTGGTTGCTAAATGCTGGGGTATTACAGTCTTCCCCGCTTAACAAATACTTTGTCCCGAAGTTTCGGCTTCTCTCACGTAGAGATACGTAGAAAGAATTTATGCGGACACTGATTCACCCAAATTCCCTTCTGGCGTCGGTGTGGATATTGTTGATCCCTTGTCCCACATACTTCTCTACGTCATCTCCTGATCCATCATATACATCTGTTGACTTTCAGCTAATATGTGATAAATTCTAACGATCATACTAAACCTTTATGTTTCTTGAATCATCCAATTCAGACTTCTCACATTACCCTGGCTTTATAGCCCTCTATCGAAGATCTTCTTCTACATCCATATAAGATCTTCCAATATGTTTGGTGCTACAATCCCCTATATTCACACATTTAGAAAGAATTTATTTCTTATAGAAGACTATTGGCTGTCGTTCAAGAACCTGTGGGTTAACTGTTCTTTCCAGGTTTCTAGAACATAATTCTTCCTTAGTGAATTGATACCAATTCGACCTTGTCTTCGTCATCGTATTCCTTTCGAACTTCACGCCTTCTCCATCAAGTACTAACAACATATATAATTCACTTTCCCTCTTGGAGTTTCTTTAATCTGCCTCGGTTCTGGAGTCCGGTTAGGCGAACTTCCTTCCATCATCTCTAATCGGTCGAGCTTTATTCAGTCAACTCTATTAAGTCGAGCTTCGTAACATTTTTTTTGCTCAACTACCAGTATAACTAACTAATGGTCTCTCGAAGAACACATAGTATATCCAACATATTGCGAATCCCCAGTGTCGTCCTCCGATAAAGAGATATGATTACCAAGTTTCCAACAATTTCTCAAATAATACATGGTATGCCTACCATCTAGTTGGTTAGCCCTAAGATGTCAATCCTTTTGATAGTACATCTATTTTTATAGAGACTCCGGATATAAACTGTGACTATGGTACTTTGGCCTCATAGTTGTGAGATACCATCTTCCAAATTGGGCCACTTTCTTGGCTTATCGTCAATCCACGACAAACTAGACTCTTCTCCTATGATTCTAATGTTCTTCTGAATAACAACCTCCGTGTTTACACTTCTCTACGGGTTGTTATGGCTTCTGTGGACTATCAACGTGCTTCCATCCACGTACTTCACTTCCCTAATCTCTTACTGACTTATACTCATTTGTCGGGAGTCTTTTTCAACCACTCATTATTGTCAACGGTTTTGTATTCAACTCCAAGTTATATCCTTGTAAATGTATGATCTCCAATCATGAACTCGTGTTTGGAAGTTAGTTTTGCTTCTTCCGTCGTTGGTGATGTCTACAGTAGACGATCAACTTCTTGTTTATTCACCTAGAACTAGAAATATCCACGTTCTTCCTGTCTTCATCCTCCTTTGTCTTCAACCTTATGGTACATTCGGTCACATAAGTGTTGACAAACTTCTTCTCAAGCTCGATCCTAGTAGTATCAATTTCTCGTCATTGCTCCTACGATACTTGTTCCACCAAGTTACGACAATCTCGTCAAAATGTATCTGCATTTTATTGCTTCTTCTTTCAAATGTCTTTGAATTACCCTTCAGTCTCTCTCAACCAAGAACCTCCCTCCTTGAGTTTGACGGTCACGAAAATACTTCATGACTTGCTTCATGACTTGATAGGCAAAAAGTTCCTAACCTTCCTTCTTGACTATGTCTCTTAATGTATCTTTCCTTGCATCATCTTTGGTAGATCATTGTCCAACTTCTGGTAACGCTCTTGGTCAAACTTACTTTGTTCATCCATCCTTCTTAATACTAGTGAGATTTGTCTCCAAATCCTAATATGAGGTGGAATATAGTCCATCCCCATCAGTGGCTCCATTTAATTTTGTCTTCCTTTGACTTACTTCTCTTCGTAAGCTTCCATTGGTGCCTCAACTCTAATCAGTCAGAACGCTCTCATACTAACTTATGTACCCTCTAGACCAGTAACATCAAGAAAGAACAAAATGTTGCAACATGCATTTGCACATCAAGTTCAAACTTCATGCCCGGATCTAGTCAATAAAAAATTCCAATAAGAACCAATAAAACCGAAATACAGATATATATCACTCATGCACCATTAGCCCATATAATAAGTAGTACTTTGAGTAAAAATATCTCAAGCACCTAGGCTTAGATGTTATATACTACAAGTTAGGTATATATTACCTTATAGACCTATTTCAGATAACAACTCTTGCCTCACTGGCTTATGGGACAGGTTTATCCTTCACTCAAAGTGTGACTTATAAGAGCAATTACCGCAATTGACCATTCGCAATTGAGTAACTCTGACCTAGTGTCTAGGTATACCTATATCTAGCTTAGTCAAAAAGAACTAAGTCTTCTTGGCATTGAACTTCGCCTTCGTGCCTTGGCGTACTTCCATACTTCTTCATATCCTCGAGTGTGATCTCACGTGGTAACTCTCGATCACTCGTGTAGGTACTATTGGTATACATGAATACCATTATACTTAACTGTTGGACAAGTGCACTGCTCCATATCATCCTTGGAATGGTATCTAATTACCCGACATCCTCTTCGGACATGAACCATATTAAAGTGGCATACTTACCATGGCTTACATGGCTTATTCTATCCAACTTACTAATATTCTTCTCTTCTCTTGTCCTTCCCTCACCAACTCTCAATAGGGTTCTACTTCATAGGTCGCTATTATCAATGATAACACATAGATCTCACTGACTTGGTTATACCTTCTTTGGTATAGCTATTACGTAGAACATTCTCTCCAGTGGTATACCAAGAAACAAGATTGATAAGTACTATACCTATAGAAGTCTAGATAAGAATACTCTATATAAGTATGATGTTATTATTATCAAGTGAATAACCATCATAAGTCATAGAAAGATATAGTTTAGATAAAATAACTTCCTATAGTCTTTACCAACCTACAAGTCTCCTAAAAGGTTTAAAACCTAAGGTCGCTCTGCCCTGATACCAGCTGCGGTGACCCAACACACCACTGCATGTTGTAGTGCGCAAGTCGTTGACATAATACTAAAGGGGTCGCAGCATAGAAAACAAAAAAAATTCCTACGCAGCAAGCAGAATAAACCCCAAGGATATAGATCTATTAGACGGAGGTAGCGAAGATGAGATCCAATCTCTTACCCTTGAAGATCGAACAAACCCGTTTTGTCGGTGCAGGGGTTCGCTAGTCGATCCGCGCAACTAGACGCATCTAGTCGCGAGGAGATGTATTATCCACGCGATCCAATCCGATGGAGCACCGCATGAGCAGCACCTCCGCGGTATCCACACGTACGGCTCGATGTAGACTCCGCCTTCTTGATCCCGCAAGCAAGGAGGGAGTGGCTAGATAGATCTCGGCACCACGACGGTTGTGGTGGCGTTGATGGTGTAGATCTCCGCGAGCATGGCTTCGCCTAAGCCATGGCAAGAGGAGGAGAACGAGGAGATGGTGCAGCAGCCCTACGGCTAGAGGTGGTGCAGCAACTTTGGTGGAGGAGATGGCTGCAGCCCTTCGGGAGGGGTGGCGCCAAGGAGAGGTGGAGGCGGTAGCCCTCCGAGAGAGAGGGGTGGCGCACTAGGGTTAGGGCAAGGGGAGGTGCGGCTAGGGCAGGCCTAGATCAAGGTGTGCCACACCCCACACTCCCTTTATATAGGTGGCGGCCAGGGGGAAACCCTAGGTCGGCCGGCCTAGGGATTTCTTTCCCCTCAAGTTGGGGTGCCCACTTTGGGCCCCTTAGCCCTTACCTTAGCCGGATTGGCCCATGTGGGCTATGGGTGGTGCGGCTGGCCCAAGTGGCCAGCTGCACCCCTTTGGTCCATGTGGGGCCCCATACATTATGTGGGTCCCACTTCTAGACTCCTCTAGAACTTTCTAGAACCTTCCGGTACCCTATGCAAATATTCCGGAACTTTTCCGATACCTCCGGAAACCACTTTCCTTATATGAATCTTATTCCCCGGACTCCTCCGGAACTCCTCGTGACATCTAGGATCCCATCCAAGACTCCGAATCACCATTCGTTCATTCCATCAATTATCTCATCGCTAACCCTAGCTACATCGGAGCGTTAAGTGTGTGACCCTACGGGTTCGAGAACATGCAGACATGATCATATCAATAATCAATAGCGGGACCGGGATGCCCATATTGACTCCTACATATTCAACGAAGTTCCTTATCGATTGAACCACGATGCCGGAGATTCTTAATCTCGTATACGATTCCCTTTGTCTCACCGATATTTAATTAGCCCGAGACTTGATCGTCGATATCTCCATATCTAGTTTCATCTCATTACCTGGCAAATTCTCTTTACTCGTCCATAATATAGGATCTCCGTGATCAACACTTAATCACATGGTTGCAACCTTTTCTGATGCTATATTGCCGAGAGGGCCCAGAGATATCTTTTCCGTCACAAGGAAGGACAAATCCCACTCTTGATTCATGTCACCCAACAAATACCACTGGAGATACCTGAAAGCCACCTTTATAATCACCAGTTACGAAGTGACGTTTGATGTCCACAAAGCATTCCTCCGGTAAACGGGAGTGACATAATCTCATGGTCTAATGAAACTATACTTGGCATACTAAAAGCGTTGGCAATGAAGCTGTGTGACACGATCAATTGCAACTCTTTATTATCGGGTCTTGTCCATCACATCATTACTCTTAATGATATGACTCTGTTATCAAGTGACTATGACAAGTCCATGGTTAGGAAACTCTAACCATCTCTTGACTAACGAACTAGTCCGGTAGAGGCTTACTAGGGACAACTGGTTGTTTATATTCCACACATGTATTATGTTTCCGGTTAATACAATTATAGCATGGAGAATAAACTATTATCATAAACATGAATAATCCAATAAACCATTTTATTATTGCCTCTAGGGCATATTCCCAACAGTCTCCCACTTGCACTAGAGTCAATAATCTAGTTTACATTTTCTCGATCCAACACTCATGGTGTCTAACACTCATGGAGTCTCAGTGCTGATCATGTTTGCTCGTGGAAGAGGTTCTGTCCGTGTTCTGTACTATACAGTTCTTTATGTTCTTTGCAAAGCGTTAACGTCACCTAATTTGACATTACTTTATCATCTCATGATAAACCTATTATCATCACATGATAATTCTCATCATCACATGATGAATATAATATATTTGGTTAAAGAGTGATATTTTTCATTACCCATTATGCCTACATGACGTATGATCAGTCAAAAGGAACTTTCAGATAGCATGTGTGCCTGGAACTCACTCAGTCTTGAAACAAAATTTCTCAAACCATATATTATATCTTTTAATCCTTGAATTAATCATATACTCCTATATGTTGTAGACTCACAAATCGACAGTGCAGTCAAGTCACTTCGATATTTTTGATCATGCTTTTGCTGCGCTTCTGCTATTATGAGATTTCCAATCTAGTTTGGTTTTATGACTTCAACCAAGTCTACCAATCTCTAGATTTTATTATCTCAACTCCATGAAAAATGACTCCTCACTTAACATGTTCTTCTAACCAAGAACTTGGGTCACATATCGTCAAATACAAACACATGGTTCTTATATGTTTAGACCTATGAACCATTCATAGCGAATACCGACATATCCTCGAACCATCATTTTTGTACTGAGTTACAACTCAATGTTTCACCTATTTCTCACAAGCAAATGAACCTTTCTTCACTTGTTCTATTTTGAACTCCTTCAAAATCTTACTTAGGTTAAACATCCTGACATAATGCTTTATCAAACATATCTATCCACCATAGATACATCTATCTACATAGATATTTGACGTTTAAAACTAACTTCACAAGTTATACGTTGGTTCCTGACTTATTTACAACATTTATGAAATCTCCATTTCACTCAAACAAGATGTTGTAAACTCACACTCAAATATACACCATACACATATTAAATTGTGAAACCACTTTGGCTCCCACTCAGAAATATGTTATCCTTATATTTGACAATGATTTAACTAGCTCCCACTCAAACATATGTCACCACATATTTTGATCATGGAATATAGTCTTTTGCTCTAACTTAACATATGTCACCACATATTATAATTAGATCCCACTCAGTTTCTTATGCACTTTCTCGATATTTTGGACATCTCCAAAATTCTTATTTAACTTTTAAAATTTGAGAGCTCATATACGAAATGCTAGTACTTTACTAGCTTTAAGTTTTATTTATTCTCTACAAAACCCCTTTTGAGGAATAAAAATGTAAAACACCACTTTCACAAAATCAAGTAACAATTACTTTGTGATTTAAACTTAACATAGGATGACTCTTAGTCACTTTCGTATTTTAAGGCTTCTATTTCTTCTTTGTAGTTTCGTAGGTATGTCTTGTTTTCGAAACATGACAAGTAAATCATGAATATTATTTTGTAACCTGACAAAACTTTAATATTCTTGAATCCTACTCCTTTTGACAAGCTAAACCGAAATTCAATGATCACCATCATTAATTTCTTCATGTGTCAAGTTTTAACCAACATAGCACTTTACATATGTGCCACTTGAGACATAAACAAGCAAGGTTTCAGCTTTTCGATTTATTCCATCAATTCTTTTATCAATGAAACCTTTTCACGATAAACCACTAAAACACTTAGCACAACCAACAAATTGGTTTGCCCCTTTTAGTCTCATATTGTGGAATCACATTCATAGTCATACTTATAAATATACTACAACATTATTCGCAATAGTCTCTAATTATCTCATAATTACCACGACTTCTCATAACTCATATGGAATCGTTTTTGCGAATCATTAAATAGACCCTTATATCTAAAACAGAGTGTTTATCAAATAAATCTAAATGCTATTATTAAACCCCGAAGTAAAACCCTTCTTTGAGACCACACAATATCAAATAGTGTGTGATTACAATATCTTAGGACATATCAAACGCCTTTGAAATATTCTAAATATTGTGATTTGTGATAACACTTGTCACAAGTCCACATACTAACATATAACTCAAAAATTTCATCTCTTTTGATCAAATCATAAAGACTCAATTTTCTTGTTAACTTAATATCCTAAACTCCAGAAATTTATTTGATCTCATCAAATATCATAACTCGAATAAATACACCTATTTAATCATTTCATTTATGATGGAGTACACAAAATAATGACATCTAACATTTGCTGAAAATACAACCAACACTTGTGTTTATTTTCGGCAACTCCTGTCACTCTTCCAAAGGGTGGCATTTTAGTCATACTCCTTCAATAAGGCGCATTGATAAAACATCAAAATGTTTATTCAATCTTTAGCATGACTAAAACAATTATCATTATTAAGTTTTGGATATTTTAGTATGTCACATATTTTATAAATGTTTAACTAATTTGTCATCTAGATTGTAATAAGAATAATACACTTATAATCGAAACTTGTGATTTCCAAAAAGAATTACTCATGAAAATAGAACAACCATTGTCTTTAACATGAATAACCGTCTCACATAAGCAAGACACACTAATCAAAATCACACTTAGTTCGATTACAAAACTTATTCAAATCCTCTAATCCAAATGATAAATGTAGAGACAGGTCGTTGCCAGCATCAACTCCTTGATTGCCATCATTCCGCAACGTCTTCCCATATCCTTTATGCAAATCTCAAGCAGCAGGTTCTGTTTTCATAAAACAGAATGAGTATCAAATACTTATCGGAACCGCCACAATTGCAATTTGGACTTAAACACTTATAACATGTATATCAATATACTTTCTGCATTTAACTTCTCTTGCTATGGGTTTCCACTTTGACATGACGCAGCCGAGACACAAACTCATAGAAAGTGATCAAATCCCTTCCCATGACATAGTCTCCGACATAATTCTTGAAGCTGGGGAGAAGCTAGCGTATCACCCCATCTATCGCGAAACCGTCATTCATCTCATGGTTCCAAACAAGCACTAGATGATGATGTATCTCATGCATTATCCTCAGGTGTTGTTCCAAGCAAGTGTTCTCTTCCATCTTGAGTGAAAGAAAACCGTTCAGACATTCGAACCTTACAATTCTAACTTGTGCTGAAAAACTATTTTTTAGCTCATCAACAATCTCCATTGCAATCAAGTTCTTGAATTGTCTACTTAGGTCAGAATTCATGAAGGTGCACATCATCCACTTGACTTTCAAGTAGGTGGTTCAAAACCACTCCATGTACTCTTCATACTGCAGAAATATTTGGGTATTCTTCTAATGGTTCATCTAACACGTAGAGCTCACCATTGGTGCGTAGGACTTATCTTAGGCGCAGGTACCACTCAACATATTTTGACCCATCGAGATGCAGTTCTTTAGCAATGAACAGACTACCTCACAACAACTACTCACAGAAGGACTTATCCGTGAATATTACATCCCTCAGTGTGGTACAACAGAAACATAGCAGGTCCAAGGTAACACTATAGGATTACAACAATATTCAATACAAAATCACGAGGACTTCCTCGATACATAGAGGATAGTCACGCACAAAAGAAATACAGAAAAGAGTCAATTCGTGGCACTAAGCTCGAGATTAACTCTAGCTCTAATTCCTAATCCACTACTGATGTTGTCACAGTCTTAATCTACTCTATCTGGAGTATCTCTATCTCATATTGTACTCGTCCTTTCAATAGACGTGGTCGCCTCTGTTGGCAGAGTGATCTCCTCGACATCATTGTCATTGCTCCTTTGTGGCCATAGTTGTCGTCGTGCTTCGGATGGTGAAGTAGCGGTTGACTCCTTGATGAAGATCTCGATGTCGTGGTGGACCACCGTCAACTCCTTTGATGGCTCCAAAATCTAAGCAAGGGGTCAAATGGGGAAAGGGTGAGTAACCAACGTTACCCAACAAGTTCATTATGTACGGTGGGAAGTTTNCAATGCGCCGAGTTTTGCGCCGAGGACGGCAACGAGCCGCGGTTGCTGGACCTGCCGCGCACGGCCCCCGTTCGCCGGGGATGGACGCCGAGGAGGATGTCCGCGTCGTCGTCCTCCTCCTCCGGCGCTCCCGTTCCGCCGGCTCAGTGCCGCGGACACCGCTCGCCCGCGTCAAGGACGAGCCGATGGACGAGCCGCCGCGGACACGCTCCTCCCGCGGCATCGTTATCAGGGAGCTCGGCGAAGGCCACCTGCTGACGCCGAAGAAGGAGTCCGGCACCGGCGGGAGATCCCTCGGCCGCACCCTCAAGAAGGCGTTCAAGAAGGCCGTGAAGGTGGAGGACGACGACGAGGCCTTCAAGAAGGCCCTGGCTAACAGCCTCAACGATGTGCCGCTGTTGAAGCTGGAGGACGCGCTGGCCTGGCCAGCCCGCGATCACGCGCGGGAGGAGGAGGAGCGCCAAAGCCGCATTGGGGCCGAGGAGGCAGAGCTCCTCGCTCGCTACGAGCGCCGCCGTCGTCGTCCCGCCGAGCCGGAGCTTATCGTCCTGGACGACAGCGACGAGGACGAGGACGAGGCCCGGCCCGAGCCACCAGTATCGTGGCGGTGACGACGGCGCAGGATGCAGTGCTCCTCCCCCCGGTGACGACGACGATGACGGTGGCGACTACTCGAGGTAGCTCTATCGCAACTTCAGCATGTGGCTATAGTTTGTTTTTAATGTTTTATGTATGAATTCCGCTACTTTTCATCGAACTTTGTCAAGTTTAACGAACTTCGTCTAAATTTCGCTAAATTTAACGAACTTCCCCCGAAATTTAGTTCGTGTCGCTGGGGCCGCGGCTGGGAATCGGCCCGTCCCCAGCCAGATTTTTTTTGCCGATGCCCCCCAGCAGGCCCAAAAAAACACCGGCAATTCGGCCTGGGGGCCAAAGGCTGGAGTTGCTCTAAGACTTTTGGCAGAAAAAGTCTCATCGGCTCCCGAGCATCAGCTCCAGCTCATTTAAAAAAATTGAACAAATATTTAATTTTTATAAAAGATACTACCAAATTCAAGGATGTAGGAAAAAGATGTATCCTACGACCGTGTAAAAAATCAACTTCAAATACTTCGTATTATTTGCTACACAAAAATGACAAATCTAATAAACTTTCAAGATTTTAAAATATGCAAACTCAGATCCATACTTTTGTCATTTTTCTGTAGCTTGAAATATAAAGTATTTGACGTTGATTTTTTTACATGGTTGTGGGATACAATATTGGATACATCCGTGATTTTTTTCGATTTTAAAAAAAAAACTACTAAATATTGTTTGATTTTTGTTAATAAGCAAAGCGTCAAATCTCTAGTTGACTTTTGGCTCCCAATACAAATGTAGAAAAACACGAGTGATGATGTCAGAGCATCTCAATCGGACTCCATTCTACCCCTATTTATCTGGATTGACATCCGAATATGAGAGAGAGTGGACGGATGCGGTGACCCAGACACCCACTGCATGTATAGTGCACAAGTCGTTGACATAATACTCACAGAAGGACTTATCCGTGAATATTACATCCCTTAGAGTGGTACAACAAAAACATAGCAGGTCCAAGGTAACACTATAGGATTACAACAATATTCAATACAAAATCTCGAGGACTTCCTGAATACATAGAGGATAGTCACGCACAAATGAAATACATAAAAGAGTCAATTCGTGGCACTAAGCTGGAGATTAACTCTAGCTCTAATTCCTAATCCACTACTGCTGTTGTCACAGCCTTAATCTACTCTATCTGGAGTATCTCTATCTCATATTGTACTCGTCCTTTGAATAGACGTGGTCGCCTCCGTTGGCAGAGTGATCTCCTTGACATCGTTGTCATTGCTCCTTCGTGGCCATAGTTGTCGTCGTGCTTCGGATGGCGAAGTAGCGGTTGACTCCTTGATGAAGGTCTCGATGTCATGGTGGACCACCGTCAACTCCTTTGATGGCTCCAAAATCTAAGCAAGGGGTCAAATGGGGAAAGGGTGAGTAACCAGCATTACCCAACAAGCTCATTATGTACGGTGGGAAGTTTGATGCACTAACTACTGCTTTAGACTCAAATAAGTCACAAGCTAATGCAAGGTTTTTGTAAAACATTTCTTCAAGAGGTCGCTTTTATTCTGAAGACTATGCCCGTCATCCTTCACAGGTACTAGAACTTCATGGAGTTCCTTTCCTGCAGCGTTTGCAGCTCTTTACACTCTGCAGAGGTGCGTTAATTTACCCATAAGATATCAAGACTTTGTTGCACAACCAGGCTTAAGTTCCTGTCCACACTCTCTTTGGTGTGGGGACTAGTTTTTTATCCAAGTCATTCACTGTTCTTCTCCGCACAACGCATGCCCACCCTTTTGTAGGTTTGTCCTCCCCTTTATCTTTAGGTAGACCGTTCCAGACCACATCCTCCCCTATACCAAAAAGATAGACCGCTCCAGACAACCCCTACAATCCATCATAGACATCAGGAACCGTGGGAATTAAGGGATCCCACCCATGTGCATGTAGTCCCGCAAGATCTACAGCGTACAGCACTGACTGCCCATTGACATGCGAACGAGAGAAGTATCACAGATGGCATTTCCCGTCCCACTCCAGGTCTTATGGTTAACGCGTCTTTACGGTGCAATCATTATGACGGCATTTGTTGTTAAATCCTAGGTAATACTTTCCCTTGCAAATGGAACCTCCGGACCTATTCTTCTTACCATGGCTCCATTTGCCAACCATAATAGGTTACCACCACTCAGGTGATAGCCAAATAGTCATATTATTAAAGAAATAGGTTTTATGCTTTCTTTTGTATAAAGGTGATAGTATATTAAGGTTTTGCAAATAGTTTCCTAACAAATATTTCAAGATGTATGAGCAAGTGATGAACTTGCCTGCGATAGAGGTGACAGTTCATGTCCTTCGGGGTTCCAGGGTTCCGTCAAAACCTCGAGATCTGAAAATAGCAATGTGGTCCGGGTAGGGACTACTGGAAACACTTGCAAGATGCTATTATGCATAAACATGAGATGCATCGTAGATAACCCAAAAATACCCAAACTCACAAGTATGGCTTCGCGCTATTGAATACTTTGTGAACTGAAGTGATTAGGGTTTAAGGATTAGTTAGGTTCATGATTTACTAGATTTGTAAATTTACTTTGAATTGTTATAACATTCAGATTTAAGTGTTTACTATGACTATCGAAGTAATGCTTTACATAATTAATAAACAACTTATGGATGCTCGGTAAAGAATTGCATTTATTTCATAATTTTATTTTATCTAACTACTTTCAAATAGTAATAACACCAGAGTGGACGATTTTCAAACGAACTCTTCTTTGTGTGTTTTACCTAGGATGAGTAACAGGGCAATCCTTTGCAGAATTGGTAATAAAGTTCAAATCTTATATTTTGAAATTATTACTCAAATTGTTTTTCTTTTAGCAAATAATTGTTTTTGAATATAGTTCAATTCATTTTCCACTTCAGGACTTTGAATGCTTAACACAAGCAATCTTTTCAATAAATGATATTAAAAATTATATTTGGATTCTTTATAAAGTTTGGAGTTGGAAAATATATTTTATTTTACTTAAATGAATTTATTTGAAT
This sequence comes from Puccinellia tenuiflora, assembly GCA_012064385.1. Classification (NCBI taxonomy): domain Eukaryota; kingdom Viridiplantae; phylum Streptophyta; class Magnoliopsida; order Poales; family Poaceae; genus Puccinellia; species Puccinellia tenuiflora. The sequence continues at coordinate 921,719 of QRDG01000300.1, read as the reverse complement.
TTCAAAAGTTTAGGTGATGTTTTTGAATCATATGAATCAAAGTGGCATTTTGGTAATTGTAAACAACTTTTAATTTTAGTTACTTGAACATGCATGGATTTGACATATTCAAATAGTTTTCATTTTTCTGAGAATTTTGGTATTTATTTGCATTTTTCTGATAAACAGATTAAAAGTTAACGATTTTACAATTTTTAATCATTTTATGAAATTTTAGGAAAAGGTTAAATATTTGACAGCTAGGGTCCACATGTTAGGATTTTATTTATTACCCAAATTATTTTCAGAAAATAAATAAATAAATAAAAAGAAAGGCTGATGTCATGCTGACATCAGCGGTGCCCAGCTGGGCCAGTCGAGCACGGGCTCGACGAACTGGCACGCCGAGGTCACGCGCAGGTGCGCGTTCGACGCGTGAGGACGTGTGCTACCAAAGGGTGGCGGCGCCGCCCCTTTTGGGTCGTCGGAGGGACTCCGGCGGTGCTCCCATGCGGCGGCGGTCGGAGACGCATGGTGGCGGAGTACCACATAGCAAGAGGAAGAGAGGTAAGGGGTCCACGAGGATGGCAAGCTCACCAGGAGCATGTAGACCTCGATGACGAAGCACGAGGAGGTCGGACGGCGACGAGATCGTCCACGCACACGGCGGCCGAAGTTGGGGAAGAGGAGGTCGATTCGCCCGATTCCGTGCGTCCTAGCACGTACTGCTTGAGGAGGGAGTTGAGGACGTCGAGGCGGAGCTTCCGGACCTAGCGGCTTGGTCCAGGACGGTCGGAGACGACGACAAGCATGACGGCGGTGCCGACCGGCATACGGGACGTCGATCACGTTCTCCGTCTGTAGACCACCCCAGCACCCGCGGCTTCCACCTAGAGGTCGAGGGCGACGAGACGGAGCTGCTGGACATGGTGGCGAAGCTCAAGGTGGCGCCGGTTACCGGCGATTTGAGGGGACGTCCTCGGCAGTGTAATGGCTAGAGTTAGGGTTTCCTTCATTTTCCTGGGCGAGAGCAAGATAGAGGTGAGGGAGAGTGAGAGGGCGAGAATGAGGTGAGGACTCGATGTGGACGTCTCCCTCCCTTCTTATCCGCGCGGCAGAGCGGCAAGCAGGACGTGGCAGCGATCACGTCGGCCTCGTCCTTCGAAGAAGAAGAATAGAAAGAAAAGGAGATTTTTCAAATAACCCCCTAGACTTGTTTGTAATTACTAAAACTTTTAAACAGAAACTTCACATATTTATTTAGGGATTTTAGACAAGTCCAAAAATCATGGAAAAATTCATGGAGGCTCATAATAACATAGAGAAGCTCCACATGTTTTTATTTTGAATTTTTGAACACCTATGTCACATTTAAAAATAGAGATATGTTTTGGTCATTTAAATGTGTTCACATTAATTTTTGGATACAACCAAGTCCTTAAGTTCCAAAGCAATACATGCCATGAACTTGGTAAATTATTCAACATTTATTATAGAGTTGGGATGTCATACTAGCCGTGTGTGGTTGTGAGATGTTATGCTAGCTTTACTTGTGAACTTAATATTCACTTCTGAACATATATTCTTGGATTTGTACCCATGTATAAATTTGTTAAGCTAAATACATTTTGCTTGTGAATAACTCTCCTATGAGGTAAGCCTATCCCTATTATGTTTGATATAACCCTCTTGTAGAATCCTACTTGGACATGCCAAGTAGCTTTTGTTATTAGATGACTTGTGGCTTTTATATTATGTGGACTTTAAGTTATAAAGGTAGTGATGACCAATTGGCTTAGCAATATTCCTATTTGTGGTCTTTATCATTTGGCTGATTTTCTTCTTTGGAAATTAATTCCATTAGAGAAATATTCTTATATGGCTTTCTTAGTTAAGCACTAGATTAGATTAAAGAGATTGATAATTATCCTTCTTGATAAATATATAAATGTGGCACTTGTCCCTTCTCTTCGTATGGATCAAATGCTGCCCTTTATCCTTATTGCCTACTTGACTCGAGATGATCTGAATGTTCCAAGTTTGCTCTATAGTCTCTTGTCTCCTTTGAAGTAATGTTGATCCCTCTAGTCAATATTTGGATATTAGGGCAATTTCCTAATATCCATTAGTTAAGTTCCAAGATTAAGTTACCTCACCCTTGTGGTGAAGGCAAACATTCTATTCAAAGGACACTCTCCTATTGACCAGGTTTATTTTTATTTGAAATTCAATTGCTTTTATGCATACAAAGGAAATCTGGTAACAAGGTTGCAAGGCTTGTGACCATACCACTTCTATATAACACAAAGCCTTTGAATTTCACCCCAAGTTTCTTTCTTGTTTGATTTGTCTTGGAGGAATGAATTTGAGAAGATTTGAAGATAAGAAGTTCAGATGAGATGAGAAATCAAGTTTTGTTTAGGAATATAGGATTACTTAAGTCTTTGTATTTTCTTTTATGTTTAAGGCAATGTAAAGACAATGTTATATTGTACTCAACCAATTACATTACTTACTTTGTTTAAATAACTCATAGAATTGTGATAGGTGTTAACACAATTATACCTTAGTATTTATTTGTGAGTTGTTTGTTTAAATGTATAAGCATGTATACCTTTATTATTCAATTTTAATAAGTTTTCCAATTCAATATCATTTGTATATTCTAATAGGATCTGAATTCCCGCAACCAGTAAAATGCCTAGAGGTCATGCCGAGATTTATCACATTCACCCGAAATGAGCTAAACCCTAATGCATTAAGGTGAATGAACTCTGAGCACTCCAGGGTTTTATTTTGCGAAAAAATTATTCGGGTTTTCAAATGCATGCATGCAGATGCACAAAATCATACTCCTACCCTTCGTTGGTTGCTAAATGCTGGGGTATTACTGTCTTCCCCCCTTAACAAATACTTTGTCCCGAAGTTTCGGCTTCTCTCACGTAGAGATAAGTAGAAAGAATTTATGCGGACACTGATTCACCCAAATTCCCTTCTGGCGTCGGTGTGGATATTGTTGATCCCTTGTCCCACATACTTCTCTACATCATCTCCTGATCCATCATATACATCTGTTGACTTTCAGCTAATATGTGATAAATTCTAACGATCATACTACACCTTTTTGTTTCTTGAATCATCCAATTCAGACTTCTCGCATTACCCTGGCTTTATAGCCCTCTGTCGAAGATCTTCTTCTGCATCCATATAAGATCTTCCAATATGTTTGGTGGTACAATCCCCTATATTCACACATTTAGAAAGACTTTATTTCTTATAGAAGACTATTGGCTGTCGTTCAAGAACCTGTGGGTTAACTGTTCTTTCCAGCTTTCTAGAACATAATTCTTCCTTAGTGAATTGATACCAATTCGACCTTGTCTTCGTCATCGTATTCCTTTCGAACTTCACGCCTTCTCCGTCAAGTACTAACAACATATATAATTCACTTTCCCTCTTGGAGTTTCTTTAATCTACCTCGGTTCTGGAGTCCGGTTAGGCGAACTTCCTTCCGTCATCTCTAATCGGTCGAGCTTTATTCAGTCAACTCTATTAAGTCGAGCTTCGTAACATTTTTTTTGCTCAACTACCAGTATAACTAACTAATGGTCTCTCGAAGAACACATAGTATATCCAACATATTGCGAATCCCCAGTGTCGTCCTCCGATAAAGAGATACGATTACCAGGTTTCCAACAATTTCTCAAATAATACATGGTATGCCTACCATCTAGTTGGTTAGCCCTAAGATGTCAATCCTTTTGATAGTACATCTATTTTTATAGAGACTTCGGATATAAACTGTGACTATGGTACTTTGGCCTCATAGTTGTGAGATACCATCTTCCAAATTGGGCCACTTTCTTGGCTTATCGTCAATCCACGACAAACTAGACTCTTCTCCTATGATTCTAATGTTCTTCTGAATAATGACCTCCATGTTTACACTTCTCTACGGGTTGTTATGGCTTCTGTGGACTATCAACGTGCTTCCATCCACGTACTTCACTTCCCTAATCTCTTACTGACTTATACTCATTTGTCGGGAGTCTTTTTCAACCACTCATTATTGTCAACGGTTTTGTATTCAACTCCAAGTTATATCCTTGTAAATGTATGATCTCCAATCATGAACTCGTGTTTGGAAGTTAGTTTTGCTTCTTCCGTTGTTGGAGATGTCTACAGTAGACGATCAACTTCTTGTTTATTCACCTAGAACTAGAAATATCCACGTTCTTCATGTCTTCATCCTCCTTTGTCTTCAACCTTATGGTACATTCGGTCACATAAGTGTTGACAAACTTCTTCTCAAGCTCGATCCTAGTAGTATCAATTTCTCGTCATTGCTCCTACGATACTTGTTCCACCAAGTTACGACAATCTCGTCAAAATGTATCTGCATTTTATTGCTTCTTCTTTCAAATGTCTTTGAATTACCCTTCAGTCTCTCTCAACCAAGAACCTCCCTCCTTGAGTTTGACGGTCACGAAAATACTTCATGACTTGATAGGCAAAAATTTCCTAACCTTCCTTCTTGATTATGTCTCTTAATGTATCTTTCCTTGCATCATCTTTGGTAGATCATTGTCCAACTTCTGGTAACTCTCTTGGTCAAACTTACTTTGTTCATCCATCCTTCTTAATACTAGTGTGATTTGTCTCCAAATCCTAATATGAGGTGGAATATAGTCCATCCCCATCAGTGGCTCCATTGAATTTTGTCTTCCTTTGACTTACTTCTCTTCGTAAGCTTCCATTGCTGCCTCAACTCTAATCACTCAGAACGCTCTCATACTAACTTATGTACCCTCTAGACCAGTAACATCAAGAAAGAACAAAATGTTGCAACATGCATTTGCACATCAAGTTCAAACTTCATGCCCGGATCTAGTCAATCAAAAATTACAATAAGAACCAATAAAACCGAAATACAGATATATATCACTCATGCACCAGTAGCCCATATAATAAGTAGTACTTTGAGTAAAAATATCTCAAGTACCCAGGCTTAGATGTTATATACTACAAGTTAGGTATATATTACCTTATAGACCTATTTCAGATAACAACTCTTGCCTCACTGGCTTATGGGACAGGTTTATCCTTCACTCAAAGTGTGACTTATAAGAGCAGTTACCGCAATTGACCATTCGCAATTGAGTAACTCTGACCTAGTGTCTAGGTATACCTATCTCTAGCTTAGTCAAAAAGAACTAAGTCTTCTTGTCATTGAACTTCGCCTTCGTGCCTTGGCGTACTTCCATACTTCTTCATATCCTCGAGTGTGATCTCACGTGGTAACTCTCGATCACTCGTGTAGGTACTATTGGCATACATGAATACCATTATACTTAACTGTTGGACAAGTGCACTGCTCCATATCATCCTTGGAATGGTATCTAATTACCCGACATCCTCTTCGGACATGAACCATATTAAAGTGGCATACTTACCATGGCTTACATGGCTTATTCTATCCAACTTACTAATATTCTTCTCTTCTCTTGTCCTTCCCTCACCAACTCTTAGTAGGTTTCTACTTCATAGGTCGCTATTATCAATGATAACACATAGATCTCACTGACTTGGTTATACCTTCTTTGGTATAACTATTACGTAGAACATTCTCTCCAGTGGTATACCAAGAAACAAGATTGATAAGTACTATACCTATAGAAGTCTAGATAAGAATACTCTATATAAGTATGATGTTATTATTATCAAGTGAATAACCATCATAAGTCATAGAAAGATATAGTTTAGATAAAATAACTTCCTATAGTCTTTACCAACCTACAAGTCTCCTAAAAGCTTTAAAACCTAAGGTCGCTTTGCTCTGATACCAGCTGTGGTGACCCAACACACCACTGCATGTTGTAGTGCGCAAGTCGTTGACATAATACTAAAGGGGTCGCAGCATAGAAAACAAAAAAAATTCCTACGCAGCAAGCGGAATAAACCCCAAGGATCTAGATCTATTAGACGGAGGTAGCGAAGATGAGATCCAATCTCTTACCCTTGAAGATCGAACAAACGCGTTTTGTCGGTGCATGGGTTGGCTAGTCGATCCCCGCAACTAGACGCATCTAGTCGTGAGGAGATGTATTATCCACGCGATCCAATCCGATGGAGCACCGCATGAGCAGCACCTCCGCGGTATCCACACGTACGGCTCGATGTAGACTCCGCCTTCTTGATCCCGCAAGCAAGGAGGGAGTGGCTAGATACATCTCGGCACCACGACGGTTGTGGTGGCGTTGATGGTGTAGATCTCCGCGAGCATGGCTTCGCCTAAGCCATGGCAAGAGGAGGAGAACGAGGAGATGGTGCAGCAGCCCTATGGCTAGAGGTGGTGCAGCAGCTTTGGTGGAGGAGATGGCGGCAGCCCTTCGGGAGGGGTGGCGCCAAGGAGAGGTGGAGGCGGTAGCCCTCCGAGAGAGAGGGGTGGCGCACTAGGGTTAGGGCAAGGGGAGGTGCGGCTAGGGCAGGCCTAGATCAAGGTGTGCCGCACCCCACCCTCCCTTTATATAGGTGGCGGCCAGGGGGGAAACCCTAGGCCGGCCTAGGGCTTTCTTGCCCCTCAAGTTGGGGCGCCCACTTTGGGCCCCTTAGCCCTTTCCTTAGCCGGATTGGCCGATGTGGGCTATGGGTGGTGCGGCTGGCCCAAGTGGCCAGCTGCACCCCTTTGGTCCATGTGGGGCCCCATACATTATGTGGGTCCCACTTCTAGACTCCTCTAGAACTTTCTAGAACCTTCCGGTACCCTATGCAAATATTCCGGAACTTTTCCGATACCTCCGGAAACCACTTTCCTTATATGAATCTTATTCCCCGGACTCCTCCGGAACTCCTCGTGACATCTAGGATCCCATCCAAGACTCCGAATCACCATTCATTCATTCCATCAATTATCTCATCGCTAACCCTAGCTACATCGGAGCGTTAAGTGTGTGACCCTACGGGTTCGAGAACATGCAGACATGATCATATCAATAATCAATAGCGGGACCGGGATGCCTATATTGACTCCTACATATTCAATGAAGTTCCTTATCGATTGAACCACGATGCCGGAGATTCTTAATCTCGTATACGATTCCCTTTGTCTCACCGATATTTAATTTGCCCGAGACTTGATCGTCGATATCTCCATATCTAGTTTCATCTCGTTACCTGGCAAATTCTCTTTACTCGTCCATAATATAGGATCTCCGTGATCAACACTTAATCACATGGTTGCAACCTTTTCTGATGCTATATTGCCGAGAGGGCCCAGAGATATCTTTTCTGTCACAAGGAAGGACAAATCCCACTCTTGATTCATGTCACCCAACAAATACCATCGGAGATACCTGAAAGCCACCTTTATAATCACCCAGTTACGAAGTGACGTTTGATGTCCACAAAGCATTCCTCCGGTAAATGGGAGTGACATAATCTCATGGTCTAAGGAAACTATACTTGGCATACTAAAAGCGTTGGCAATGAAACTGTGTGACACGATCAATTGCAACTCTTTATTATCGGGTCTTGTCCATCACATCATTACTCCTAATGATATGACTCCGTTATCAAGTGACTATGACAAGTCCATGGTTAGGAAACTCTAACCATCTCTTGACTAATGAACTAGTCCGGTAGAGGCTTACTAGGGACAACTGGTTGTTTATATTCCACACATGTATTATGTTTCCGGTTAATACAATTATAGCATGGAGAATAAACTATTATCATAAACATGAATATGCCAATAAACCATTTTATTATTGCCTCTAGGGCATATTCCCAACAGTCTCCCACTTGCACTAGAGTCAATAATCTAGTTTACATTTTCTCGATCCAACACTCATGGTGTCTAACACTCATGGAGTCTCAGTGCTGATCATGTTTGCTCGTGGAAGAGGTTTTGTCCGTGTTATGTACTATACAGTTCTTTATGTTCTTTGCAAAGCGTTAACGTCACCTAATTTGACATTACTTTATCATCTCATGATAAACCTATTATCATCACATGATAATTCTCATCATCACATGATGAATATAATATATTTGGTTAAAGAGTGATATTTTTCATTTCCCATCATGCCTACATGACATATGATCAGTCAAAAGGAACTTTCAGATAGCATGTGTGCCTGGAACTCACTCAGTCTTGAAACAAAATTTCTCAAACCATATATTATATCTTTTAATCCTTGAATTAATCATATACTCCTATATGTTGTAGACTCACAAATCGACAGTGCAGTCAAGTCACTTCGATATTTTCGATCATGCTTTTGCTGCGCTTCTGCTATTATGAGATTTCCAATCTAGTTTGGTTTTATGACTTCAACCAAGTCTACCAATATCTAGATTTTATTATCTCAACTCCATGAAAAATGACTCCTCACTTAACATGTTCTTCTAACCAAGAACTTGGGTCACATATCGTCAAATACAAACACATGGTTCTTATATGTTTAGACCTATGAACCATTCATAGCGAATACCGACATATCCTCGAACCATCATTTTTGTACTGAGTTACAACTCAATGTTTCACCTATTTCTCACAAGAAAATGAACCTTTCTTCACTTGTTCTATTTTGAACTCCTTCAAAATCTTACTTAGGTTAAACATCCTGACATAATGCTTTATCAAACATATCTATCCACCATAGATACATCTATCTACATAGATACTTGACGTTTAAAACTAACTTCACAAGTTATACGTTGGTTCCTGACTTATTTACAACATTTATGAAATCTCCATTTCACTCAAACAAGATGTTGTAAACTCCCACTTAAATATACACCATACACAAATTAAATTGTGAAACCACTTTGGCTCCCACTCAGAAATATGTTATCCTTATATTTGACAATGATTTAACTAGCTCCCACTCAAACATATGTCACCACATATTTTGATCATGAAATATAGTCTTTTGCTCTAACTTAACATATGTCACCACATATTATAATTAGATCCCACTCAGTTTCTTATGCACTTTCTCGATATTTTGGACACCTCCAAAATTCTTATTTAACTTTTAAAATTCGAGAGCTCATATACGAAATGCTAGTACTTTACTAGCTTTAAGTTTTATTTATTCTCTACAAAACCCCTTTTGAGGAATAAAAATGTGAAACACCACTTTCACAAAATCAAGTAACAATTACTTTGTGATTTAAACTTAACATATGATGACTCTTAGTCACTTTCATATTTTAAGGCTTCTATTTCTTCTTTGTAGTTTCGTAGGTATGTCTTGTTTTCGAAACATGACAAGTAAATCATGAATATTATTTTGTAACCTGACAAAACTTTAATATTCTTGAATCCTACTCCTTTTGACAAGCTAAACCGAAATTCAATGATCACCATCATTAATTTCTTCATCTGTCAAGTTTTAACCAACATAGCACTTTACATATGTGCCACTTGAGACATAAACAAGCAAGATTTCAACTTTTCGATTTATTCCATCAATTCTTTTATCAATGAAACCTTTTCACGATAAACCACTAAAACACTTAGCACAACCAACAAATTGGTTTGCCCCTTTTAGTCTCATATTGTGGAATCACATTCATAGTCATACTTATGAATATACTACAACATTATTCGCAATAGTCTCTAATTATCTCATAATTACCACGACTTCTCATAACTCATATGGAATCGTTTTTGTGAATCATTAAATAGACCCTTATTTCTAAAACAGAGTGTTTATCAAATAAATCTAAATGCTATTATTAAACCCCGAAGTAAAACCCTTCTTTGAGACCACACAATATCAAATAGTGTGTGATTACAATATCTTAGGACATATCAAATGCCTTTGAAATATTCTAAATATTGTGATTTGTGATAACACTTGTCACAAGTCCACATACTAACATATAACTCAAAAATTTCATCTCTTTTGATCAAATCATAAAGACTCAATTTTCTTGTTAACTTAATATCCTAAACTCCAGAAATTTATTTGATCTCATCAAATATAATAACTCGAATAAATACACCTATTTAATCATTTCATTTATGATGGAGTACACAAAATAATGACATCTAACATTTGCTGAAAATACAACCAACACTTGTGTTTATTTTCGGCAACTCCTGTCACTCTTCCGAAGGGTGGCATTTTAGTCATACTCCTTCAATAAGGCGCATTGATAAAACATCAAAATGTTTATTCAATCTTTAGCATGACTAAAACAATTGTCATTATTAAGTTTTGGATATTTTAGTATGTCACATATTTTATAAATGTTTAACTAATTTATCATCTAGATTGTAATAAGAATAATACACTTATAATCGAAACTTGTGATTTCCAAAAAGAATTACTCATGAAAATAGAACAACCATTGTCTTTAACATGAATAACCGTCTCACATAAGCAAGACACACTAATCAAAATCACACTTATTTCGATTACAAAACTTATTCAAATCCTCTAATCCAAATGATAAATGTAGAGACAGATCGTTGCCAGCATCAACTCCTTGATTGCCATCATTCCGCAACGTCTTCCCATATCCTTTATGCAAATCTCAAGCAGGAGGTTCTGTTTTCATAAAACAAAATGAGTATCAAATACTTATCGAAACCGCCACAATTGCAATTTGTACTTAAACACTTATAACATGTATATCAATATATACTTTCTGCATTTAACTTCTCTTGCTATGGGTTTCACTTTGACATGACGCAGCCGAGACACAAACTCATAGAAAGTGATCAAATCCCTTCCCATGACATAGTCTCTGACATAATTCTTGAAGCTGGGGAGAAGCTAGCGTATCACCCCATCTATCGCTAAACCGTCATTCATCTCATGGTTCCAAACAAGCACTAGACGATGATGTATCTCATGCATTATCCTCAGGTGTTGTTCCAAGCAAGTGTTCTCTTCCATCTTGAGTGAAAGAAAACCGTTCAGACATTCGAACCTTACAATTCTAACTTGTGCTGAAAAACTATTTTTTAGCTCATCAACAATCTCCATTGCAATCAAGTTCTTGAATTGTCTACTTAGGTCAGAATTCATGAAGGTGCACATCATCCACTTGACTTTCAAGTAGGTGGTTCAAAACCACTCCATGTACTCTTCATATCCTGCAGAAATATTTGGGTATTCTTCTAATGGTTCATCTAACACGTAGAGCTCACCATTGGTGCGTAGGACTTATCTTAGGCGCAGGTACCACTCAACATATTTTGACCCATCGAGATGCAGTTCTTTAGCAATGAACAGACTACCTCACAACAACTACTCACAGAAGGACTTATCCGTGAATATTACATCCCTCAGTGTGGTACAACAGAAACATAGCAGGTCCAAGGTAACACTATAGGATTACAACAATATTCAATACAAAATCACGAGGACTTCCTCGATACATAGAGGATAGTCATGCACAAAAGAAATACAGAAAAGAGTCAATTTGTGGCACTAACCTCGAGATTAACTCTAGCTCTAATTCCTAATCCACTACTGATGTTGTCACAGTCTTAATCTACTCTATCTGGAGTATCTCTATCTCATATTGTACTCGTCCTTTCAATAGACGTGGTCGCCTCTGTTGGCAGAGTGATCTCCTCGACATCATTGTCATTGCTCCTTTGTGGCCATAGTTGTCGTCGTGCTTCGGATGGTGAAGTAGCGGTTGACTCCTTGATGAAGATCTCGATGTCGTGGTGGACCACCGTCAACTCCTTTGATGGCTCCAAAATCTAAGCAAGGGGTCAAATGGGGAAAGGGTGAGTAACCAACGTTACCCAACAAGTTCATTATGTACGGTGGGAAGTTTGACGCACTAACTACTTCTTTAGACTCAAATAAGTCACAAGCTAATGCAAGGTTTTTGTAAAACATTTCTTCAAGAGGTTGCTTTTATTCTGAAGACTATGCCCGTCATCCTTCACAGGTGCTAGAACTTCATGGAGTTCCTTTCCTGCAGCCTTCGCAGCTCCTTCCCGGAATAGGGAGTAACATGTTACAATTTTTTACACTCTGCAGAGGTGCGTTAATTTACCCATAAGAGATCAAGACTTTGTTGCACAACCAGGCTTAATTTCCTATCCACACTCTCTTTGGTGTGGGGCCTAGTTTTTGATCCAAGTCATTCACTGTGCTTCTCCGCACAACGCATGCCCACCCTTTTGTAGGTTTGTCCTCCCCTTTATCTTTAGGTAGACCATTCCAGACCACGTCCTCCCCTATACCAAAAAGATAGACCGCTCCAGACAACCCCTACAATCCATCATAGACACCAGGAACCGTGGGAATGAAGGGATCCCACCCATGTGCATGTAGTCCCGCAAGATCTACAGCGTACATCACTGGCTGCCTGTTGACATGCGAATGAGAGAAGTATCACAGTTAGCATTTCCTGTCCCATTCCAGGTCTTATGGTTAACGCGTCTTTACGGCACAATCATTATGACGGCATTTGTTGTTAAATCCTAGGTAATACTTTCCCTTGCAAATGGAACCTCCGGACCTATTCTTCTTACCATGGCTGCATTTGCCAACCATAATAGGTTACCACCACTCAGGTAGATAGCCAAATAGTCATATTATTAAAGAAATAGGTTTTATCCTTTCTTTTGTATAAAGGTGATAGTATATTAAGGTTTTGCAAATAGTTTCCTAACAAATATTTCAAGAGGTATGAGCAAGTGATGAACTTGCCTGCGATTGAGGTGACAGTTCATGTCCTTCGGGGTTCCAGGGTAGCGTCAAAACCCCGAGATCTGAAAATAGCAATGTGGTCCGGGTAAGGACTACTGGAAACACTTGCAAGATGCTATTATGCATAAACATGAGATGCATCATAGATAACCCAAAAAATACCCAAACTCACAAGTATGGCTTCGCGCTATTGAATACTTTGTGACCTGAAGTGATTAGGGTTTAAGGATTAGTTAGGTTCATGATTTACTAGATTGGTAAATTTACTTTGAATTGTTATAACATTTAGACTTAAGTGTTTACTATGACTATCGAAGTAATGCTTTACATAATTAATAAACAACTTATGGATGCTCAGTTAAGAATTGCATTTATTTCATAATTTTATTTTATCTAACTACTTTCAAATAGTAATAACACCAGAGTGGAGGATTTTCAAACGAACTCTTCTTTGTGTGTTTTACCTTGGATGAGTAACAGGGCAATCCTTTGCAGAATTGGTAATAAAGTTCAAATCTTATATTTTGAAATTATTACTCAAATTTTCTTTCTTTTAGCAAATAATTATTTTTGAATATAGTTCAATTCATTTTCCACTTAAATGAATGCTTAACACAAGAAATATTTTCAATAAATGAGAATAAAAATTAAATTTGGATTCTTTATAAAGTTTGGAGTTGGAAAATATATTTAATTTTACTTAAATGAATTTATTTGAATTTCAAAAGTTTAGGTGATGTTTTTGAATCATATGAATCAAAGTGGCATTTTGGTAATTGTAAACAACTTTTAATTTAGTTGCTTGAACATGCATGGATTTTACATATTCAAATAGTTTCCATTTTTCTGAGAATTTTGGTATTTTATTTGCATTTTTCTAATAAACAGATTAAAAGTTATTGATTTTACAATTTTTAATCATTTTCTGAAATTTCAGGAAAAGATTAAATATCTGACAGCTAGGGTCCACATGTTAGGATTTTATTTATTACCGAAATTATTTTCAGAAAATAAATAAATAAAAGGGATTTGCTAATTCTCAGGCGCCTGATTTTTTCTTATGTCTCAATCACCCACAAAAATATGCATGAGTTGCACTTTTCTGTGAGAAATGTGCAATTGCACTTTTCTGTCAGAAAAGTGCAACTCGTTCCAGTTGCACTTTTTTTGAAATGTAGTTGCACTTTTCTGAGGTGATTGAGACTTAAGAAATTCTCATTTATGTCTCAGTCACCCACAAAATGTGCTTGAGTTGCACTTTTCTGCGAGAAATGTGTAGTTGCACTTTTCTGACAGAAAAGTGCAACTCGTTCTAGTTGCACTTTTTTGAAGTATAGTTGCACTTTTCTGAGGTGATTGAGACTTAAGAAATTCTCAGTCAACTGAGACATAGGCAAACCCTAAATAAAAAGAAAAGCTGACGTCTGCGGTGGCCGGTAGGGCCAGTCAAGCACGGGCTCGACGAACTGGCACGGCCGAGGTCACGCGCAGGTGCGCGTTCGACGCGCGAGGACGTGCGCTACCAAAGGGTGGCGGCGCCGCCCCTTTTGGGTCGCTGCAGGGACTCCGACGGCGCTCCCGTGCGGCAGCGGTCGGAGACGCATGGTGGCGGAGTACCACAGAGCAAGAGGAAGAGGGTTAAGAGGTCCACAAGGACGGCAAGCTCACCAGGAGCATGTAGAGCTCGATGGCGAAGCACGAGGAGGTCGGACGGCGACGAGATCGTCCGCGCACACGGCGGCCGAAGTTGGGGAAGAGGAGGTCGATTCGCCCGATTTCGTGCGTCCTAGCACATACTGCTTGAGGAGGGAGTAGAGGACGTCGAGGCAGAGCTTCCGGACCTGGCGGCTTGGTCCAAGACGGTCGGAGACGACGGCAAGCATGACGGCTGTGGCGACCGGCATACGGGACATCGATCGCGTTCTCCGTCTGTAGGCCACCCCAGCACGCGTGAATTCCACCTAGAGGTCGAGGGCGACGAGACGGAGCTGCTGGACATGGTGGCGAAGCTCAAGGTGGCGCCGGTTACCGGCGATTTGAGGGGACGGTGGCGGCAGTGTGATGGCTAGGGTTAGGGTTTCCTTTGTTTTCCTGGGCGAGAGCAAGAGAGAGGTGAGGGAGAGTGAGAGGGCGAGAATGAGGTGAGGACTCGATCTGGACGTCTCCCTCCCTTCTTATCCGCGCGGCAGAGCGGCAAGCAGGACGTGGCAGTGACGACGTCGGCCTCGTCCTTCTGGCGAGAGGAAGAAGAAAAGTAAGAAAAGGAGATTTTTCAAACAACCCCCTGGACTTGTTTATAATTACTAAAACTTTTAAAACAGAAACTTCACATATTTATTTAGGGATTTTAGACAAGTCCAAAAATCATGGAAAAATTCATGGAGGCTCATAATAACATAGAGAAGCTCCACATGTTTTTATTTTGAATTTTTAACACCCATGTCACATTCAAAAATAGAGATATGTTTTGGTCATTTAAATGTGTTCACATTAATTTTTGGATACAACCAAGTCCTTAAGTTCCAAAGCAATACATGCCATGAACTTGGTAAATTATTCAACATTTATTACAGAGTTGGGATGCCATACTAGCTGTGTGTGGTTGTGAGGTGTTATGCTAGCTTTACTTGTGAACTTAATATTCACTTCTGAACATATATTCTTGGACTTGTGAATAACTCTCCTATGAGGTAAGCCTATCCCTCTTGTGTTTGATATAACCCTCTTGTAGAATTCCTACTTGGACATGCCAAGTGGTCTTTATCATTTGGCTGATTTTCTTCTTTGGAAATTAATTCCATTAGAGAAATATTCTTATATGGCTTTCTTAGTTAAGCACTTGATTAAATTAAAGAGATTGATAATTATCCTTCTTGATAAATAGATAAATGTTGCTCTTGTCCCTTCTCTTCGTATGGATCAAATGCTGCCCTTTATCCTTATTGCCTACTTGACTCAAGATGATCTGAATGTTCCAAGTTTGCTCCATAGTCTCTTGTCTCCTTTGAAGTAATGTTGATCCCTCTAGTCAATATTTGGATATTAGGGCAAGTTCCTAATATCCATTAGTTAAGTTCCAAGATTAAGTTGCCTCACCCTTGTGGTAAAGGCAAACATTCTATTCAAAGTACACTCTCCTATTGACCAAGTTTATTTTTATTTGAAATTCAATTGCTTTTATGCATACAAAGCAAATCTGGTAACAAGGTTGCAAGGCTTGTGACCAGACCACTTCTATATAACACAAAGCCTTTGAATTTCACCCCAAGTTTCTTTCTTGTTTGATTTGTCTTGCAGGAATGAATTTGAGAAGATTTGAAGATAAGAAGTTAAGATGAGATGAGAAATCAAGTTTAGTTTAGGAATATAGGATTACTTAAGTCTTTGTATTTTCTTTTATGTTTAAGACAATGTAAAGACAATGTTATATTGTACACAACCAATTACATTACTTACTTTGTTTAAATAACTCAAAGAATTGTGATAGGTGTTAACACAATTATACCTTAGTATTTATTTGTGAGTTGTTTGTTTAAATGTATAAGCATGTATAACTTCATTATTCAATTTTAATAAATTTTCCAATTCAACATTATTTGTATATTCCAATTGGATCTGAATTCCCGCAACCAGTAAAATGCCTAGAGGTCATGTCGAGATTTATCACATTCACCTGAAATGAGCTAAACCCTAATGCATTAAGGTGAATGAACTCTGATCACTCCAGGGTTTTATTTTGCGAAAACATTATTCGGGTTTTCAGATGCATGCATGCAGATGCACAAAATCATACTTCTACCCTTCGTTGGTTGCTAAATGTTGGGGTCTAACAACGGACAGTCCGAATACAAGAGAAAAGGAAAAAGCTACAAAACCGGACTCTCCCTTTGTCTCTGTTCGTTTCCCCGGACATGCTGCTACATAGGATGTCGTCCATTCCGGATCAGTTTTTATGTTTCTCTATATGTCTCCATCTCCACCAATCACATGTAATAAGTGACACATATTTAGGAAACATGGTTGCCAGCATATACAAATAAGGGCTTAAAGCTGACACGTTCGTGAGGGGCCAAGTTAGCCCACTTTGATTGGAGATGCTCTTATCTTCCTATTTATCTATAGCAATCTTTACCATTTTCTTAAAAAATATACAGTTTGAATACTAAGGGGAAATACATGTGAAACACATACCAAGAGGCCCTGCCATGAGTTATACCAACCCAGCTTCCACATGACAACATAATACTAGGCTCTGTCTGACCACCCCTTACCGACCCCAATCCAATTCCCTAAGGCATCAATCGAACTACTAGTGGAGCAAATTGAGCAAAGTTGTGGCCAGTGTTAACGGCGTCAACACTAACCTAGTTCTTCGTCGGGAGCTAATTTGACGTTGAAAGGATCGTATGGGCACCTAGAGGGGGGGGTGAATAGGTGCTACACCAAATTTTAATACTTTTTCGATTTTAAGTTTAACACAAAGGTAAATTCTCTAGATATGCAACTACGGTGAATTTACCTATATGACAAGCAAGCAACTACAACTAGGCAAGTAAACACGATACAAGTAAAGAGAAATAAGGGATAGAGATAACCGAAGTAGAAGAACGCGGAGACAAGGATGTATTCCCGAGTTCCTCCTTGTTAAGGGAGTACGTCTCGTTGGAGGGGTGTGAGCTCGCCACAAGAGGGCTACTAAAGATGCCACAAAGGCCTCACCCTATTCTCCGATGAACCGCACCCAAGGGTTTGGTTCACCTTCCACTATCGGAATCTTTCAAGGCGGAATCCGGAGCCCTTACAACATTCTTGGGGAACACACCCACAACTTAATCGGGGGCTCCCAAATCAACAAATCTGTCACAATTACAACAAGTAGTAAGTAAGAGAATCTAGGGTAATACAATGCTAACCCTAGAAACGAAATCCCTCAACGAGAATCTAGGGGCACACACCCACCTTCTTGGCTTGAGGGATCGTCTTTGCTAGAGGAGCCCTTGCATCTTTCATGAAGTTCTCCTTCTTCTTTTACTCCTCAACAAACCCGACACAAACTCTCCCTTTTTTTGGAGTAACACAAGCTTTCTTACCTAGGGAGATGGCCTTAGCAAGATTGATCTTCAACCTAACATTTTCCTCAATGATATTTGCATGATCACAAGTAATGGGAGTGGAGGAACTAGGCACATCATTTTTAGAAGGTTGAGCTTGAAGTTGTTCATACGACTTGGTGAGGGTAGAGTGTTCACTCTCCAATGCCTTGTGAGCCTTGGAAAGTTTCTCTAGCTCCTCGGTTAGTCTAGAATGACCAACACCAAGCTCGACATTTTCTTTCTTACATGCTTTGTATTTAGCAATTGTATGGTCACGTTCTTTGATGAGTTTAGAAACAATTAAATCATTTGACTCTTCTATAGATTCTAGTTGTTCCTCAAGAGAAACCCTAAGCTCATGCGCTTCTTCGAGATTGTCTTCCAAGGATGCAATTTCCATAGCATCCTCTCTTTCAATCTTTCCCTTGATCTCAAGCATCTATTGAGCTTCACCATATTGACTCATAAGAGCATCGACATGCTTCTTGGTATCACCTTGCAAGTTAGTTATAAAATGATTGAAAGCAACTATTTCCTCTTTAACTTTAAGACTAGTAGCATCATCCATATTACTCATAGTCTTAGGGGACGAAGGGGATGATACCTCGTTGATCTTGGCCATGAGACATCTTGCGGAGGAGATGGAGACATTCTCATTGGGGGATTCAAAGAGGGAAGGAGATGATGAAGATGCTATGGCAATGGCGGCCACTCCACTTGTGGTTTCTTCTACTTCTTCCCCGGATGAGTACTCTTCTTGATCAAGCAACACAATTCTTGGAGGCTTCTTGTTGATGGCACTCTTCTTGAAGAATGGTTTATTGTGAGTGATCTTTGACTTGTCCTTGCGAACAAGATTCCCTCCATGATGTTCACGATTCTCAATCGGAGATTCGGCCACAAAGTGATAGTGATCTTGGCAATTGTAGCAAGAACGAACCCTTTGGCCACCCTCCTTCCTTCCACTTGACTTGTTAACAAGTTCCTTCACCTTGGACAGACTCTTCCAAAAGGCTTTAGATGTGAGAGCCGAATAGTCCTTGAGAGTATCTTCAAGATCTTTGGGATTCCAATGCGACACATCTTCTTGAGTATCATCATCTTCATCTTGCACCACAACCTTGGCCTTCAAAGCAAGCGAGATTCCTTTGTGCATTCCAATGGTCCGGGCACGAGCGTCTTCGGCGTTCTTCGTGGCCACCTTGAATGCCGCCATCTCTTGCATAACATCATTTGAAGACATTAGGTGATAGTTGTGTCTTCCTTGGAGACTCTTCAAGTCGGTGGGCTCGAAAGGCATGAGGGCACTCACATACTTACTCTAGATCCAAGCATCATCCACATAGGTTGCTCTAAGAGCTCGAAATTGATTGGCAATGGTTTTGAGCCTTCGATACATGTCTTCATGGTCTTCACCATCTACCATGAAAAATCCCTCGCCTTGGTTGCTCAAGGCTTCAAATCTATTCCTCTTCATGCTCTCATTGCCCACAAACTCTTCGGTGAGAGTCTCCCAAGCTTCTTCGGCAGTGGTGGCAAGCTCGATGTGAGTCATGTGCTTTTCTCCCACGGCGGTTTGAATCATGTTGAGAGCCAAGTCATTGAGTTGGAAATCCACAACCTCTCTTCTTGTCATGTTGTTTGGGTCCACGGCCTTGAATCCAACCTCAATGATTCTCCATAGCTCGATCGAGGCGCTCTTGACATGAGATCTCATAAGAAATTGCCAATTAGAAAAACAAGATGGATTAAGCCTAGGTGGTTCACCCCTATTGTTTATATGACGATGCGGGATAGGTGGGTCGACGGAGTACTTAAACGGAATCCCATGGTACTCCTCCTTCCCACCATCAATTTTAGGATGGGATTCTTTAGATCCTTCACCCTCCTCAACTTGAGTGGCGGAAGCGTTAACCTCAAGGGAGGGAGGTGCGGTGGCTTTATTAGCATTTAAGAGTTGTGCCATCATTCCGCGCAACTCATCCATTTGAGCACCCATGGATGCCTCCAATTTCTTGAATTCATCCATGGAGACTCCGCTAATAGAGGCCTCCACCTCTCCACTCTCGGGTGCCATACTCTCTTAGGCGGTGAAGCCTAATTAATGAGCCAAGGCTCTGATACCAATTGAAAGGATCGTATGGGCACCTAGAGGGGGGGTGAATAGGTGCTACACCAAATTTTAATACTTTTTCGATTTTAGGCTTAACACAAAGGTAAATTCTCTAGATATGCAAGTACAGTGAATTTACCTATATGACAAGCAAGCAACTACAACTAGGCAAGTAAACACGATACAAGTAAAGGGAAATAAGGGATAGAGATAACCAAAGTAGAAGCACACGGAGACAAGGATGTATTCCCGAGTTCCTCCTTGTTAAGGGAGTACGTCTCGTTGGAGGGGTGTGAGCTCTCCACAAGAGGCCTACTCAAGATGCCACAAAGGCCTCACCCTATTCTCCGATGAACCGCACCCAAGGGTTTGGTTCACCTTCCACTATCAGAATCCTTCAAGGCGGAATCCGGAGCCCTTACAACATTCTTGGGGCACACACCCACAACTTAATCGGGGGCTCCCAAATCAACAAATCTGTCACAATTACAACAAGTAGTAAGTAAGAGAATCTAGGGTAACACAATGCTAACCCTAGAAACAAAATCCCTCAAGT
Source organism: Puccinellia tenuiflora (assembly GCA_012064385.1). Lineage (NCBI taxonomy): Eukaryota > Viridiplantae > Streptophyta > Magnoliopsida > Poales > Poaceae > Puccinellia > Puccinellia tenuiflora. The sequence goes on along the minus strand of QRDG01000300.1, from coordinate 901,286 downwards.
GAATGAGGGGGAAATGAAGAACGGCTTGGTGAAGATGTAGATCGGGGCCTTCTCCTTCAATCCTCTAAAGATCAACGAGTTTGGGTGGAGGGATTGGGAGATCTCTTCGATTTGAGCTTTTGCTTGTAATGGAGGAGAGAGAGTTGCAAGAGTTAAAATGGCTGGAGGTAGGAGGAGGGTATAAATACCCCTCCCCAATTATTGAGCTGTTGGAGGCAAATTCCTGCGCGTAGGGAGCCCGTCCTGAGCCCGGCCTGGGGCCGGCCAGGCCGGCATGTCGGTGGGAGGCACGCAGGGGAGCTGCAGGGAGGCCGGCCTCAGCCCGGCCTGGGCCGGCAGGCCTAGCACGGAGGCCGGGCAGTGGCCCGAGGCGGCCGGCCTCGGCCCGGCCTGGGCTGGGCTGACTGGCACGCAGGCTGGCCATGCACCCGAGCTGCCCGGCCTGGGGCCAGCCTAGGCCCGGCCAGGCCGGCTAGGCAGGACACCTCCAAAGGACCTTTTTAAGCGCCATTCTTTCTCCTTTTTGGTAATTGACATAAATCCAACAAATGTAAATTCAACCCTGCCACACTTAGCATCATATCAAATTATCACAAGTGTTGTTATCTAACACACAAAACATAGAGGGAAAAAACGAATGTTCTTTCAATCTCCCCCTTTTTGGTGTTAGATGACAACACTCGGATTTGCAATAAAACATCACACTAGATCATGTTTAACTAAATGGAAAGGGCTCCCCCTAAATGTGTGCATATCTTTTGTTTGCCTTGGAATGCAAATACACACATAAGGAGGGAAACATTCCCAACAAGATATAATCAACATGATATTCTCACAATAAGAGACACATCCAACTAGGTTGGGATTTGAGAGAAGTATCATACCTTGTGCCAAAAGATGTTGACAATTATATCAAAACACAATATTATGTAGACTCAACCATAGATGAACCCGAATACCGAAATCCATAGTCTCATACAATAATTTAACAACGCGTACAATAAAGATATCGAGGTCCACGATCATAAGCAAATAGAGTTCAACTTCAACTAAAACAAATGCAAATCCAAAGAAGCAAATGAAAACGAATGCTAAACATGAATGCAAATCCCCGAAGACTTTCTCCCCTTTTGGCATCAAGACACCAAAAAGGAGGAAAGTGGAGAGAGACGCCCGGGTGATCACTCGAAGGAGCCGTCGTGGCCATAGCCATCATCTCTAGCAGCCTCACCATCATAAGGAGCATGTCCGGAGCTCGAAGCAGCAGGATTCCCCGGCCAATAGGGACCAAGAGAGGAGGCATCATTGCCAAGCCAATAAGTGTTCTTGGACTTGTATGTATTTTTTGAAACTTCCTCGGAGCTTTCAGGGTAGGGCAACTCAAGCTTCTTCATAATCTCCCGTTGGTTGCGGTTATATTGCTTTTGCTTTCTGTAAGCCTTGTAATCCTTGTCTTGTTTGTCAACAAAGAAGCAATTCATTTTCTGAAAGATGGACTTGAGGAGGTGTTTCTTCTTTGGAGTTTCAACATGAGGTTCCACTTGAGAGGGACCAATATTTTCAGATGAGGTGCGACGAGCACGCTTGTTGCTAGGTGGAACAACCGGAGCAACATCCTCTTCCTCATCCTCTATAAGCCTAGCCAAAGGAAGGAAAGAAGGCTTGACAAACTCATATTCGTTGAGAAGAACTTGGGGTACCTTCGTGTTAATCAATTTCTGAAGATATTGGCCATAAATAGGAACCTTGTTGCCAATGACCACTGAGCGCATCTCTTGCCACATGTAATCCAACACATCCAAACGCTTGCCCGACTGCTTGAGACGCTCAATGTGATAGATAAGATTGATCAACCAACTACAAACCTCACCTTTCTCCCCATACTTGACATGAATGGTGTTCCTTAGAATAACATGAACAACTTTCCAAAACGGAGTAAAGTACTTGGCCCTAGGGCAATGAAGAAGTCCCACCTCGGTAGGGTAGCAGTGAGCAATTCCGGTCTGGGCCTTCATAAGCTTGTTTGGATCAACATGAATGCGCATAGAGCAGAGCGGCTGAAACGGGAGCTCAACAATACCAAAAAATCCACCAAACTCGGCGAGAGAAGCTTCACACTTGATGCCATCACGCATCCAAATCATTTTCCTAGGTTCCCTTGGTTTCTCCGAAAAATGAACAGTGGCATAGAATTCTCTAAGTAATGCCGGTGAAAATTCAGTGTTGCATTCCATAAGACCACTAATGCCATGATAATCCATTAGTGCCATCACATCGGGGAGAGAGTCTCTTAACATTTGCACATCAAAATATTTTTGGGGCACATGAGTGTTCTTCCTAGTGCAAACCACATACTCATAGACTTGCTCATGCATCTTGCAATAGAATCTATTGTCACTACTAGTGCGCTGACCGAAATCATACGGATTGAACTCAAGACGATCACGCTCAAAGTCAAAGGGGGAAAGCTTACTCCAAGACTCATGCACCAGTTCTTCCGGGTTGACCACAATCTCACCCCTTTCCTTGGAGCCAGACACCTTCTTGCTCTTGGCCTTGTCCTTGCTTGCACTTGCCATCCTTGCTCGATCCAAACTTGCAAACCACCAACAAGAGAGGGGATATCCCCAAAAGCTTCACCAAAGGGGATTTCTTTTGGATAGGATGGTAGATCGGGAGGGGATCTCACAGATCTGAGGGCAAAAGGGGTGGGGGAGTGGAGCAATGGAGGAGGAGGGAGGTGGAGGAGGGAGGGCAACAATGGGGGAGGAGCCTTTTTCGTGTGGGGAGAGGTGGAAGAATGAGATCCCTCACAATGCTAATTCTAGAAATGAAATCCCTCAAGTGAATGAGGGGGAAATGAAGAACGGCTTGGTGAAGATGTAGATCGGGTCCTTCACCTTCAATCCTCCAAAGATCAACGAGTTTGGGTGGAGGGATTGGGAGATCTCTTCGATTTGAGCTTTTGCTTGTAATGGAGGAGAGAGAGTTGCAAGAGCTAAAATGGCTGGAGGTAGGAGGAGGGGTATTAATACCCCTCCCCAATTATTGAGCCGTTGGAGTCAAATTCCTGCGCACAGGGAGCTCGGCATGGGGCCGGCCAGGCCGGCCTGTCGGTGGGAGGCACGCAGGGGAGTTGTAGGGAGGCCGGCCTCAGCCCGGCCTAGGCCGGCAGGCCTGGCACGGAGGCCGGGCAGTGGCCCGAGGCGGCCGGCCTCGGCCCGGCCTGGGCTGGGCTGACTGGCACGTAGGCCGGCCACCCACCAGAGCCGCCCGGCCTGGGGCCGGCCTAGGCCCGGCCAGGCCGGCTAGCCAGGACACCTCCAAAGGACCTTTTTAAGCACCATTCTTTCTCCTTTTTGGTAATTGACATAAGTCCAACAAATGTAAATTCAACCCTGCCACACTTAGCATCATATCAAATTATCACAAGTGTTGTTATCTAACACACAAAACATAGAGGGAAAAAACAAATGTTCTTTCTGACATGTACTCCCCACGCTCAAGGCCAGCATCGGTGTCCTCGTTGCTCCTTGCCGCTTGGGTGCCCGGGGCCTCCGCCGCCCCTGACTTGTGGACCACGCTCTGTGCCGTTGGGTACGCATACATGTGGCACGTTGTCCCTAGGGTTACACAACCGTTGATAAGGGAATACCCAACCGGGTAGGTCTAATGATTCGAGCTGGATCACAAGACCCCTGGGTGGCTGATTCATGGCCGCCTCCGTACCATTGTGGGACGCTCTTGTAAACCCTAATCGAATAGATCTTTGTCCCTTGACTGGTATGGGGCGATCTTATAAACCTTATTTGGCTGCTGATTTAAAGTCAATAGAGAAAACCCTACATGGGAGGATCGTCATTTGACATTGATGGCCCACAAGTATAGGGGATCTATCGTAGTCCTTTCGATAAGTAAGAGTGTCAAAACCAACGAGGAGAAGAAGGTGTTGACAATTGGTTTTGAGCAAGGTTTCACTTCAAGCACTAAAAGACGCATTTTTATGGGTTTTTGTAATAAAGAGTAAATGAAGAACAAGTGAATAAAAGTAAACAAGAATATTTGCTGCAAGTGGCCCAATCATTTTTAGCACAAAGTACAAGCCGGTGGTGTTACTTATAATGATTAAAAAGTTCATGAGGACACACGGGAATTCGTCTAGTTACTTTCATCACATACCGCTGATTAATCTTCATTGTTTTGATAAGTGTTGTGTGGGTGAACCTATGCTAATGCACCCCCCTTAGTTGTACTAATGCACACTTGTGATCACACCTTTTGCAAGCATACACAACTACAAGAAAGTAATTATGATAAAATCTAACCACGAGCTTAAACTCTAGGATCCTACCCTCCCTAGTGCGATAGTTTGCAAATTGGGTTTTAGGTTTCTGTCACTACGAAAAACCCTACAATAAGCAAATTAAATACACCATGCATTACCCTAGGCCCATGAAGGTGAAATACCATGTAGTCGACGTTCACATGATACAACCATAAAATTAACATCACAACTTAAATATCAAACCATAAAATATTACTCAACCTAATGATTATTAGCAATAAGACTTTTCCCATGTCCTCAAAAACTAAACAGACTACTCACAAGACATCATATGGATCATGATGGGAGGTGATTTATAAATGAATAACAATTTTATCATAATAAAGATTCACCGATAAAACTCAATAGCATTAACTACAACGAGGTAATCAACACTGGGAGAGTGATCCCAATGAATAGAACACAAGTTACAACTCTAGATGTTACAGTAGGCCGGGTGATATGGAATGATGATGATGGTGTTGTTGGTGGAAATGATGTTGATGATGATCCCGATGATGCCCGGCATGATGACGATGACGACGGCGATAATTTCCCCCTCCGAGAGGGAATTTCCCTGGTTGATTTCTGCCTGTCGAAGAGCCTTCTTGTCTTTGTCTAGTTTTCGCCCCGAGGCGGCGGCGGCAAATTAATCTGAAGCACTCCAAATAGAATTAGGTCAAAGGGTAGTAGTATGTCAAAGGGGAGCTGGAGAGGGGCCAGGGGAGGCCCTAGGCGCGACTAGAGGTGGGCCCACACCTGCAGGCCGCCCCTGCTCCTGGTGGCTCTCCCCGGTCCATCTTCTGGCATCGTGGCTTATTTCCATAAATATTAACTTCCTGATTTGTTTGTAATTTTTGGGGCTTTGGAAGTGGGGCCTCTTGATAGGTGCTTTTTCCAGCTAAATCCTAACTTCGGCAGATAAATCCCAAAAATTGTAAACATGCAAAATAATAAAAAATAACATAAATAATGCATCCTAATATGAAATATATCGATGAATAAGAGCAAATTATGATATAAAATTCTGATGCCAAATGGTCGTATCAGACACCACCCACGCCGGAATGGCTACGCTCTCACGCACATCGCCATTGGCACACCTTGCAATCCTATACACATAATTCCAATCTAGCAGGAGTAGGCCATTACCTCCATCGCTAAGGGCCAAACCTGGGTAAACTCGCCTGTGTGGACCCTCTAGTTAATCTCCTATGTCACCCCTGCTCCACACCTTCGATTAGCCACCCTCGGATGCATCGCTGTGATTATCACACGACAGGCGACACTCATGGTCGTCTGCTTGTACTTGTTGTGGGTGGCACAAAGCGCAGACCGTCATGAACACTGTAGATGTCGTCCCCGCTACGACTCTCCTAGATGGCAACCCTTCCTCTGCTTCCTAGAGCAGAACGGAGATCTCCACTGGTTACCTCGTGCTTGGCTTCCCAAGTTCCCCTTATCTGCTAGGAAGAAGGACTACATTAGCTAGTCTATACGGGCAAATCCGGAAAACCCAAAACCTAATTTTTGGGTTTCTCTTTTTCGGGTAAATTATGAGTGTAAATTTTGAAACCCAAAATTTCAAAAACCCGAATTACCCGTCGGGTGATACGTCTCCAATGTATCTATAATTTTTGATGTTCCATGCTGGATTATATATCAGTGCCACATGTTTTTATAACGTTTTTATATCAATTTTGCATGATTTATGGAACTAACCTATTAACAAGATGCCCAGTGCTAGTTCCTGTTTTCTGCTGTCTTTTTGTTTCAGAAAAGTTGTTCGGGGAAGTTTCTCGGAATCAGATGGAAATTTACATGAATTATTTTCACAAAGGAACAAGTCCAGAGCCAGGAGGATGCTTGAGGGGGAGGCTCCCAGCCCTTAGACGCCCCCCAGGCGCGGCCCACACCTTGGCCGCGTCTAGGGCCCACCTGGTGCCCTCCGGCGCCGTCTCGAGTTGCCCCTTCGCCTATAAATTCGTATTCGACCGGAAAACCCTAAATATCCTATCATATTTTCCAGAAGACGTCCGAGGCCGCCGCCATCGCCAACCCTAGTTCGGGAGGGTTCTGCAGCTCTTCCCGGCACCCTGTCGAAGAGGGGAATCATCACCGGAGGCATCTACACCACCATGCCTGCCTCCGGAGTGATGCGTGAGTAGTCCAACACGGGACTACGGGTCCATAGCAGTAGCTAGATGGTTGTCTCTCCTCCTTGTACTCCATTGCTTAGATCTTGTGAGCTGCCTATCATGATTAAGATCATATTATCTGTAACTGCTACATGATTGTGTTTGCATGGATCCGATGAATTGTGGAAATCATTACTTTTGTTCATCTATGTGTTATGTTTTATCTATGATCGTGCATGCTCTCTGATGCTAGTGGATGCTTTGGCCAAGTAATTGTTAGTGTCTTCAGAGAGAGTATTTATGCTAGATAGTGGGTTCATGCCTCTTTTTTCTGAGCTCGGGTTGACAGAAATGATCAAGACTAAAGATGTGCTGTTGCCAGTAAAGAGAAAACAGCGGTGTGATTTCCTTGTGTTATTTATATTGCTTACATTATGCATTTTGCTTATTGCAATGATCTGTTGCTTGCAACTTAATACTTCTGGGTGACATGCTGGATAGCGATCCTGGGGTGGATTATTAGTCATAGACGCAGTTGGATAACGGTCTATGTATTTTGACGTAATGCCCATATTAGATGAAACGGTGAACTATATTGTTTTATGATAGCATTGTTGTGCGCCCACAATTCTGTCAATTGCCATGCTGTAATTTGTTTACCCATCATGTATATCTTTTGGAGAGACACCGCTAGTGAACTGTGGACCCCGGTCATATTTCCCTACATTGTTTACAACCGTTCTAATAGCTTTTCATCATCATTTGCTCGCTGGTCATATTTCACTCTCATCATATTTTACATCTGCACAATTAATCCATTGTGTTCGGCAAGCCGGAGAGATTGACAACCTCTCTGTTTTGTTGGGGCAAAGTACTTGTTTGTGATTGTGTGCAGGTCCGCGTTAATCTATAAGCGCCAGAGTAGATTGACACCTCGCTAAGCCTTCTCCAAGTCCTACTGGATCTGACAACCTTGGTTTTGTAATCAAGGGAAACTGCTTTTTTGCTGCATCATACCTTCCTCTTGGGGTTCCCCAGCGAACGTGTGATTAACGTCATCAAGCTCTTTTTCTGGCGCCGTTGCCAGGGACTTAGAAGCTTCAGCTAGGGGAGTTTCACACATCCTTTCACTTTACTTTGTTATTGTCTTTCCTAGTATTTTTTTGTTAGCCTTGTTTTGCTTTTCGTTTGCTCTAAAACTGAAAAACACAAAAAAATTAAAAATTCCAGCAACTAGTCTCTTTTTGTTTTGCTTAGTTTCTTGCTTCTATATTGTGGAAATGGGTTCAGCTGAGAACACTAAGTTGTGTGACTTTACTAGCATGAATAATGATGACTTTATATGCACACCTATTGCTCCACCAGCTTCCACAGCCGAATTTTATGAGATAAAGCCTACTCTGTTAAATCTTGTCATGAAAGAGCAATTTTCTGGTGTTAGTGGTGATGATGCCGCCTCTCATTTAAATAAATTTGTTGATTTATGTGATATGCAAAAATATAAAGAAGTAGAGGGCGACATCATAAAACTGAAACTTTTTCCTTTTTCCTTAAGAGGACGTGCTAAAGATTGGTTATTGTCTTTGCTTAGAAATAGAATTGATTCTTGGACTAAATGCAAAGATGCTCTTATTGGGAAGTATTATCCACCTGCAAAAATTATACAACATTATGAACTTTAAACAATTTGATAATGAACATGTTGCTCAAGCTTGGGAGAGAATGAAATCTCTAGTTAAAAACTGTCCCACTCATGGACTGACTACTTGGATGGTCATCCAAACTTTTTATGCAGGATTAAAATTTTCTTCAAGGAACCTATTGGACTCGGCCGCTGGAGGTACCTTCATGTCCACCACATTAGGTGCTGAAACAAAACTCTTGGATGAAATGATGGCAAATTATTCGCAATGGCACACCGAGAGAGCTCCTAGTGGTAAGAAGGTAAATTCTGTCGAGGAAATCTCCTCTTTAAGTGATAAGGTTGATATGATTATGTCTATGCTTGCTAGTAAACAAGTTCCTATTGATCCAAATAATGTTCCTTTAGCTTCTTCGGTTGCACAAGAGGAGCAAGTTGATGTTAATTTTGTTAAAAATAATTTCAACAACAATGCTTATAGGAACAACTTTGGTAATAATAATTATTATAAACCTTATCCATCAAATAATGGTAATCCTTATGGCAATTCTTATGGTAACTTTTCTGGTAATACAAAGACACTTAGTGATGAAAGGATTTTTGAGGTTGAGAAGGCTACTAATAGTTTTATGCAAACTCAATATGAGCAAAATAAGAGCTTTATGAAAAAATTGATGAGCATTCTTTCTTATTGAAAAATATAGGTCAAATACTTGTGGGATTAAATAAGGAGATTTCTAAATTGCAAGTTAGGCTTTCCAATACCGAAACCTGCATTTCAAACATGTCTGAAGCTCAATCCTCTTTGATAAACAAAATGGCAGCCAAACCTGAATCTATTGAAACTGCTGAAATAAGTAAGGTTGCTAATGTTTGCACTATTTATACTATTGAGGATATTAAAATGTTGAATGCTCAAGAGTCATATAAAGCACCTAAGTATGCTAATGGTAAAAGAATTGGAGTTGGAAAATTTTCCACCATACCTAAAAAGAACCCAAAACTTTCAGTCAACACAGAAACTGTTGAAAAATACTGAAATTAGTTTTGATAATATGGATTCTTTAGGTGACAATGCTCCTGTTATTTTTATGACAATAATTGTAACCTTACTGAAGTTATAAAGTTTTTAGAAAAGCTTGATAAAACACCTAATGTTAGTAAAATGAACTTGGCTTTTACTAAGCATATTACTAATGCTCTCATTGAAGTGAGGGAAGAAAGACTTAAATGTGAATTCTCTATTCCTAGGAAATTAGAGGATGCTTGGGAACCTACCATTAAAATGAAAGTAAATGATTTTGAGTGTAATGCTTTGTGTGATCTTGGTTCTAGTATCTCTATTATGCCAAAAAAAAGTTATATGATGCCCTTGATCTTGGACCACTAAATGATTGTGATTTGAATGTGAATTTTCTTGATGCCACTTCGCATACACCCTTGGGTGAAATAGATGATGTTCTCATCTTGGTTAATGGTAATTATGTCCCTGTTGATTTCATTGTTATGGATGTCGATTTTAAGCTTCCTTGTCCTATTGTTTTGGGAAGACCGTTTCTTAGAAATGTTGGTGCAGTTATTGATATGAGAGTTGGCAATATTAAATTTCAGTTTCCACTGAAAAAAGGGATGGAACATTTCCCTAGGAAGAGTATAAAGAAACCTTTTGATTCCATTGGTTAGCCAAAGAGTGGTTTTGAATTTGGTTCTATTGATAAAACTTGAATTTGCCCTTTTTGCCTAGCTAAAAGGCGTTAAAGAAAAGCGCTTATGGTAGGCAACCCATTTTTACCTTCTGTTTCTTTTTGGTTTCTTTGAGTTTTGGGTGATGTTACTTCTGTAACAACTCCCTTGTATCTTTTTGTTTTGGTTTTTGGTGCCAAGAATAGCCTCTAAAGAGAGGAAGACTAATTTGTGGGTTTGCTGTCCAGAAACAGATTTCTGTTCCTCACTGTTTGAAAATCCAAACAATCACAGAACGTCATCTGTGGCTGCAAAATTTTGACAGCAAAAGCATCTGGGTTTTGTATATGTTTTTCTAGTTTTAAGTTTTCTGATTTGAGGTCTAGAAGTGCCTCTAAAAAATTCATCTTTACAGTCTGTTCTGTTTTTGACAGATTTTGTCCTCAGTTTTGCATTGCTTCTTTCGCGGGCAAAGCGAAGTTTTTTTTCAAAGCTAGAGCTTTACTTAGACCTTTGTGACAGTAGCTAATGTTGTAAAAAATGAGTTCTTGATATGTGCTTTGGAACTGAAGGAAGATATTGTTTTTGTGGACTAACCCCTTAATGAAGTTGCTATAAGTTTTGCGTGAAGGAAGTTTTCAAGTATCCAAGTGCGAGGTGATGAAGGAAGATCGAGAAGGAACAAAAGCCTAAGCTTGGGGAGGCTCCCCATGGACCCTCCTCTGAAATATTCAAGAAGTTACAAGCGTCTAAGCTTGGGGATGCCCAAGGCATCCCCTTCTTCATCAACAATCATCGATTTTTCTCATGGTACTATATTTTTATTCCTTTACACATTATGTACTGTTCTTGGAGCGTCGGTTTGTTTTTACTTTCAGTTTGTTTGTGTTAGTTTTCTGGTCCTTGCAATAATTCGGATCCATGCATGCTTGTTTGGGAGAGAGACACGCTCCGCTTTTTCATTATACACTCCTGTGCTTCACTTATATGTGTTGAGTGTTTAGCCTTTATCTTTTATGCTTTTAGCTCTTGTTTTCAAGCATCTCTTGTTCAGAGCTGTTAGCTTTTGTAGTTAGGAAGTTTTTCTCATGTTGCTTCACCCTTTTAGTTTTGTTTCAAATAAGTTGATTGGTGTTTGTTTAAGTGAAAATTATCATGTAGGAAGTGTAAAAAGTGCTGCTTAATCTTGTAGACCATTGTCTTGAATCTTTGATACTTTGCAATTGTTTAGAGATATGAAGTAGATTAATGCTTAAACTTGTGGATCATCTAGTAAGAATAGATTAGTAAAGAATTACCGTAAGGCTTTAAAATTGTGGTGCTTGTCCTGCTTGGTAGTTCTCAAAGTCTAGATATTCTTTTGCAAAGAGTTGGTTTGGCTAACAAGTTAGACGGTGTGAAGTCTAGTGGTTATGCATGATGTATATTTGTAGTCATTCATTGAACCAAGTTGATGTTATGTGTTTGCTTGATATCCTGCTAAGCCCAAAAATTCGGTACTGAGAGGGAATACTTCTCGTGCATCCAACTCCCTGAGCCAAAAATCTTTGCCATTTGTGTCCACCATAACTACCTACATGTGGTATTTCCCTGCCACTCCAAGTAAAATTTTCATGTGCTATCTTTAAAATATTCAAAATTCTCCTTTTTGTGCCTCTGTTTTTAAGCTCATGAGGAAGCAGTAAGAAGTTGGTTATAACTTGTGACAGGCAAGGTCATTTCCCCCCTTTTCACCTGATGTTGATGGTTTACGTCCTCACTTGAATCAACCCGAGAGCGGCTTAAGCAAAATATAAATATAACTCACCATTCTCCTCCGCACAATGAAAATCTGAGAAATTAGCTCAAACATTGGTTAGTGGTGAAACAAAGGAGAAAGAAGAATGTACTCGTTCCTCTAAAATTAGCCGCTCTCACAAGTCTAAAAGCCTTGCTTGTTATGGGGGACTAGCTAGTTTCTTTGCTGTGAAGTCGTTGACGAAAGCATGCATGTCTCAAAACTGTTTTACTTCTATCGAAAATAAAAAAATAAAAGCTCTAGCACATGATTAATCGCTGCTTCCCTCTGCGAAGGGCCTTTCTTTTACTTTTATGTTGAGTCAGTCTTCTCCTCCTTCTAAACTCCTCAAGCAATCACTTGGTATCAACTTTGGTTCATGTTTTACTTCATGTTCTCTTTGTGTCTAACTGTGAAAACTTTGTATTGACTTTATCTTGAGATAAATAAGTTGCAAGTTGAAGCTTTTGCTGAAAACTTAAATCTTCCTTTGTGTTGGCCAAACTCCTTTGTTGAATCAATATTGCTTTGTGATTTATCAATCATTGTCAAGTGTTATGCTTTTAAAACTTGAAAGTACTATTTGCTAGTAGATTCTTATTTAGATGTTTTACCTAGTTAATATTTGTTTGTTTCATTCAATGAACCTTTGTTTTGGATCATTGCATTCAGTTCATATGCTTTACAAGATTAGTTGATCATGTTTGTGATTGGTAGCATGTCACTTCAAAAATTATTTTGTTATCACTTACCTACTCGAGGACGAGTAGGAGTTAAGCTTGAGGATGCTGATACGTCTCCGACGTATCTATAATTTTTGATGTTCCATGCTTGATTATATATCAGTGCCACATGTTTTTACAATGTTTTTATATCATTTTGGCATGATTTATGGAACTAACCTACTAATAAGATGCCCAGTGCCTGTTCCTGTTTTCTGCTGTCGTTTTGTTTCAGAAAAGTTGTTCTGAGAAGTTTCTCGGATTGCCCTCAAAATTTACGGGAATTATTTCCAATATGAAATGAAGACGGAGCCCGAAGGACAGCCGGAGGGGAGCCACAGGGGCTCCAGGTGACCCCCAGGCGCGGCCCCACCATAGTCCGCACGGGGACCCCACCTGGTGGCCCTGTCCTTCTCCTTGCGTCGCCCCTTCACCTATAAATTCCCCTCTGACCTAAAAACAGAGGAGAGCCGATCACAATTTCCAGAATACGTCCGAGGCCGCCGCCATCTCAAACCCTAGTTCGGGAGGGTTCAGAAGCTCTTCCCGGCACCCTGCCGGAGAGGGGAATCGACGTCGGAGGCATCTACATCAGCATGCCTGCCTCCGGAGTGATGCGTGAGTAGTCCACCACGGGACTACGAGTCCATAGCAGTAGCTAGATGGTTGTCTCTCCTCCTTGTACTCCATTGTTTAGATCTTGTGAGATGCCTATCATGATCAAGATCATCTATTCGTAATTGCTACATGATTGTGTTTGCATGGATCCGATGAATTGTGGAAGTCATTACTTTTGTTCAGTTATGTGTTTCATCTATGATCTTGCATGCTCTCCGATGCTAGTGGTTGCTTTGGTCGAGTAATTGTTAGTGTTGTATGAGGGAGTATTTATGCTAGATAGTGGGTTCATGCCTCTCTTTGTCTAAGTTCGGTGACAGGAACGGTCAAGGTTAGAGATGTGTTGTTGCCACTAGGGAGGAAACAGCGGTGTGATTTCTTCGTGTTATCTACATTGCTTACATTATGCACTTTGCTTATTGCAATGATCTGTTGCTTGCAACTTAATACTTTTGGGTGACATGCTGGATAGCGATACCAGAGTGGATTATTAGTCATAGATGCAGTTGGATGCCGGTCTATGTATTTTGACGTAATGCCCATATTAGATGAAGCGGTGAACTATATTGTTTTATGATAGCCTTGTTTTGCGCCTACAATTCTGTCAATTACCATGCTTTAATTTGTTTACCCATCATGTATATCTTTTGGAGAGACACCTCTAGTGAACTGTGGACCCCGGTCCTATTTTCCTACATTGCTTACAACCGTTTTCATAGCTTTTCATCATCATTTGCTCGCTAGTCATATTTCATCCTCATCATATTTTACATCCACACATTTTAATTCTTTGTGTTTGGCAAGCCGGAGAGATTGACAACCTCTCTGTTTTGTTGGGGCAAAGTAGTTTGTTGGTGATTGTGTGCAGGTCCACGTCAATAATCGAGAAACGGCGCTATTGACACCGTGCTAAGCCTTCTCCAAGTCCTACTAGATTCGATAACCTTGGTTTTATAATCAATCGAAAACTTCTTCTGTGCTGCATCATACCTTCCTCTTGGGGTCTCCCAACACATCGCCATCAGTACTCCATTGCTTAGATCTTGTGAGCTTCCTATCATGATCAAGATCATATTATCTGTAACTGCTACATGATTGTGTTTGCATGGATCCGATGAATTGTGGAAATCATTACTTTTGTTCATCTATGTGTTATGTTTTATCTATGATCTTGCATGTTCTCCGATGCTAGTGGATGCTTTGGCCAAATAATTGTTAGTGTCTTCAAAGAGAATATTTATGCTAGATAGTGGGTTCATGCCTCTTTTTGTCTGAGCTCGAGTTGACAGAAACGATCAAGACTAAAGATGTGTTGTTGCCACTAGGGAGAAAACAGCGGTGTGATTTCCTTGTGTTATTTACAGTGCTTACATTATACACTTTGCTTATTGCAATAATCTATTGCTTGCAACTTAATACTTCTGTGTGACATGCTGGATAGCGATCCCGGGGTGGATTATTAGTCATAGACGCAGTTGGATAACGGTCTATGTATTTTGACGTAATGCCCATATTAGATGAAACGGTGAACTATATTGTTTAATGATAGCATTGTTGTGCGCCCATAATTCTGTCAATTGCCATGTTGTAATTTGTTACCCATAATGTATATCTTTTGGAGAGACATCGCTAGTGAACTGTGGACCCCGGTCCTATTTTTCTACATTGTTTACAACCGTTCTAATAACTTTTCATCATCATTTGCTCGCTGGTCATATTTCACTCTCATCATATTTTACATCTGCATAATTAATCCTTTGTGTTCAGCAAGCCGGAGGGATTGACAACCTCTCTGTTTCGTTAGGTCAAAGTACTTGTTTGTGATTATGTGCAGGTCCGTGTTAATCTACAAGCGCCAGATTTGATTATCACCTTGCTAAGCCTTCTCCAAGTCCTACTGGATCTGACAAACTTGGTTTTCTAATCAAGGAAACTGCTGCTTTGCTGCATCATACCTTTCTCTTGGGGTTCCCTAGAGAACGTGTGATCCACGTCATCATCAGGCCCGAGCGACGAGCGTGACCCCTAGGGATTCCACGTTAGGAGGGTCCGTTTGCAAATACCATGACCCCTTATAGTCAAAGCTGAAGATATGAGAGTATGAACCAAAAATATCTCTTTAACAACTTTCTATAAAGGTACAGGTTGCGGAGGTAGCCAAGAAACCAAAGCAAAGCTAACCCATCCAAACAAGCAAGAGAAAGGGGAAAAGGGAAGAAATATCCGATGGATCATCGCCTCGCCGTTCCTCTTCTCTTGCTCCTCGGCCTCCTCCTCCTCTCCTCTTCGATAGTTCGTTTGCAGGTGACATTGCCCAGTGATCTCGTTCTACAATGTTAGCAACCAGTTGCTCTTCAAATTCTAAATGAACAGGATGCATAACCATATGGTTCCCTCTATTTTGAATGTTGCTAGCAACTTTTTCCTGGGCAGGTGCAGGGATAGGCCCAATGAAGTGATGAGCTTGATTTGGGTGGTGGAAAGGTTCATCTGGTCTTGGATGAGATACGCCATCATCTGGTACTGCATCTTCGTCTGGAGGACTAGTCTCGAAGGACCACAATTGGGCAAGACCAGGACTCCCTAAGAAAGTGATAAGCTCCTGATATGACTGCACTAGTTGGGATATCTGATAATGCATCCACCCTGGCTTTAACAAGCACATAAGCATATGTGGATTTGGCTCTGTCCCAAATAAGCAGCTTACCAAAATTTCTAACAACATTGGCGATTTCATGCATACATCGCAGCAGATTGACAGGGAAGCCTACCAACTGAATCCAAACGTGTGTGTTAAGGTAAAAACAACGCCAGTTCATCCCTTCATTATATAAAGTTTACTGCGTTCGATGTAGTTAGGTAAAACTACTATCCTACTTATTCCACTTTACACACTTTACACATCTCAAGATGCATTTTCCTCCTGTTCAAAAAAAAAAAATATGCATTTTCCTACCCTCGGGATTCCATACTATGAGGGTCCGTTTGCAAATACCATGACCCCTCAGAGTCAAAGCCGAAGATATGAGAGTCTAAACCAAAAATATCTCTTTAACAACTTTCTATAAAGCTACGGGTAGCGGAGGTAGCCAAGAAACCGAAGCAAAGCTAACCCATCCAAACAAGCAAGAGAAAGGGGAAAGGGAAGAAATCTCCGATGGATCATCGCCTCGTCGCCCCTCTTCTCTTGCTCCTCGGCCTCCTCCTCCTCTCCTCGGCCGCGGCAACGGCTGCCGCGGGGGATGAGGAGCCCCTGATCCGGCAGGTCGTCGGGAACGCCGATGCCGACGACAACGACCTGGAGCTGGACTCGCACTTCGTCAGCTTCGTGCGGCGGTTCGGGAAGACGTACAGGGACGCGGAGGAGCATGCGCACCGGCTGTCCGTGTTCAAAGCGAACATGCGCCGCGCGCGCCGGCACCAGCTCCTGGACCCATCTGCCGAGCACGGGGTCACCAAGTTCTCCGACCTAACCCCCGCCGAGTTCCGCCGGACCTTCCTCGGCCTCAAGACGTCGCGGCGCTCGTTCCTGCGGGAGATGGCCGGGTCGGCCCACGACGCGCCCGTTCTGCCCACGGACGGCCTCCCCGAGGACTTCGACTGGAGAGACCATGGCGCCGTCGGGCCCGTCAAGAACCAGGTCTTTTTCCGATCGAGAACAGATTCCCCTGATTCCGTGGTCGTTTTGTCTCTAGGTCTGATTTCGCCTCCGATCTTGACCTTTTTTGTCCTTGATTCTGCAGGGTTCGTGCGGGTCGTGCTGGTCGTTCAGCGCGTCTGGGGCGCTGGAGGGAGCTAACTACCTAGCGACGGGCAAGATGGAGGTGCTCTCCGAGCAGCAGTTGGTCGACTGCGACCATGAGGTGAGCCTCTTTTTTTTCTTTCTTGCTTGCGTTACATACTACTCTTTCTTCTGTGATTGGTTCGGTTGATAGGTTTGCAAGATATGCTGGACTCTTGTGGCGTATCACTATCTTTTTGTCAGTTGGTGGTGTGCTTTCTTAAGTTATTGGTTTCTGATTGGGCAGCGCACCAAATAAATAAAGTGCCCACTTTTGAGAATATTGACTTTAAGCTATATGGACTGCTCAGATTACAGACTATCTAGAATAACCGCTGGATATTTTTATGTGATTGGGATTAAGTTGTTAATTAGGTGATTTCTGTCTCAACTTATAGAACTGGACGCCACTTAACTTGGATATTCTGATTTGTAATTGAACGGGACAGAAACCAACTATTATTGGGCTAGCTCTTCCTTTGTCATCATCCAAGCAACAAGGCAAATCACATATATAATCGTTGCATAGGGTGTACATGCTAGTCCCTAATGTTTGGCACATGACTCCAAATCGTAGTATATGTAATACATACAATGAAGACTTTTGTGACTCTTATGAGTTTATGAATGTTTACCTCTTATTGCTACCTATAAGAGACTAAGGGTACATCAACGGTAGCTCCATTTTACTCTTATGCAGTGTGAGCCTGTGAGGCATCCAACTTTTCCTTTAGGGCCTTTTACCTGTGATGCTCCCTTAGTTTTGTCTGAATGGTACACGTTTCTTAGTTTTTATCTCATTTTACCTGTATTCTCGCAGCACGAACCATTGGTACATGAAAATGTGAGTACGTGGTAGATGTGGCGCTGTTTCTGCCATTTTCATTAAAGAATTCTGCCATCTCATAAAATGATTCTATATGCAAGAAATATTCATACGTAAAAGTTATGTTTCCTTTAATTGTTGGTGATTGTTGCAGCTGCTTACTGTTTTACCTCAACGGATGCCTGAACTTATGTGCTGCATTCTTGTTGTGATCTTTTCAGTGTGACCCTTCAGAACCTGATTCATGTGATGCTGGATGCAATGGTGGGTTGATGACTTCAGCCTTCAGCTATCTTCTTAAATCTGGTGGCCTAGAGAGAGAGAAGGATTACCCTTACACTGGGAAGGATGGTACCTGTAAATTTGACAAGTCCAAGATTGCTGCTTCAGTTCAAAACTTCACTGTTGTCTCTGTTGATGAAGAACAGATTGCTGCTAACCTTCTCAAACATGGACCACTGGCAAGTAAGTATTACTGTCTCCCACAGAGTTCCCAAGGCAGATCTCTGTATGTAAATACATGGAACAGTCAGTATGATCAATGAAATATCTGATTCTTGTTTTTTTTCTACCCTACAGTCGGGATCAACGCTGCGTTCATGCAGACATACATCGGTGGGGTTTCATGCCCATACATTTGTGGCAGGAGCCTTGACCACGGTGTTCTTCTTGTTGGCTATGGGGCGTCTGGTTTTGCGCCGTCCCGCCTGAAGAATAAGCCGTACTGGATCATCAAGAACTCGTGGGGAGAAAACTGGGGAGAGAAAGGGTACTACAAGATCTGCAAGGGCTCGAACGTTCGCAACAAGTGTGGTGTCGATTCCATGGTTTCCACCGTATCCGCCATCCACACCTCGGAGGAGTAGAACCTGATCAGCAGTCCTCCAGGAAATAATCATGATTTCAATATATTGCTAGAACTTTAATACTTAGTCGATTAGGCTCCATCATCGTTGTGGTATGAACAGCGAAGATGCGAAGCTGCAACAGAATGCTTGATGTAACCTATACGTTTGCTTCCCAGCGCCATGCATGTTTGCCACACGCTATTTGGATGTGGCTAAATTATTATCGCTTGTACGCTACTAAACTCCTGGATAATCCTGTGCATAAGTGTATTGTGCTTTCATCAAATTGGTGTTGGTGTTTGTTTGTGACTTGCTTGATGGGTTTAAGCATTTCGGCTAATGTGAGGGCATACAATGTTTTCCGTTTGACCTGTGGTCCCATGTCAGTGCACAATGTTTTTCTCTATTTGATCATATGTGGGCACTGGTAGGGTGCCTACTGGGTGTTCTATTGCTTTAACTGATAAACTCTGAACTATCGTCGCTTCCACACAGCCTCACAGGGTTCAGTTAACTGCACTGGGCCTTCTTGAACTTGTCTCCTTTTCGCTGGTGCGAGTGAAAGTGGCTTGTGCTGATTTTGCTAGGTTAGCGTCTGCGGTGAAACAAAAGCGTTTAGAGAACCTGGGAACGGTAAATTGCAGGAAGTTCCGATGTGCCATGCCTTCCATATGATATAGTTTGTATGAAAATTGTGAGGAGTCTATTTTTTAATCTTATTTGTGGTACTTACTTTGAAAATGAGATTTTGACACTAAAAAATGATAAAGAATTCAAAATATCTTGAATCTTGCGTTGACAATCTTGTTTACAATACCAAAACACTTTTTTGTGCCGAGTTTGGTCATCATAGCAAAAAGGTAGTCATAGAAATGACATGATCTTAGTCACTGAAACCCTCTCAAAACCCCTCAAACCCGAAATTCTGCACCCTTTCGAGCCGTTGATCGTTGTGCAAGGACGGTTTGGATCGTGCGCTAGGGTTAAACCGATCGTAAGAAGATTGGTTCTGTGATCTGATTGGCTGGATTTGGTAGGGCGCTCAGTGGCTGGTTCTACGAGTTTGACCATTGATCAAATTTGACCATTCATCAAACTTGGTGATGCGGAAATGATGGTTCGAGATTCTCGTTGCACGCCATATGCGTTCCCCATTTATCCCCTCCGTGACGTTCTCGCCTTCTCCGCCCAGTGTCTCCCAGCACATCCCTATTCTCGCCACCTCGCTCCATGTCATCCGCATTCGGGTGCGGTCGTGGCGGCCTTCATGGGAGCGGCGGTCGATGTGCTCCTACGGGTGATGGAGACGAGGAGGAGAAGCGTCGCCTCCGTCCTCCCCACCGTTGTCGGTGCCCTTAACCAAGTCCAGCAATGACAGTCGTACTCAAGCGTCAAATCGGACTCCACCGACGACGACGAGGAGCTCGCCAAGATCGTCGACCCCGACGAGCTAGAGGCGCTCATTATCGAAAATCCATGTGCTTCGAGCGCTGCGCGGCGAAGCGGCGCCATGCGGAGGCCGAGTTTCTAGAGGTGATGAACGAGACGCGGCTGGAGCAGGGCCTCCGACAGGATGTCGAGTACACCGCTCGCGTGCGGGAGTGGGAGCAGGTGCGGGGCCTCTAGTGTCTCAACCAACTCTTCACCTCCTCCGATAGTGAGTAGCGGCACCACCGCGATAGATGGACCGGTGAAGGTTCTCTGTGGCCTTTTTGTTTAGATCGGAGTTTAGAGTTAGATTAGGGTTTTATAAGTAAGCCCTACAAATATGTACGAACTACCATTTGTTGAACTATATATGTTGTGTTGTTTGGGGTTAGTATGAAATAAGATAAGAATCGATCCAATGTGAAGTTGCTTTTTGAAATTATCAGTATGCATTCCAACGTTCCAAGCACGTAGCAGCGTTACAGCTCGATCGCTCACGCAGTCTGCATAACTTCTGGTTCATTTATGTCTAGATTGACCATATGACAGAACGAGCGAGACATATCCGTTCATTTCTGTCCGAATCCGAACCACATCAATTTGAAATATAGTTTTCTTTATAAGGACGAGACAAATCTGAGAGACTTCCAGTGCGTGGCACTGTGTACACATTGAATGCATGCATGGGTTGCCGATGGTAGCATGCACACATGGACATACCATTGAATGCGCATCACAGAACTTTGGCCTCACCGCTAGCCTAGTCGTCACGTCCAATCACTGTGTAAGTAAATATATACTTGTCCATATGGTCAAAGACATTAATTAAAAGAAGATGGACGACCAGAATACCAATTTACTCGATTGTAACAAACTATTAACTCGATAACGTAAACAAACCCTAAAAAACATGAACTATAACTACTGCAGCTAATTCTTCTTCTTTATGGTGCCTTCAGGACTGATACGTGTCTCACATATCTATAGACTTTTATTGTTTCATACCATTGCTACATGTTTGTACTACCTTTTTATATCGTTTTAGACCATTTTCCCGGACTATAACAAGATGGCCAGTGCCAGTTCCTTTTTTTACTATTTTTTATTCAAAAAAGTTGTTAAAGAAAAATCCACAAAACATTCCACAAAAATTGCGGGGGGGGGGGGGGGGGGGGGAGTTTTTACCCGAAGCGAAAACGGATTCGAAAGGACAGCCGGAGGAGGGCACCTGGGGGCCCAGGCGTGACCCAGACGGGACCCGCGCCCTCTGGCCTCCCCTGGCCCTCGGGCACCCCATCTTGCCACCTTTTCGCCTATATTAAGCCCCTTGACCTAAAAGTTATGGATCTTGGAGGATTTTCCCAAATACGATACAGAGCTCTACCGCCATCAAAACCAAGTTTTAGGGGTCAGAAGGTCCAGTTCTGGCACCCTGCCGGGACGGGGATTGATCCTCGGGGCCATCTTCATCAGCCTTGCTGCCTCCGAGATGGGTTGTGAGTATTTCTCTGATGGACTACGGGTTCATAGCAGTAGTTAGTTAGTACTCTCTCTCTCTCTCTCCCGTGTTCTTCATCTCATGAGCTTCCCTACATGATTGAGATCCTTCCTATGTAATCTGTGTTGTGTTTGTTGGGATCCAGTGAATTGTTACAATATGATCAGTCATTTATGTGTTATAAATTATTGTTGTTGCACTCTTGTTGTGTTCATGCTTGTCACTAGTGCACGAGTGGCATGATCTCAGATCTAAACTTTATATGTTTGCATGAATATAATTATTGTTTTGGATCGTATCTGTTAGTTGTATGCACCTGTTACTTGTCCGGAACCGGCGACCTCAAAGGTGACAGCTTGGGATATCAATGGGGATGGTTTGTAACTTGAGGATTACATATGTTCATTGAGTGTTAATTCTTTGCTCCGGTGATTCGTAAAAGGAGTACCTTAATTACCATTAGTTCCATGATTGGCCCCACTGAAACGGGATGGCTGGACAAAAGATGTTGTGCAATTTCTTATTACAAACACGTACAACTATTTACGAAACACATGTGTACCTATGATTTATAGACTAGGTTGCTCGTTCATGAGTTAGTTCAATTCTTTCAATTGCCCAACTATACATTGTTTACCCAACACATTGTTTGGTGAGTTATCTCTGGTGAAACTATGAACCCCGATCCATCTTCAATCATCATTGCTTTCCGGTACTATTACTACTGCTCTCAGGTGTGGCTAGATTGACAACTCAGCTGCTAAGGCTTATATGTATTCTTTGGCTCCCCTTGTGTCGAATCAATAAATCTGGGTTACACTTCCCTCAAAGACTTTTGCGATACCCTACACTTGTGGGTTACCAAGACTATGTTCTGGCGCCGTTGCCGGGGAGCATAGCTTTTTTTATAAGTTCACTTGGGAAGTACACACTTGCTCTTCACTCTGTTTATTGTTAGTGCTATCAATGGTTAATTTTTTTGAAACTAGATTTTATTAGCAAGGTGGGTTCACAAAGGATCAACAAAAACATTATAAGGAACACCACTTGTCTCAAAAAGTGATACACTTACGGAAAATAATGATGAATTGAACAATTATGCTAGAGAATTATGCTCTATTTACAACATATCTCATTGTTGCTTGAATTTTAAACACCTTCCTTTCCAATGTGCGCGTAATGTTAATGAAACCTTATTTTCTTATGTTAAGGGAAATTATGATTTTTATGATGTGGAACAAATTGAAAAATTTATTGCCTGGAAGGGTGCCTTTGAAATTAGTAGTTTGCTTGAAAATATGATGATGCTCCTAGCAAATATGAAAGTTTATACTTAAATATGCATGGATAATTACAAAGATGATAATGGTTATATTACTGAATATATTAAGGTACTCTCTCCTCCAAAATAAGAGACTAATGCCTTGTAGGAGCTTTGAAAAAAATTATGAGAGAGAAAATTATGGTTGTAGGAATTTTTCATGATACTAAAACACCTCTCTTTTTAATTTTATTGAAATTTCTGAAGTTGCTCTTGTTTTACCTTCCTATGCTTGATACTTTGTGCTTCATTGATTTATTTGTTTACAAGATTCCTATGCATAGGAAGTGGGTTAGACTTAAATGTGTTTCTTTTATGCTTCTTGATGCTTTCTTTTGCTTTAATTCTTATTTATATGAGAGCATCTCTTTTATGGGAGGCAGCTCATTTTATTATTGCTTTTAGTTTCTTTTGTTCTTTTTTGTTCTGTCTTGGATGTTGTTACCTCTGTAGCACCTCCTCTGTATCCTTTTATTTTTGTTTTTGTGCCAAGAGTAGCCTCTAATGCTTGGAAAGTGCAAAGTTTTGTTTCGCTGTCCAGAAACAGATTCTGTGTGATGCATTGTAGAAAATCTTAAAAATCACCAGAATGAGATTTTGATTTGTAATTTCTTTTACATCAAAGCCGAGACTTTTATCTATCTTTCATTAGTTTTAAGTTTTCTGATTTGAGCAACAGAAGTATTTCTTTAAATTCCATCTTTATAGTCTCTTCTGTGTTTGACAGATTTATGTCTTTATCTGCGTTGTCTCTTATACGAGCTTTCTTTGTGGTTTCTTTTTTGTGAAAAGGTGCCACAAAGGCTTGGTATACTGTAGCTAATGTTAAATTGAGTATTTTCAATGTGTCTCTACAGTACTAAAGTGGATTTGATTTAATGAGTACTAACCCCTCTAATGAGTTTATGAGAAGTTTGTGTGAAGAAAGTTTTTAAGTGTCACGAGAGAGGATGATGAAATAAGATGAATAAGGAATAAAAGCTCAAGCTTGGGGATGCCATAGGCACCCCTCTGATATATTAAAGAAGACTCAAGCGTCTAAGATTGGGGATTCCCAAGTCATCCCCTTCTTCATCAACAATTACCAGGTCATCTCCATTAAAATTATATTTTTATTGCTTTACATATTATGTGTTGTTCTTGGAGCGTCATTTTATTTTTATTCAGTTTTTTTTGTTTTGTTTGCTGGTCATTGCAATGTTGGATCCTATCATTCTTGTTTGGGAGAGAGACGTGCTCCGTTTTTTATTAGAATACTCCTGCTTTTAACTTATATTTTGTTAAGAGGTGCTAGTTTCTTTTATAAAAATTGCATTAGAACCCTCCTATTCCACTCTTATTTGTTTGGAGAGTTGAAATAGAATTCATTTGGTGTTTGGTTAATGTGTTAGAAATGGAAAATACCGTGCATGTGGTAGTGGTATGATGGAAAACTTGCATAATATTGTAGATCATTAAATTGTGTCACTTGAATCTTTGCAATGGTTTTGAGATATTAACTGGACTAATGGTTAAGCATGTTGGCTATTTAAGTTGGAACTAATTAGTGGAGACGTGTTAGTAGAGCATGGAGCCGTACCTTTCTGAACTAAATAAACTAAGACGATAATGTTTTTTGTGCCATGAAATCTGCTCAGTTGAAAAGTAGTTCCTAGTGGCTTAGTTACTGCTAAGGTCGGGGAAGCCAATGGGACTTTATATCGCCTCCACGATCCCTCTTGGGGTGATATAACCACTTGTGGAATGTTTAAACTGCTAGTTGTTTACGATATACGAACGCATTGTCGAGTCATTGGTTTTGGCACTTACACCATCCATATTTGCTATCCTCTTCGGTGTTGTGCATTGCCCTTTCTCACATTGAGACTTGGTGCATACTTCGCCAGTACATCCAACCCCGTGGGAGGACTTTATCTTGTTCTCCGACACATAAGCCTACATCTTCCTCAAAACAGCCACCATACCTACCTATCACGACATTTCCATAGCTATTCTGAGATACATTGCCATGCAACCTCCATCTTACATTACATGACTTGGTGTCATTCTTCATTGTTATATCACTTTGCATGATCATGTACAATTGACATGATGGTTTTGAGGCTTTGCCCATTATTCATTTATTCCATGTTATGCTAGATCATTGCACATCGTGCTACACTGGCAGAGACATTCAGTTTTATACACCAAGTATTGTCCATTATGAGTTGTGAGTACCAAAAGTGTGTTGATTCTTTTCATATCGAGTGTTGTCCCTACAGGTGAGGATATACAAAAAAAGATCCTAAAGAGGCCAAATGAGATAAAATAAAAGAGGCACGGAGGCCATAAAAAAAACAAGTGAAAAAGAGTGATGGGACGGCATTACTATCCTTTATTCCATACTTGTGCTTATTTTATCACCTATAATTGAGTTTGGAGAGAGTTTTTATGTTCTACTTGTGCATAACTATGTGTGGATTCTTACATTGATGCACCCTACACTAGTTCCATTGGAGAGCCCTCATTCTTATAGCTCTATGTGCATCCGTTGTATGGTAATCACTACTCTCACAGTATCGACTATAAGACTTCCTCTAGTCTAATGGTCATCCTCTCTACTGTTTGAGCCTTTCTTTTTGAACTTCCAAACCCCCATCATTATTCCCTTTTCCATAACCTCATGGTGCCAGAACCAAGTCTCACATGCATTAGTTGAGTAGACAGGTGACGCGGGAAGGAAGTGAATTAGGTCACCGGACTGGATCTTGACTATTTCATGAATGATTGATGATGTGGATCACACGTTCGCTGGGAGACCCCAAGAGGAAGGTATGATGCAGCAAAGCAGCAGTTTCCCTTGATTACAAAACCAAGGTTGTCGAACCAGTAGGACTTGGAGAAGGCTTAGCAAGGTGTCAACGACGCCGTTTACGATAATTGACGTGGACCTGCACACAATCACAAACAAACTATTTTGCCCCAACGAAACAGAGAGGTTGTCAATCTCTCTGGCTTGCTGAACACAAAGAATTAAATGTGTGGATGTAAAATATGATGAGAGTGAAATATGACCAGCGAGCAAATGATGATGAAAAGCTATTAAAACAGTTGTAAGCAATGTAGGAAAATAGGACCGGGATCCACAGTTCACTAGAGGTGTCTCTCCAAAAGATATACATGATGGGTACACACATTATAGCATGGCAATTGAAAAAATTGTGGGCGCACAACAAGGCTATTATAAAACAATATAGTTCAACGTTTCATCTAATATGGGCATTACGTCAAAATACATAGACCGTCTTCCAACTGCATCTATGACTAATAATCCACCTTGGGATCACTATCCAGCATGCCACCCAAAAGTATTAAGTTGCAAGCAACAGATCATTGCAATAGGCAAAAAGTGCATAATGTAAGCAATGTAAATAACACAAGGAAATCACACCGCTGTTTTCTCCCTAGTGGCAACAGCACATCTCTCGTCTTAATCGTTTCTGTCAGCCCGAGCTCAGACAAGAGAGGCATGGACCCACTATCGAGCATAAATACTCCCTCATACAACACTAATAATTACTTGGCCAAAACATCCACTAGCACCGGAGAGCATGCAAGATCATAGATAAAACACAACATATAGATGAACAAAAGCAATGACTTGCACAATTCATGGGATCCATGCAAACACAATCATGTAGCAGTTACAGATAATATGATCTTGATCATGATAGGCAGCTCACAAGATTTAAACAATGGAGTACAAGGAGGAGAGACAACCATCTAACTACTGCTATGGATCCGTAGTCCCGTGGTGGACTACTCACGCATCACTCCGGAGGCAGGCATGGTAGTGTAGATGGCTTCGGTGTCGATTCCCCTCTCCGTCAGGGTGCCGGGAAGAGCTGCAGAACCCTCCCGAACTAGGGTTGGAGATGGCGACGGACTCGGACGTCTTCTGGGAAATATGATCTGGTTCTTAGGGTTTTTGCGTCGAGGGAGAATTTATAGGCGAAGAGGCGACGCAAGGAGGTGGGCCACCTGTCCAGGTGGCACCCCGGCGCGGCCTGGGAGGGCACTGCCAGGTGGCGTCTGGAGCCCCTGGGGCTCCCCTCCGGGCGTCCTTTGGGTTCCGTCTTTGTTTCATATAGGAAATAATTCCTGTAAATTATCAGCGCAATCCGAGAAACTTCCCAGAACAACTTTTCTGAAACAAAAAGACAGCAGAAAATAGGAACTGGCACTGGGCATCTTGTTAATAGGTTAGTTCCATAAATCATGCAAAAATGATATAAAACATTATAAAAACATGTGGCACTGATATATAATCAAGCATGGACACTACCACAGAAAGGGCTATTAGTGGCGCACCAAATTGCAATTCTGTGGCGCACCCCCAGGTTTGCTGGGTGCGCCACAGAATTCTCGCCACAAAAATATTTTCTGTGGCGCACCTGGCTTGGTGCGCCACAGAATTCTCACATTTCTGTGGCGCACCTGGCCTGGTGCGCCACAGAATTCTGAAAAAATTCAAAAAAATGCAAAAAAAAAAAAAAAGTTTCAAAAAAATTCAGAAAAAATCAAAATATGAAATAATATAAAAAATCCTAATTATTTGAATTATTTTCAGATTTTTTGCACATTTTGAAACTGATATCTTCCCGCTAGGTCACCCATCCTCAAATTGCTCCAACCCTAACACACTTAACTTCTAAGTTCCACCCACTTCACCTACCCTTGTGCTACTCAAGTTCTTATTAATATATATATCATATGAATGCTCTTAAGTCTTGTTTGTGTATATGTTATGTATGTGTTATAAATGTGTGTTTTTAAATTTCAGATTTTTCAAAAACTTGTAAACTTTTAAAAGGAGATTCAA
This sequence comes from Puccinellia tenuiflora, assembly GCA_012064385.1. NCBI lineage: Eukaryota > Viridiplantae > Streptophyta > Magnoliopsida > Poales > Poaceae > Puccinellia > Puccinellia tenuiflora. The sequence goes on along the minus strand of QRDG01000300.1, from coordinate 873,819 downwards.
AAGTTTCAAAAGATCCAAAAAATTCAAAAAACTTAAATTTTTAAAAAAACTTTAAAATTTTCAAAAAATTCAAAAGTTTCAAAAGATCCAAAAAAAATTCAAAAAACTTAATTTTTTTAAAAAAACTTTAAAAATTCAAAAAATCCAAAAAAATTGAATTTTAAATATCTTCTTTGTTATAACTTTTTTTGAATTTTGAAATTTTGAATTTTTTTATTTTTTTTTTGAATTTTATTTTGATTTTGTAGAAAAAATCGTCTGTTTGAAATAACTTTTTTTTCTTTGGAATTCGAGGAATCTGTGAATTGCTGACCGGGTAAACCCATTTTTCTCTAGTTTTTTTTGATATATTAAACGCATTTTTTCGATGCCGTATGCAAAAATTATGGCCGTTTTACATTTTTTCCTGGTTTTTGCAAAAAAGGTCAAAATTCATATTTCAAAATTTCTATACCTACTGGACACTCAAACCTAACTACATGTCAAAGGATTATATTTATTGAAATTTTTATCATTTTCTTTTACTCCCTGCAAAACTAAAAAGGCGATCCACGAGGGGGGGGGGTGGGGGTGGGATTTGAAAAAAAACATCTGTGGCGCACCAAACTTGGTGTGCCACAGAATGTCAGCTTTCTGTGGCGCACCTACCAGGTGCGCCACAGAATGTCACTTTTCTGTGGCGCACCAGAATGTCCCCAGATGGACCTTCGCCCAATGATTGCACGTGGGACCCACAGAAATTCTGTGGCGGATGGTGTCTCATGCGCCACAGAAGTATGGCTTTCTGTGGCGCATGGGTGGGCATGCGCCACAGAATTCTGACTTTCTATGGCGCATGGACAAAAGATGCTCCACAGAAAGTCAAAAATTTCTGTGTCGCACCAGCATCCATGCGCCACAGAAATAATTCTGTGGCGCACCAATTAACGGTGCGCCACAGAGTGCCAACCTCCCTATAGCCCTTTCTGTGGTAGTGGGAACATCAAAAACTATAGATACGTCGGAGACGTATCAGCATCCCCAATTTTAATTCCTTCTTGTCCTCGAGTAGGTAAATGATAACTGAATAAGTTTTCAGCAAAGAGCTTCAACTTGCAACTTGTTTATCTCAAGATAAAGTCAATACAAAGTTTTCATAGTTAGGCACAAAGATAACATGAAGTAAAACATGAACCGAAGTTGATACCAAGTGATTGCTTGAGGGGGTTAAGAAGAAAGAGGAAGACTGACTCAACATAAAAGTAAAGAAAGGCCCTTCGCAGAGGGAAGCAGTGATTAGTCATGTGTTAGAGCTTTTTATTTTTTTTATTTTTGACAGAAGTAAAACAGTTTTGAGATATGCATGCTTTCATCAACGACTTCACAGTAGAGAAGCTAGCTCGTCCCCCACTTCAAGCAAGGCTTTTAGACTTTTGAGAGCGGCTGGTTTTAGAGGAACGAGTACATTCCTCTTTCTCCTTTGTTTCACCACTAACCAATGTTTTAACTGATTTCTCAGGCTTCATTGTGCGGAGGAGAATGGTGAGTTATATTTATATTTTGCTTAAGCCGCTCTCGGGTTGATTCAAGTGAGGACGTAAACCATCAACACCGGGTGAAAGGGGGGAAATGACCTTGCTTGTCACATGTTATATCTAGCTTCCCACTGCTTCCTCATGAGCTTAAAGACAGGGGCACAAAAAGGAGAATTTTGAAAGTTTAAAGATAGCACATGAAAATTTTACTTGGAGTGGCAGGTAAATACCACATGTAGGTAGGTATGGTGGACACAGATGGCAAAGATATTTGGCTCAGGGAGTTGGATGCACAAGAAGTATTCCCTCTCAGTACAGAATTTTGGGCTTAGCAGGATATCAAGCAAACACATAACATCAACTTGGTTCAATGAATGACTACAGATATACATCATGCATAACCACTGGACTTCACACCGTCTACCTTGTTAGCCAAACCAACTCTTTGCAAAAAGAATATCTAGACTTTGAGAGCTACCAAGCATGACAAGCACCACAATTTTGAAGCTTTACAGTAGTTCTTTACTAGTCCATTCTTACTAAATGATCCAAAAATTTAAGCATTAATCTACTTCATATCTCTAAACAATTGACAAGTATCAAAGATTCAAGACAATGATCTACAAGATTAAGCAGCACTTTTTACACTTCCTACATGATAATTTCCACTTACCCAAACACCAATCAACTTCTTTGAAACAAATCTAAAAGGGTGAAGCAACAAGAGCAATACTTCCTAACTACAAAAGCTAACAACTATGTACAAGAGATGCTTGAAAACAAGAGCTGAAGCAAAATAACAAAGGCTAAACACTCAACACATATAAGTGAAGCACATGAGTGTATAATGAAAAAGTGGAGCGTGTCTCTCTCCCAACCAATCATGCAAGGATCCAAATTATTGCAAAGACCAGAGAACTAAACACAAACAAACTTAAAGTAAAAACAAACTGACGCTCCAAAAACAGCACATAATGAGTAAAGGAATAAAAATATAGTACCATGAGAGAAACCGATGATTGTTGATGAAGAAGGGATGCCTTGGGCATCTCCAAGCTTAGAAGCTTGTGACTTCTTGAATATTTCAGAGGAGGGTCCATGGGGAGCCTCCCCAAGCTTAGTATTTTATCCCTTCTTGATCTTCCTTCATCACCACGCACTTGGATACTTGAAAACTTCCTTCACGCAAAACTTATAGCAACTTCATTAGAGGGGTTAGTCCACAAAAACAATATCTTCCTTCAGTTCCAAAGCACTTATCATGAACTTATTTTTTACAACATTAGCTACTGTCACAAAGGTCTAAGTAAAGCTCCAGCTTTGTAAAAGAACTTCACTTTACCCTTGAAAGAAGCAATGCAAAACTAAGGACATAATTTGTCAAAAACAGAACAAACTGTAAAGATGAATTTTTTGGGGACACTTCTGGACCTCAAATCAGAAAAATTAAAACTAGATAAAGGTAGACAAAACCATGATGCTTTCTGTCAAAACATTTCAGCTACATAAGACGTTCTGTGATTTTTTTGGATTTTCAAACAGTGAAGAACAGAAATCTGTTTCTGGACAACAAACTCACCGATTAGTCATCCTCTCTTTAGAGGCTATTCTTGGCACAAAAAACGAAAACAAAAGGATACAAGGGAGTTGTTACAGAGGTAACACCACCCAAACTCAAAGAAACCAGAAAGAAACAGAAGGAAAAATAAAATGGGTTGCCTCCCATAAGCGCTTTTCTTTAACGGCTTTTAGCTAGGCAAAAAGGGCAAATTTAAGTTTTATCAATAGAACCCAATTCAAAACCACTCTTTGGCTTACCAATGGAATCAAAAGGTTTCTTTATCCTCTTCCTAGGGAAATGTTCCATCCCTTTTTTCAGTGGGAATTGAAATTTAATATTGCCCACTCTCATATCAATAACTGCACCAACAGTTCTAAGAAATGGTATTCCCAAAACAATAGGACAAGGAAGCTTAAAATCAAGATCCATAATAATGAAATCAACGGGAACATAATTACCATTAACCATGATGAGAACATCATCTATTTTACCCAAAGGTGTATGCGAAGTGGCATCAAGAAAATTCACATTTAAATCACAATCTTTTAGTGGTCCAAGATCAAGGGCATCATATAACTTTTTTGGCATAATAGAGATACTAGAACCAAGATCACACAAAGCATTACACTCAAAGTCATTTACTTTCATTTTAATGGTAGGTTCCCAAGCATCCTCTAATTTCCTAGGAATACAGAATTCACATTTAAGCTTTTCTTCTCTCACCTCAATGAGAGCATTAGTAATATGCTTAGTAAAAGCCAAGTTCATTTTACTAGCATTAGGTGTTTTAGAAAGCTTTTGTAAAAACTTTATAACTTCAGTAAGGTTACAATTATCAAAATCAAGATCATTGCCATCAAAAATAACTGGAGCATTATCACCTAAAGAATCCACATTATAAAAACTAATTTCAGCATTTTTATCAACAACAGTTTCTGTGTTGACTGAAAGTTTGGGTTCTTTTAGGTATGGTAGAAAATTTTCGAACTCCAATTCTTTACCATTAGCATACTTAGGTTCTGTAGATGACTCTTGAGCATTCAACATTTTAATATCATCATTAGTATAAATAGTGCAAACATTAGCAACCTTACCAATTTCAGCAATTTCAGCTTCTTTTTCTTCTCTTTCCCATCTAGCATGTAATTCAGCCAACATCCTTATATTATTATCAATTGTGACTTGTATGGCATTTAAAGTTTTATGTTCCTTAACATCATGAGGCAAAAAAATTATTTTGAGGAAATCAACTTCATGGGATAGACTATCCACTTTAATAACAAGATTATCTAGTTTCTCAAGTTTTTCTTCAACAATTTTATTGAAAGACTTTTGTGAAGTGATAAAATCTTTAAGCATGCTTTCAAGATCAGAGGACACACCTCTATTATTGTTGTAAGAATTACCATAAGAATTTCCATAAGGATTACCATTATTTGAAGGATAATGGTAATCTATTTTGGCATGATTACCATAATAAAATTGTTGTAACAACTTTGGTAATAATAATTATAAACCATATCATTCAAATAATGGCAATCCTTATGGTAATTCTTAAAAAAATAATAGAGGTGTGTCCTCTGATCTTGAAAGCATGCTTAAAGATTTATCACTTCACAAAAGTCTTTCAATAAAATTGTTGAAGAAAAACTTGAGAAACTATATAATCTTGTTATTAAAGTGGATAGTCTATCCCATGAAGTTGATTTCCTTAAAATAAAATTTTTGCCTCATGATGTTAAGGAACATAAAACTTTAAATGTCATAAAAGTCACAATTGATAATAATATAAGGATGTTGGCTGAATTACATGCTAGATGGGAAAGAGAAGAAAAAGAAGTTGAAATTGCTGAAATTAGTAAGGTTGCTAATGTTTGCACTATTTATACTAATGAGGATATTAAAATGTTGAATTCTCAAGAGTAATCTACAGCACCTAAGTATGCTAATGGTAAAGGAATTGGAGTTGGAAAATTTCTACCATACCTAAAAAGAACCCAAAACTTTCAGTCAACACAGAAACTATTGTTGATAAAATGCTGAAAATAGTTTTGATGATATGGATTCTTTAGGTGATAATGCTCCTGTTATTTTTTATGAAAATGATATTGATTTTGATAATTTTAACCTTACTGAAGTTATAAAGTTTTAACAAAAGCTTGCTAAAACACCTAATGCTAGTAAAATGAACTTGGCTATTACTAAGCATATTACTAATGCTCTCATTAGGGTGAGAGAAGAAAAGCTTAAATGTGAATTCTCTATTCCTTGGAAATTATAGGATGCTTGGGAACCTACCATTAAGATGGAAGTAACTGATTTTGAGTGTAATTCTTTGTGTGATCTTGGTTCTAGTATTTCTATTATGCCAAAGCTATATGATGCCCTTGATCTTGGACCACTAAAAGATTGTGATTTGAATGTGAATTTTCTTGATGCCACTTCGCATACACCTTTGGGTAAAATAGATGATGTTCTCATCATGGTTAATGGTAATTATGTTCTCGTTGATTTCATTATTATGGATCTTGATTTTAAGCTTCCTTGTCCTATTGTTTTGGGAAGACCGTTTCTTAGAACTGTTGGTGCTGTTATTGATATGAGAGTGGGCAATATTAAATTTCAATTCCCACTGAAAAAAGGGATGGAACATTTCCCTAGGAAGAGGATAAAGAAATCTTTGATTCCATTGGTAAGCCAAAGAGTGGTTTTGAATTGGATACTATTGATAAAACTTGAATTTGCCCCTTCTGCCTAGCTAAAAGGCGTTAAAGAAAAGCGCTTATGGGAGGCAACCCATTTTATTTTTACCTTCTGTTTATTTTTGGTTTCTTTGAATTTTGGGTGATTTACTTCTGTAGCAACTCCCTTGTATTTTTTGTTTTGGTTTTTGGTGCCAAGAATAGCCTCTAAAGAGAGGGAGACTAATTGGTGAGTTTGCTGTCCAGAAACAGATTTCTGTTCTTCACTGTTCGAAAATCCAAAATTTCAAAGAACGTCATATGTGGCTGCAAAGTTTTTACAGGAAGCATCAGGGTTTTTTCTACCTTTCTCTATTTTTAAATTTTCTGATGTGAGGTCCCGAAGTGCCTCGAAAAATTCATCTTTACAGTCGGTTCTATTTTTGACAGATTCTGTCCTTAGTTTTGCATTGCTTCTTTCACGGGCAAAGTGAGCTTTTTCAAAGCTAGAGTTTTACTTAGACCTTTGTGACAGTAGCTAATGTTTAAAAAAATAAGTTCATGATATGTGCTTTGGAACCGAAGGAAGATATTGTTTTTGTGTACTAAGTACTAACCCCTCTAATGAAGTTGCTATAAGTTTTGCGTGAAGGAAGTTTTCAAGTATCCAAGTGTGAGGTGATGAAGGAAGATCAAGAAGGAATAAAAGCTACATGATCAAGAAGGAATAAAAGCTACATGATCAAGAAGGAAGATCAAGAAGGAAGTTTTCAAGTATCCATATTATCTGTAACTGCTACATGATCGTGTTTGCATGGATCCGATGAATTGTGCAGATCATTACTTTTGTTCATCTATGTGTTATGTTTTATCTATGATCATGCATGCTCTCCGATGCTAGTGGATGCTTTTTCCAAGTAATTGTTAGTGTCTTCAGAGAGGGTATTTATGCTAGATAGTGGGTTCATGCCTCTCTCTGTCTGAGCTCGGGTTGACAGAAATGATCAAGACTAGAGATATGATGTTGCCACTAGGGAGAAAACAGCGGTGTGATTTCCTTGTGTTATTTAAATTGCTCACATTATGTACTTTTCTTATTGCAGTGATATGTTGCTTGCAACTTAATACTTCTGGGTGACATGTTGGATAGCGATCCCGGGGTGGATTATTAGTCATAGACGCAGTTGGATAACGGTCTATGTATTTTGACGTAATGCCCATATTAGATGAAGTGGTGAACTATATTGTTTTATGATAGCATTGTTATGCGCCCATAATTCTGTCAATTGTCATGTTGTAATTTGTATACTCATCATGTATATCTTTTGGAGAGACACCACTAGTGATCTGTGGACCCGGGTCCTATTTTCCTACATTGTTTACAACCGTTCTAATAGCTTTTCATCATCATTTGCTCGCTGGTCATATTTCACTCTCATCATATTTTACATCTCCACAATTAATCCTTTGTGTTCGGCAAGCCGGAGAGATTGACAACCTCTCTGTTTCGTTTGGGCAAAGTACTTGTTTTTTATTGTGTGCAGGTCCGCGTTAATCTACAAGCACCAGAGTAGATTGACACCTCGCTATGCCTTCTCGAAGTCCTATTGGATCTGACAACCTTGGTTTTGTAATCAAGGGAAATTGATGCTTTGCTGCATCATACCTTCCTCTTGGGGTTCCCCAGCGAACGTGTGATCCATGCCATCAAGCAACTTTTTCTGGTGCCATTGCCGGGGACTTGGAAGCTTCAGCTAGGGGATTTTCACACATCCTTTCACTTTACTTTGTTATTGTATTGCTTAGTATATTTTTTGTTAGTCTTGTTTTGCCTTTCCTTTGCTCTAAAACTGAAAAACACAAAAACATTAAAAATTCTAGCAACTAGTCTCTTTTTGTTTGCTTAGTTTCTTGCTTTTATATTGTGGAAATGGGTTCAGCTGAGAACACTAAGTTGTGTGACTTTACTAACACGAATAATTATGACTTTATATGCACACCTATTGCTCCACCGGCTTCCACGGCCGAATTTTATGAGATAAAGCCTGTATTGTTAAATCTTGTCATGAAAGAGCAATTTTCTGGTGTTAGTGGTGATGATACCGCCTCTCATTTAAATAAATTTGTTGAGTTATGTGATATGCAAAAATATAAATAAGTAGAGGGTGACATCATAAAATTGATACTTTTCCTTTTTCCTTAAGAGGACGTGCTAAGGAATGGTTATTGCCTTTGCCTAGGAATAATATTGATTCTTGGACTAAATGCAAAGATGCTTTTATTGGGAAATATTATCCACCTGCAAAAATTATACAACTAAGGAGTAACATTATGAAATTTAAACAATTTGATAATGAACATGTTTCTCAAGCTTGGGAGAGAATGAAATCTCTAGTTAAAAATTATCCCACTCATGGACGGACTCCTTGGATGGTCATCCAAACTTTTTATGCAGGATTAAAATTTTCTTTAAGGAACATATTGGACTCATCCGATGGAGGTACCTTCATGTCCACCACATTAGGTGCTGCAACAAAACTCTTGGATGAAATGATGGCTAATTATTCACAATGGCACACCGAGAGAGCTCCTAGTGGTAAGAAGGTAAATTCTGTTGACGAAATCTCCTCTTTAAGTGATAAGGTTGATATGATCATGTCTATGCTTTCTAGCAAACAGGTTCCTATTGATCCAAATAATGTTCCTTTAGCTTCTTTGGTTGCTCATGAAGAGAAAGTTGATGTTAATTTTGTTAAAAATAATTTCAACAACAATGCTTATAGGAACAACAACTTTGGTAATAATAATTATAAACCTTATCCATCAAATAATGGTAATTCTTATGGCAATTCTTATGGTAATTCTTACAACAATAATAGAGGTGTGTCCTATGATCTTGAAAGCATGCTTAAAGATTTTATCACTTCACAAAAGTCTTTCAATAAAATTGTTGAAGAAAAGCTTGAGAAACTTGATAATCTTGTTGTTAAAGTTGATAGCCTCTCTCATGAAGTTGATTTCCTTAAAATAATTTTTTTGTCTCATGATGATAAGGAACATAAAATTTAAATGCCATACAAATTACAATTGATAATAATATAAGAATGTTGGCCGAATTGCATGCTAGGTGGGAAAGAGAAGAAAAAGAGGCTGAAATTGCTAAAAATAGTAAGGTTGCTAATGTTTGCACTATTTATAGTAATGAGGATATTAAAATGTTGAATGCTCGAGAGTCATCTGCAGAACCTAAGTATGCTAATGGTAAAATAATTGGAGTTTGAAAAATTTCCACCATTCCTAAAAAGAACCCAAAACTTCCAGTCAACACAGAAACTGTTGTTGATAAAAATGCTGAAATTAGTTTTGATAATATGGATTCTTTAGGTGACAATTCTCCTGCTATTTTTTATGAAAATGCTCTTGATTTTGATAATTGTAACCTTACTGAAGTTGTAAAGTTTTTACAAACACTTGCTAAAACACCTTATGCTAGTAAAATGAACTTGGCTTTTACTAAGCATATTACTAATGCTCTCATTGAAGTGAGAGAAGAAAGGCTTAAATGTGAATTCTCTATTCCTAGGAATTAGAGGATGATTGGGAACCTACCATTAAGATGAAAGTTAATGATTTTGAGTGTAATGATTTCTGTGATCTTGGTTCTAGTATCTCCATTATGGCAAAAAAAATATTATGATGCCCTTGATCTTGGACCACTAGAAGACTCTGATTTGAATGTGAATTTTCTTGATGCCACTTCGCACACACCTTTGGGTAAAATAGATGATATTATCATCATGGTTAATGGTAATTATGCTCCCGTTGATTTTATTGTTATGGATCTTGATTTTAAACTTCCTTGTCCTATTGTTTTGGGAAGACCTTTTCTTAGAACTGTTGGTGTTATTATTGATATGAGAGTGGGCAATATTAAATTTCAATTCCCACTAAAAAAGGGGATGGAACATTTCACTAGGAAGAGGATAAAGAAAACATTTGATTCCATTGGTAAGCCAAATAGTGGTTTTGAAGTGGGCACTATTGATCAAACTTGAATTTGCCCTTTTGCCTAGCCAAAAGGCGTTAAAGAAAAGCGCTTATGGGAGGCAACCCATTTTTATCTTCTGTTTATTTTGTTTTCTTTGAGTTTAGGTGATGTTTCCTCTGTAACAACTCCCTTGTATCTTTTTTTTTGGTTTTTGGTGCCAAGAATAGCCTCTAAAGAGAGGAAGACTAATTGGTGAGTTTGCTGTCCAGAAACAGATTTATGTTCTTTACTGTTTGAAAATCGAAAAAATCACAGAACGTCATATGTGGCTGCAAAGTTTTGGAAGCAAGCATCAGGGTTTTATATACCTTTATCTAGTTTTGAGTTTTCTGATTTGAGGTCCAGAAGTGCCCCGAAAAAATTCATCTTTACAGTCTGTTCTGTTTTTGACAGATTCTGTCTTAGTTTTGCATTGCTTCTTTTACGGGCAAAGTGAAGTTCTTTTGAGGTCAAGAGCATTACTTAGATCTTGGTGACAGTAGCTAATGTTCAAAAATAAGTTCATGATATGTGATTTCCAACTGAAGGATGATATTGTTTTATGGACTAACCCCTCTAATGAAGTTTGCTATAAGTTTTGCGTGAAGGAAGTTTTCAAATATCCAAGAGCGAGGTGATGAAGGAAGATCAAGAAGGGATAAAAGCTTAAGCTTGGGGAGGCTCCCCATGGACCCTCCTCTGAAATATTCAAGAAGTCACAAGCGTCTAAGCTTGGGGATGCCCAAGGCATCCCCTTCTTCATCAACAATCATCGGTTTTACTTATGGTACTATATTTTTATTCCTTTACACATTATGTTCTGTTCTTGAGCGTCAGTTTGTTTTTACTTTCAGTTTGTTTGTGTTTTGTTCTCTGATCTTTGCAATAAATTGGATCCTTGCATACTTGTTTGGGAGAGAGACACGCTTCGCTTTTTCATAAACACTCATGTTCTCCACTTATATGTGTTGAGTGTTTAGCTTTTATTATTTTTGCTTCTAGCTCTTGTTTTTCATGCATCTCTTGTTCAGAGCTGTTAGCTTTTGTAGTTAGAAAGTATTCTCTTGTGCTTTTAGGAAGTATTTATGCTAGATAGTTGGTTCATGCCCCCTCTTGTGCCTGGGAACGAGTGACAGAAACGTCTAAGGACGAGGGTGTGCTGTTGCGACTAAGGGTAAAACAACGGTGTTTATGTCTACGTGATTATAAATGTTGCTTACTTCATACGCTTTACTTAATGCAATTGTCCGTCGCTTACGACTTAATACCGATGGGTGACATGCTGGATAGCGATCCCTAGGTGGAATTTTTAGACAAAGATGCAGTCGGATGGCGGTCTTTGTTCCTTGTGGTGATGCCTACATGAGTAATACCATGAACACTTTGATATAGCTAGATTAAGTTTGTGTCATAATTCTGTCAATTGGGCCAACTGTAATTTGTTTACCATTCATACGAGTGTTTTATTTATTGGATAGACACCACTAGTAAACCCATGGCCCCCGGTCCATCTTTTTACATTGTTTACAACCTCATTTATTTGCTTTCCATAATCACTTGCTCGCTGGTCCGTTTTCATAAATCATTCCACTACACTTTATGTTTAACCGCTTTATTTTCAGCAGACCAGGAAGATTGACAACCTTCCTGCCGTTGGGGGCAAAGTAATTGTTTGAGTGTGTGCAGGTCCATGTTCGTCGACGATTAAGCGCCAGAGATCGTTGACGGGCACCTCGTTTTTGATTTCAAAGTCCTACTGGTTCGATTAAACCTTGGTTCTTCACAGAGGGAAAACTGCTACTTGCTACATCCACATCTTCGCTTGGGGCACCACCCAACTCTTCACCAATACCATCAACCAGTTTTCTGGCGCCGTTGCCGGGGAACACACAAAAGTTACATAAGAAGATTAGTCCCGCCAACTCTGCCAGTGCTTATCAAGACACCACTAGTGAACCCATGACCCCCAGTCCATCTTTTTACATTGATTACAACTCCGTTTACTTGCTTTTCATATTCACTTGCTCGCTGGTCCGTTTCCATAAATTCATTCACTACACTATACGTTTAATCGCTTTGTTTTCAGCAGACCGGGAATATTGACAACCTTCCTACCGTTAGGAGCATAGTATTTGTTTGAGTATGTGCAGGTCCACATTTGTTGTCGACGCTTAAGCGCCAGAGATTGTTGACGTGCACCTCGTTATTGATTTCAAAGTCATACTAGTTCGATTAAATCTTGGTTCTTTACTGAGGTAAAACTGCTACTTGCTACATTCACGCCTTCGCTTGGGTCACCACCCAACTCCATCAACTACACCATCATTCTCCTCGGCACCCAGCAGTTCGGAGGGGGCGCCGGTGCCGTGAACGATGGGGAGGGGTGTAGAGGTGCGGATGGCCGATGGTGATGTGCTCCATGACCCACTCTAGCATGCGCCTAGGCACGCCCCGAAACGCGTACCGGTCGGCGTAGTTCTTGTCCCGCGGCGGAGGCGGCAACCCGTCGATGGTCCAAGTGGTCATCTCCTCGTGGTGGAGACATCGAAACTCAGCCGCGGTCGGCTGCCATTGGGCCTCCCCACGCTGCTCGGGGGTGAATGTGCCCTAGTAGTGGCGCACCACCTCACCCCGCCAACTGCAGCTCGTCTACATGAGCGAGTTGGGCACCAGAATGCCGCTAATGCTAAGAGCCCACCCTCAGGGGGCTCGCATGTCAGGCGGCGCGATGTAGTGGTTGTCGTGGAGCGCCGATGCCTCCTCCTTCAGCAGCGTACGTGGGCGGAAGCCATTGTCGGCGGCTCCAATGTTGCGCTTGTCGTCGGACATCATCGCCGTCGGTGGCTAGCTAGGGTTTTGCGCGATGGGAGAGAGGAGTGCAGGAGCGAGTGTGAGATTGGGGATGGACGGGGCGCGACTTTTATCACCGTCGGAGAGCGGTGAGCGGCGCCTCGAAAAGGCAGCCGGCATTGACATCGCGGTGTAGCAGAGGCGAAAGGACACCTCACCGCTGCGCTGCCGTTGTTATGAATGTCTTTCACCAGAGTGATTCAGCTCATGTGTCGAGTCTGGCCCACACGTCAGTTTCGCGTCCGCAATTTCGTCTGACGCGACCAAACGGCATGGAGGACGTGGATTGAACACGCCGGACAAGATATTACGCTACGCCAGACGAAATCAGACAATTGACGCAGCGACTGAGAATTTCGTAGCATTATTGGTGTGATGCTCTTAGTTTGTGTCGGCCACTATTCGCGTTGTAAAATACAGGTTTGTCTTGTCCACGGCTATGTACGATCCATGCCGGATTAATTAGCCGTTAAGTAATCGCTATGCACGCATCCTTGGTACGCGCGTATATTTGCTTGCAAACCAAGCGTAGTACCTCCGCCGAGTGCTTGGTCTGGTACGCAGCCGCAATGAAGGCGTCATTTGGTAATCTAGCCTAGGCCAGCACGCTCCGGAACGTTCCAGAAGCAACCATGCATCCATGGATATCGACGAAATAAAATAATTACACAAAGAACAGCACTACAAGGAAAAGATCTTTGTACTGTACATGTTCTGGTCGAGCTGCATCGCCAAATTGAAAGAAAAAAAACATTGTACAAAGTTTGATCCTTCTCTTTGTCTTCTTCTACCGTCCATTCCCTCGATCATCACCTCACCCAAAGTAAAGTAAACACCTTACAAAACGAAGTATTTACACGAAGAACCAGCTAGCCCGGCCGTGGGCTAGCTGATCGATCTGATGCCGATCTCCCTATGGATGATTCCCCGAGATCTCCTCTCTCCGCCGCTTGCCGCCACCGGCGCCCGCGAGCTTGACCGGCCTCGTGGCCTGGTAGAGCTCGGCCACCCGTCGGTACCGCTTCCTCGCCCTCTGGTCCATCACCCCATCGTCGTCGCAGCCGTCCTCCCTCCGACTCCCAGCCGCCACCTCGGTGTTGTTCACCGAACGCGCCGACAGCGAGGACGACGTAGGGGACGCGCCCCCGCTGACGCTCAGCTGCACCAGCTGGTCCGCCGCCGCCAGGTCGGCCTCCGTGAAGAACCCGCCGGCCAGCCCCGGCGCCATGGCCACGGGCCTCTGCCTCTGCACCTCCATACGCCTCCTCTCCGAACCTCTACCCCTGACTCGCTCTGCCGGCTTCGTCTCCGGCCCTTTCTCCCTGCTGGCTTGTGGTCGGCGCTGGAAAACTCTGGAGTAAGATAAAGAGGGGCTCGGCTAGCTTGCTGTAGAAATGCTTGGGTCGATTTGAAAACGGAGCCGTGGGAGAGCCGCGCACCGTATATATAGCCGGGCCAGGGAAGAAAACCGACTTGGGGTGCACGGCGCGTCGGGTCGCCGGAAGGTGGGACGCACCATGTCGGCGGGGCCCGTTGCCTAGGGAGGGGCCACGACGGCCAATGGCGCGGGAACGCGTGGAGAGCACTGGGTGGTGTGCTGGCGTCAGCGCTGCGCGGCAGATGGAGGAAACGGGGTGCGCCCCTCGCGTCGCGTTTTGCGGACGGTGTGCTAGGAGAGGCGGATATGCTCCGTGGAGGTGTTGCCTGTGTTTGAACCTGTGGTATTTTTTTTTTAACAGGGGCGATCCCATAGGGACCTGTGTCCGAATCTTCCCATAGGGCCGTCGGCGTAGATTAAATTGCCGTCGGCATAGGTCTACGCCGACGGCTGCCGTCGGCGTATGGCCGTCGGTCCGTAGGCATAGCCAAAAATGTCGTCGGCGTAGCGAAAGCCGTCGGCATAGGCTACGCTGACGGCTTTGCCGTCGGCATAGTACCGTCGGCATATTTTTTTCCTCGTTTTTTCATTATTTTTATTTTTTTAAAAAACTTTTACTTATATTTTTTAATTCTATTTTTATTTCTATTCTGAAATTTCCTATTTAGCCACACACTTAAACTCTAATTCCACTCATAATCCCAAGTCAAACTACTTAATCTGGTCAAACTTCCCATTCGGTCACCCATCCTCTAACCCAAGCAAGCTTAACTTCTGAGTTCCATCCAAATTAGCTTCCAAATGAGAAATTAGAACTTACTGATATAACTATCATATCAATCATATTAACCCCTGGGTCACGATGTTACACTTTTTACAACTTAAATTTTGAAAATTTATTTGAATAAATAGCAATTATTAAGTAATAATATTTTTGAATAAATAATAATAAAATGAATTTTAATTTATTTTTTCCCTTTCTACATTTAATATAGAATATCTCATATCTTTAAATCCGTAAATCGAAATTTGACAAATAGAATGTCTAAATCGATTAGAAAAATGAGAGGAATTCAAATATTTTATCCATATCATCTTTTGCATCACAAAAACCTTGATAGTTTTAGAAAATCGGAAAAAATACTAAAAAATGGGGTTTTAATAAAAAAAACTTCACAGAAATGAGCTATGAGGTACAAAGATGTATGGTTTTCGACTGAAATGAGCTAGGGTATGATATTTAACATAACAAAAAATGTCGGAATGCGGCAATATTTGACACACTGGTGTATCTTGGTTGTAGAATAGTATTGACTAAGGGGTTTAGGGTTTTCGTTGAATAAAAAACCCATTTTTCATTTTTTTTAGTGTCAAAACAGGCTTTTTTTGTGAAGCAGCTACCAAAACGGCTCACCGAAAGAGGAACATCCAAATAGATAGAAAATAATAGACCGCCTTATAAGTGCATTTAACACTGGGTTTGGATATAAAAACATACTTAGGTATTTCAAACAATTCAGATAAGTTCCTGCCGATTTCGCTGGAAGTGGGTCTGATTTGAACTACGAGTGCCACATATTTTGGTCATGATTTTTTGAAAAAATCACTTTTATATCCACAATGTATACTTTCTTTAAAGATCTTTGACGGTTTTTGCTGGATCGAAGTTACGGTTAGGTTTAGATTTATCGTTAGGGTTTACGGTCTCGGTTTCGGGCTAGGGTGAGACATAACTAATTCAAAAAAAAATAAAAAAATGGAAAACCTTCACATGGCATCCTTTTATGTGACCTACCACCTGGAAAAAATTATAAACATGAGTTATGGAGGTTTTTATAAAAAAAACCTTCACAGAAATGATCTACGAGGTACAAAGATGTATGGTTTTCGACTGAAATGAGCTAGGGTATGACATTTAACATAGCAAAAAATGTCGGAATGTTGCAATATTTGACACACTGGTGTATCTTGGTTGTAGAATAGTATTGACTAAGGGGTTTAGGGTTTTCGTTGAATAAAAAACCCATTTTTCATTTTTTAGTGTCAAAACAGTCTTTTTTTGTGAAGCAGCTACCAAAACGGCTCACCGAAAGAGGAACATCCAAATAGATAGAAAATAGTAGACCACCTTATAAGTGCATTGTTTAAGTGCCAAAAATAATTTCCACAATGATTTTCATAAATATGATTTTCCATTTTTTAAGTGTCAAAATGACTTTTTAAGTAAGCAAGTACCGAAAATATGTTACAAAAAGTCATATGCATGGTGAAAAAGATTATATGGATGTCATATTTGGATTCCTCTCATTTTTCTAATCGATTTAGACATTTTATTTGTTAAATTTCGATTTACGGATTTAAAGATATGAATTATTTCATATTAAATGAAAAATAGAAAAAAAATCATATCTATGCCGACGGCTTTGCCATCGGCGTAGCCCTGTGATCATCTATGTCGACGGTGGCCGTCGGCACAACCATTCTATGCCGACGGCAAAGGTGTGCCGACGGCCATCTCGACCGGCTGGCCTGCCGGGAAACTACGCCGACGGCCCTGACAAATTGCCGTTGGCATAGCGGGTGGCCGTCAGCACCTAGCCTCATTCCGGTAGTGCCGTGGCCTCCAGATCAGTCGAGGAAGAAAGGAAATCGAACACCCATGACTTGGGTGACATAAAATCACGCTTCTTCAACTAAATACTGAAGGAATTCTTGATTAGTCACGATACCTCATGTGCATGTTGGCAGAACAGGAGGGAATGCTCGATGCTCTCCTCCCTACCACAGAAAATACAAGCGCCACTTGTCGGAATCTGGCGACGAATCATTTGCACTCTACTCGGCAAGCAATCATGCGCGAATCTCCAAAGATGAATCTTCATCTTGCCTGGCGCATTAATTTTCCAGAGTGCCTTCCATGCCTTCTCCTCACCACCATGGTGCGACGACAAACCTCTTCCTCGACAACTGCGCGAGAGGAAAAAGCTAGATGATCTTGCCAAGTTATAAGCTGACTGCACAGTATAGATGCCAAGTTTTGTGTGTGGCCAATGCACATAATCCTCTCCACCATGCCGGCTAACCTGGACTTGCATGATCTTGTTCGCCGTTTCCTGATCAAAGAAAGCATTGATCGTCTCGGGAATCCACTCCCCGGTCTGTTCATCAAGCAAGCAACTCACAGTGGCTTCGGCAGGAATAGGTAGCAGCGGGCGCAGCATATATGGAGGATGATCTGGTATCCAAAAATCAGAGGTGATCTTTGTTGATTTACCATCCCCAATACCCCACTGAACCCCACGGAGCAACAGATCTCTTCCAAACAAGATACTTCTCCATGTATACGAAGAAGAACGCGGCTTCAGGGCATGCCAAAAATCAGTGTAAGGAAAGTATCTCCCCTTCAGCACCCGGGCACAAAGAGATGTCGGTTCTGTGAGCAACCTCCACCCCTGTCGCCCTAACATAGCCTGATTAAAAAGTGACAAGTCTCTGAACCCTAGCCCACCTAGAGCCTTGGGAGAGGAGAGCCATTCCCAAGACCGTCAGTGCATCTTCTTTCTTCCGTCCTCAACCCCCCACCAATTGTTCGCTACAATAGATCTCATCTTATCACAATTTGTCACAAGGATTTGGAAGCAACTCATCACATAAGTAGGGATAGCCTGATAACTTCTTTTAAGAAAGTTTCCTTGCCAGCTCTGGATAAAGGCCTATCCGATACTCCATTGATACGTTTCCAGATCATGTCATATAGGAAGTTGAAGGTGGCTGTGGGAGAACGTCCCACTGACGTGGGCATTCCCAAATAAAAATCATTCAGAATTTCACTTTGCACACCAAGACTGTTTTTCACCCTTCCTCTGACCAGATCACTGCAATGTTTGCCAAAGATGACCGAGGATTTGTCGAGGTTGATTTTCTGTCCCGACCCCTCACAGTAAATCTTTAGTGTCTCCTTTAGAGCATCCACACTCCTACAATCACTTCTAGCAAAGAAAATACTGTCATCTGCAAACAGTAAATGAGATATAGGGGGGCCGAGTCTACCATTTTTTATACCATAGAGCTCACCACGATCCTCCCTTTGTTGTAGTAAACATAACAATCCTTCCATGCATAAAATAAATAAGTAGGGGCTAATTGGGTCCCCTTGGCGAATTCCCCTGGACGGCACCACTGGATCCGTGAGTTCACCATTAATACGAACGGCATAACGAACACACGTAACACATCGCATAACAGATTGAATCCATGCAGGGGCAAAACCCAGCTTACTAAGACATCCATGAAGATAAGCCCATTGAACTCTATCATAGGCCTTCATCATATCAATTTTCAGTGCAAAGAACGGTCTCTTGCTCTCTTGATGCCAGATAGAATGTAAGCATTCAAAGGCGATAAGAGCATTGTTGGTGATGAGCCTGCCTGGAACAAGCGCACTCTGCTGCTCCGAGATAATGAGGGGCAAAATCACCTTCAATCTGTTTGCCGAAACATTTGAGGCTATTTTATATATCACATTGCATAAGCTGATTGGCCGAAAGTTTTTCAAATATTTCGGCTTGGCTACCTTTGGGATAAGCATGATAACAGAGTCACAAAAGCCATCTGGTACCTCTCCTCCCACAATGAACGACCTCACTGCTTGGCAAATCTCCTCCTTGAAAAACTCCCAATGGGTCTGATAGAACAATGCTGGAAAGCCATCTGGACCAGGCACTTTCGTTGGACCCATTTGGAAAAGAGCAGCCCCAATCTCCTCGTCGGTGTATGGTTGCAGAGCTCGTCATTCATATCAGCCGTCACCTTGGGAGGGATAGAATCCAAGACTGCATCCACTGAAGTACAAGTTTCAGATGAAAAAAGGCCCTCATAAAAACTTTGAACCATACCTTTGATCTCCCCTTGCACCTCACATTTGGAGCCATCCGTGCGCAGCAACATATCAATTTTATTTGTTTTCCGCCGCGCCGAAGCCCTTGCATGGAAGAAAGAAGTGTTTCGGTCCCCCTCCTTAAGCTATTCAACACGCGAGCGTTGATGGGCCATAATCTCTTCGCGCTCAAATAATTCACAGAGCTCCTTTTCCACCTCTCTCTCCTGCTTCACATTTTCCTTAGTCGGTCCAAGCTCACGAATATCATGCAGCTTGCCTTCCAACTGTCGTATGCATTTCCAAACCGAGCCAAAAGTGGCTCGGCTCCAGTCCTTGAAAGAACCAACAACCCTGTTCAAATTAGTCCATGTTGCCTGTAACGAACCGGACTCCGCCCGTCCATCAGACCACGCCTTCTCAAGAACTTCTTTATAGTCTGGGGCACGCAACCACATAGCTTCAAACCTAAAACCCTGTCGCATCGGTTGCTGAAAATGAAGCCTCGAAGTACCCCTCAACGAGATGAGAATAGCATAATGATCAGATGACGTAGTTTTGATGTTTTCCATGGAGCAGTCCTCAAACAGCCGAGAAAACCCACCATTAGCAACAGCCCGATCAAGACGCACCTTAACATGATTGTTACTGTCCTGTCAGTTACACCACGTGAACTTTGGACCCTCAAAGCCCAAATCCATAAGCTCGCAATCTTGCAAACAATCCCGGAATGCATTAATCTGCGTCTCAGTCCTATCACGAGGCCCAAGATGCTCGTCTTGGCTCAGGACCTCGTTGAAATCGCCACAACATAGCCATGGACCATCCCATTGAGCTCGCATAAAACGCAGAAACTCCCAGAACTCGGACCGGAGTTTCCTACAAGGCTCTCCATACACAAAGGTTGCCCACCACTTTATTCCGTTTTCCTGTGTGATATGAACATAAATGCACTACGCATTACAAGCTTAATTGTAACAGAAACTGACGACAACCAAAACAATGCCAAACCACCACTAAGGCCAACACTACTAACCGCATAACAACCAGAGTAGCCCAATGACCACATAAAACTCTGTACTCTGGTATCCCTCATCTTTGTCTCTGACAGAAAGAGGAGGGCAGGGCGATGAGCACGCAGAAGGTAGCGAAGCTCGCCAACTGTCATGTCCGACCCCAACCCGCGACAGTTCCAGCATAAGATCCTCATTGCGTGCGGCGGGGTTGCTCAACAGCTCCCGCCTGATCCGCCGATCCGATGTCACCACTCAACTTGGACTTCTTATTCGAGTCACTGCTCTGAACTTCCTCTGCACGCAATTCTTCCACATCCCGAGCAAAAACACTCTGATAAACTACTAGCGTCAAAGGGGTTGCAGTATCAGTTATCTGCAACGTAGGCTACTTAGCACGATATACCAGCTGTGATTTTCATTTCTGTCCCACGAGCCCTTTTCCAGTCTGACCTCTTGTGTTCTCCTTGGCCGGAGCCTTGGCAGCTTTAGGCTGCTTGGTGCAGGCACCCTGGTGCTTCTCCTTCTCCGGAGGTGAAACTTCAGCAAGCTCATCTGATTTTCCCTACTGCCCCGATGCCCCACCATTGTTGAAAGACTCGTTTGTACGATCCTGCCCAGAATTGGCTGACCGACCCTGCCCAGCCAACACCGATCCACTCGACGACCTAGTGAAAGTGCATTGTTGCCCCCATGTGTGGTTTTGGTGATTAATGACAATCTCTATGGACTAATGTTTGCATTGAGCTATATTTGTAGGTGTGTCCATTTGCGTTGCTTGATCTCCATATGTTGGAATCAAGGCTAAGGGAAGAAAAAGAAAAAGAGTTTGTGTTGATCAAGGCTAAGTGCGGGTTGATCAACACTCATGTCCAAGTGAAGATATGCCGAAGAGTGCTTCTCCCATATTGGTGTATGGGGGAGCAACATGTGAATCTTCACCACGCAAAGCGCAATCAAGAAAGGTGGTGCGTCTTAAGGAGATGAAGATCATCTTCTTCGACCTCAAGTGGATTTATGCGCAAGGCAAAGGTATGATCTTGATTGGGTTTCGATTTTACCGATCTCATGATGTTAGTGAGAGACCGGATTATAGGATAGTTAACCGTAATATCAAGAGGGGCTCTCGAACGAATATCTTGATCGTATCGTAGTAGAGAGCACAAACCTTTGCATCTTTGCAATCATCTTTCTTGGTTGTTATTTGGCTTTTATCCATGTGAGAATTTAGATCTTGTGTTCATCTCCATACCAAGCTCTAGTTCATCAAAAACGGATTTCATGAATATCTTCTTGCGTTTTTGATTTGGAGGTTTTACCGGTTTGTCTCTTCTAAGAGAGGTCAAACTCTCTCCTTATGATTTCTCCTCACATGATGGACTATGATGTGTATATGCATGATCTTGTAGGGCTTGTGATTATCTTTGAAACAAGCCCAATATCATAGAAAACGGAGTCTTGATGAAAAACTTGTTGGTTTTTGATGTTGGAGAATTTACCGGTTGTTCCTTTTTAGAGAAGGTTTACCTTTCTACATTTGGTTTTATTCTCCATTGTAGGACTATGATGTTTCTCTGTATGATCTTGTAGAGCTCTTCGTTGCGGTTCCAACGAGCCCAAGATCATCGAAATCATAGTCCGGGTGAAAAAGTTATTGCAGTTTTCATTTTGCTGTTTTTGCAGTTTTTCTATAGGCCGGAATCTCCGGCCCTAGACCGGAGTCTCCGGTCTGAAACTTTGTTTTTTCGTCGAACGGGTGGCACGGCTCTGTTGCCCTGCCAGAGACACCCCGGAATGACCCCGGAGTCTCCGGTTTGGGCCGGAGTCTCCGGCCTGGGCAGACTGGAGTCTCCGGGGTAAGTTTCCTGCAACGGCTCTTTTTCGTGGGGACCTATAAAAGGCCCCCTTCTTCCCCAAAGTGACCAGAGCTTCCTAGCACATCTTTGCCCCCCATTCTTGACCTCCTGAAGCTTGGTTTTCTCTCTATTCCTCCATGATTCTTGCCTCAAATTAGAGGGAAAAGAGAGAGGAGATCTAGATGTACATTTCCACCAATCAAATTCTCCTCTAAGTGAGGGGAACCTAGTGGATCTAGATTTTGGGGTTGATTTGTGTTCATCCCCTTTGTTCTTCCTCCTAAATCACTCCATAGCATTAGTTGCTTTGGTTGGATTTTAGAGAGAAGGACTTGACCACTTTGTGTGTTCTTGCCTCTTATATTTGTTGCATCGGGTTGTGCTCTCCACAAAGGTTCGTGAGATCGAAGTTGAGAAGCTTGTTACTCTTGGGTGCATTGTGTTCCCAAGAGCTTGTGCCTCTTGGGTGCATTGTGTACCCTAGACGGTTGGAGGTGCCGCGAAGACTTCGAGTTGTGAAGCTTCGGCACGATTTGGGAGCCCCCAATTGGGTTGTGGGTGTGTGCCCCAAGAAAGTTGTAAAGGCTCCGGATTCCGCCTCGAAGGATTCCGATAGTAGAAGGTGAACCAAACCCTTGGGTGCGGTTCATCGGAGAATAGGGTGAGGCATTTGTGGCATCTTGAGTAGGCCTCTTGTGGCGAGCTCACACCCTCCAACGAGACGTACTCCCTTAACAAGGAGGAACTCGGGAATACATCCGCATCTCCGCGTGCCTCGGTTATCTCTATACCCGAGCTTTTACTTATGCAATTTACATTGTGATAGCCTTCATGCTTGAAGTTCTTTATCTTGCTATCACCTTGTTGCTTTCCTTGCTTAGCATAAGTTGTTGGTGCACATATGTGAGCCTAGTAATTAGGTTGTTGGCTTGTTAATTTAAACACATAGTTTTATTCCGCAATTATCAAGCCTTAAACCAGAAAAGTTTTAATCGCCTATTCAACCCCCCCTCTAGGCGACATCTCGGCATAGTTTGTTCTTTCAATTGGTATCAGAGCCTTGTCTCTCTTGTTTGGCTTTACCGCCTAGAGAGTAAAGATGTCATTTAGAGGATTAGTGCACGCTCACATGTTTATATTCAATGGCACAAATTTTAATGTTTGGAAAACTCATATGCTTAGTCACTTACGGGTCTTGGACCCCAATATTGAGCGTATCTTAGATATAGATTTTTCTCCTCCTCCAAAGGATTATGAAAGTACGACTTTAGAGGATGAGAAAAACTTATATCTAGATGCTCTAGCTTCTAATGAGTTTTGCAAATTTGTGAGTGTTATAGTTTCGCGTCAATCTTGCCTCTACGGAATGCTCATGAGCTTTGGACCAAGCTTCAAGATAAATATGGAGTGTCCAATGCTATTGAGGAGGATTGCTCTCCCTCCACCTCCGGTCGTGACGAGCTCTCGTCTTTGTCTACTTCACCAAAATGTGGTAAGCCACAAACTAATGTGATGGTGAGTAGTGATAGGCTTTGCAACATTGATAGTGAGCTCATTATTGATGATCATTTATATCTATCTTGTTGCAATGCTTCATCTTTGGACCTAAACACACATAGCACTATAAATGTCATACATGCTAGTGTTGATAGTCCTTGCATATCATCAAAAAATTGCTTGGATAAATCTCTTTATGATATGCTTGCTTTATCTTGTTGCCATGATAAAAATGATTGTGTTCCCTCTAACTCTTGCATGAATAATAATGTAGAGGAAACCCAATTTGCTATGCAACAAGATGTGAACTTGAGTAGTTCAAAAATTAATTGTTCCTCTTCATCCACCTCTCATTGCCTTATGGCTAAATCTTCTTCTAGCAATGGTAATGATAATGATAATAATGATGAAAAAGATGATGAGGAAAATAATGATGCTCTCCTTCATGATAAAGGTTTAATGATTCTTAAGTCTCTTTCAAATAATAAAATTGCTTGTGATAACCTCTATGAAATCATGAGCGCCCTTCTTGAGCGCGGGGAAACTATTGAGGCTTTGGAAGCGAGCCTTGAAGAAAAGGGTAAGATTGAAAGAGATGATGCTATGGAGAAGGCATCGTTAGAAGATGCTCTTGAGGAAGAGCAAGACACTCGTGCTTCTCTTGAGGAGAAATTAGAATCTATAGAGGAGTCTCATAATGAAATAATTGCTAAAATTATTAAAGAACGTGACCATGCTCATGCTAAATATAAAGTCACGAAAAAGGAAAATGCTAGATTAAATGAAGAGATTGCTAAGCTTTCTTCTTCTATTCCTAATGTTAATGATGCTTGTCCTACTAACTCCATTTCTTGTGAAGCATCGATTTTGAAGGAGAATGTTGAGCTAAGGGCTCAACTTGAGTTGCTAACTTGCAAGTATGGGAAGTTGGAAGAAAGTCATGAAAAGCTATCTAGCTCTAATGATGATCTTCTAGCATCCTATGCTAGTCTAAAGTTACCTCATGAGGCCATCACTACAAAGGTAATATCTTGTGAGCCTCATGTTGATAATAGCACAACTATAACTAAAAATGCTATATTGCCATGTGCTAGTCCTAGTAGTTCATCCACTCAAAATGTTGGAACATCATGTGATGAATTACTTGCTTTGCCTTGTTGCTCTAACAATGAAGCTTCTACTTCCTCTAGTGCTTTTGTTGCCACTAACCATGTAGAGGAAATAAAAGACCTCAAGGCCCAAGTCACTTCTTTGAAGAAAGACTTGGAAAAAGCGTCATGAAGGGAAGAGTGCACTTAACAACATGTTGAGTGTGCAACAATCCCCTAATGACAAGAGTGGACTTGGATTCAACTCCAACAATAAGAACAAGTCCAAGTACAACAAGAAGAAGGTCCAAGTTCAAGTCAAGAACCCGGGCAAGATCACTTGCTTCAAGTGCAAGGTAGAAGGGCATCATGTTCGTGATTGCCCAATGAAGAAGAAGAAGCCTCTTAGTGAGAATCAACTAGGGAAGCGGCCTCTTGTTCAATCTCGTGCTCAATCCCGAGTTGAACAAAGGCAACCTCCTAAGAAGATTCAAGTTATTGCTCCTCAAGTTGAGGAGCCTATTAAGAAGAAGAAGAGTCGGTGTTGCTACCTTTGCCGTGGCAAAGGTCATTTTGCTTCTTCATGCACTAACGGTACCTCATCCAACCCTATCATAATTGATGATGTTTACTCTCTTGGGAAGGATAGAGTTGGCAATGTGTTTGCCAAATTTATGGGAGCTCAAAGTGGTTTCAAGAAAAGCACCATTTGGGTTCCCAAGCCTATTGTGACTAACCTCTTAGGACCCAACTTGGTTGGGGACCAACAAGCTCAAACTTGATCAATAGGTTGTGTTGGAGGACATTGGTGACTTGGCTACTTTTGAAGAATTAAGGGATCTTCATGGTTTTATTTCATCAAGCCAAGTCAATTGGATTATCACATATCTATCTCATATCCAATGCTCCTCCTTGCGGTAACTTGTATTTAATTCATATATATATTGAAAGTTGCTTGCTCCCTTGCATGTGTTAGTTTTGTTCCTAGCATGTGCTTGTATATGATAGGCTACTTTCCTACTTGTCTTGTTATTCAAGGTTGTGTATGATAGTTGTATATCATGTATGTGTAACTTGTGTGTTGAGCTTTATTGGATCTTGTGTGGATTTCATTTGGCTCTTTGAGATATTAATGGACCATCCCATTTTGGGGGAGTGATATGCTTCGTGCACTCCACAAACCTAAAAATGTGTGTACATGAGGCACACCACCTAGTATTGATATTTCAATATTATCTAGTCACTATGTGGTATGTCATATTCATGAGAAATTCAAATTCTAGAATGTCCATTAATTTCTCTAGTTGGTTTTATTTGCCTCGTGCTTAGATAAAATGAACTATCACATTATGGGGAAGTAATAAGCTATGTGCATATTACAATCCCACAAAATGTGAACATTTGAGGTTTGCCACTTAGATTTGATATTATAAATTATCTCATTCCTATGTGGCATGTTGGCTCAAACAAGTTCCTTTTTCCATTTTGGTTATCCATTGGCTCTTGTTTGTGTGATTTTGCTTGGTGTGGTTTTTCTCTAATATGCTTTTCCATATATTATGTGAGAAACCATTTGTTCCATATTATTCTAACCATGGCCTTGCCGGTTGGTTTGAATAGTTGAAACTACCAACAAACTTTATCAAAATATGGTGTTTTATTTCTTATCTTTTGCCATATGCTTGTTTGTTGTGAAGTTGGTCTTGAACGTCATTCCTTTATACCACCGAGAAATATCTCAATATACTCCTTGTCCATGACAAGTGATACTCGTAATTGTGGTGGATTTTGTAGACCATCTTCATATTGGCTCTTGCATTGAATTGCCTTATTTATTGCCAAAATATTTATTTTGACTCCCGTTGTCTTCCTTGCCTCTTGGATGGATCCTATTTTTCAATTGGTATAGTTTAGTGTTGTAAATAACATATGGAGAGTAATGATCCCTTTTGCGTGCATTTTGTATTCAAATGCAAATCTCAAGATAATGCATGAATCTTGGGGGAGTTTTTCTTTTATTATTTAGAACCCTATCCTATCAATCAATATTTGATCCTTTCAATTGGCATTTAATTTCTATCTTATGTGTTTATGGAAGACAAATATTTTTCGTTTGATGCTTTGTGCCATCATGAAAAGTGTAGAGGGTGTTTGGTTTCTTTGGTGTTGCTCTCTCTAGGGAGTTGCTTTCTCATTCCTCGTTGTGTGTTTTATCTCCTTGAATGAGAAAATCCTTTGAGCATGTCTCTTTCTTTTATCGTATATGCTCATTGGCCTTGCCTAGGTACCTTCAATTAGTATTAACTGGAATTTAATATCTCCTCCATAGATATTAGTCTCGATTAGTATCTCTTATAGGAGCTTTGATACCTTTCTTCTTGACTTCTCTTTTACTTGATAGCTTTCAAGTAATATCCTTCTTTTGGTATCCTCGCTTCTTGTTGGTATCTTTTTCAATTGGTGTCTTATCGATCATGTGTTGTTTTGATTTGATTCCCATTGATATCACACTTCATGTGTTGATGTGTTTTGGAATCAATCATATGTTGATTTGATTCTTCCTCAATCAAGTGTTGATTTGGATTTTGATATAATTTGGACAACCTTTTTGTGTCACACTTTGGTGTGCTCTCTTCTTGGTTTACTTGGTGTTTTTGTCCAAATTGTATCTCATTTGGTTCTTGAAAGACTTTGTATGTATATCCTTTAATATATATATATATATATAATATGGCATGTTTGTCTTTCTAGTTCCAATATATAGGGGATACTCCACCGAATCCTAAATCGGTTAAGATGTGCATGAAATTCAATTTCATATCTATATGCACATATTTATGTGGAGTGTTTCCTATATATTGTAGTTTATCTAACTACTATGGGACCTAATGAGTTTGGGAACCATTTTGTGCTTGAATTTTGTTTTAGGTACAATAGATATGCATTGGAGGCTTGTCTCATCCATAAGGAAGGTGTTCTCACCATGTGATTATTGGAGTCAAGCTTTGATGATAAACAAATTCTCATCTTCGTCGTCGTCAATGTATCTCGGTAACAAGTATCTATCTCATGCATACTTTTCTAGTCTCAACCTTGTGTAGGTTGCTTCTTGGCATGAAAGCTTTTATATGCAATTGTTGTGGTTTTGGCTTTTTCCCTCACTTTGTATATCTTTGTGATATTTGTGATGAAATTGTAAAAACCCTTTCTTCAATTGGTATTATTTCTTTGTGATACTTGTTGCCTATCTCAAAGCATCTTCACTATCTCTTGTTCCCTTAGTGATATGTGTGATGCATTTGATATATTTGAAGTTCATTCATATACAATGAGATAAATTTGAGCTATGTGCTATGCTTTTAAGCAACAATCTCGTTTTGTATATTTATGACTTCCTTTTGGATACCTTGTTCTCTTTTTCCCGAACCATTTCGTATGTATATGTTTCTTTGCGGATGTATATCTTCAACGATTGTCTACTTAGAAACCTACACATATGAGAGAGGTCACCTTTAGTTGGTATCCTATTTCTTTTGAGATACCTTGTTTTTATCTATAATTCTTTGGTGGCTCCGATTTTATCTCATGAGTGATTGTCTCTTTGTTTATTGGTATCTTTGCACACTCATGTATTTGTTGAGGATCTTCTACTTCATGCTTACCATGGTGAGCATGTCGAATTTTTATTTGGCTAAATGCTCTCACTAGCTTTTGGCATTTTCAATTGGTTTTAGTTTCCAATTGGTATCCCTAAGCTTGTGAACATACTCTCTTAAAGATCTTCCTTTTATCCCGGTTGGGACTATCTTATGTTGAATTTTTTGAAAATTGGTATCTCCTTATGGCTCAACCATATCTTTGGTGCAAGTGCGATGATTTGCTTTTGCTTTATGCACTCTTGCACTTATTGAGTGTTCTAGATGATTTTGGGGGAGCAAGGATGCCATTTTTGTGCACTTCTCCATAGTGCATGAACATTGGGGAGCTTCTCCGTTTTTTATTTAGAACTCTCGTTTTGGATCGTTTTGATTGCTTTTCTCATTTGTGGAGATGTTTAAAATGATTTCATCTCTTGGCAATCTTTGGATCCTCAATATAGTTTGATTTCCTCTAATTATTCATCAATGAATAAGTGCATTTGATTTCACTCACAACTTGAGCAATTCACACATTTATGGAGGAACTCTTATTATATTGGCCTTCTAAATTTTTCTTCCCATTTCGGCAATCGATGCCAATGGGGAAGGAGTTTAGAGGGTTTAAGGGAATTTGGGTTTTATGTTTTTGTTGCATTTGCCTTTAATGCGTTTTCCATCCTTGCTTGTTGTCTTGCAAGGATGCTTTATTCATTATATAAACCCTCTTAAAAAGGGATTGTCATCAATTACCAAAATGGGGGAGATTGAAAGTGCATGGTTGCCCCCATGTGTGGTTTTGGTAATTAATGACAATCTCTATGGACTAATGTTTGCATTGAGCTATATTTGTAGGTGTGTCCATTTGCGTTGCTTGATCTCCATATGTTGGAATCAAGGCTAAGGGAAGAAAAAGAAGAAGAGTTTGTGTTGATCAAGGCTAAGTGCGGGTTGATCAATACTCATGTCCAAGTGAAGATATGCCGAAGAGTGCTTCTCCCATATTGGTGTATGGGGGATCAACATGTGAATCTTCACCAAGCAAAGCGCAATCAAGAAAGGTGGTGCATCTTGAGGAGATGAAGATCGTCTTCTTCAACCTCAAGTGGATTTATGCGCAAGGCAAAGGTATGATCTTGATAGGGTTTCTATTTTACCGGTCTCATGATGTTAGTGAGAGACCGGATTATAGGATAGTTAACCGTACTNATCCTTGCACGCATATTTATGGGTTGTTATTTGGATTTTATCCATGTGAGAATTTAGAGCTTGTGTTCATCTCCATACCAGCTCTAGTTCATCAAAAACGGATTTCATGAATATCTTCTTGAGTTTTTGATATTGGAGGTTTTACCGGTTTGTCTCTTCTAAGAGAGGTCAAACTCTCTCCTTATGATTTCCTCCTCACATGATGGACTATGATGTGTATATGCATGATATTGTAGGTCTTGTGATTATCTTTGAAACAAGACCAATATCATAGAAAACGGAGTCTTGATGAAAAACTTGTTGGTTTTTGATGTTGGAGAATTTACCGGTTGTTCCTTTTTAGAGAAGGTTTACCTTTCTACATTTGGTTTTATTCTCCATTGCAGGAGTATGATGTTTCTCTGCATGATGTTGTAGAGCTCTTCGTTGCGGTTCCAACGAGCCCAAGATCATCGAAATCGGAGTCCGGGTGAAAAAGTTATTGCAGTTTTCGTTTTGCTGTTTTTGCAGTTTTTCTGTAGGCCGGAGTATCCGGCCCTAGACCGGAGTCTCCCGTCTGAAACTTTGTTTTTTCGTCGAACGGGTGGCGTGGCTCTGTTGTCCTGCCGGAGACACCCCGGAATGACCCCAGAGTCTCCGGTTTGGGCCGGAGTCTCCGGCCTGGCCAGACTAGAGTCTCCGAGGTAAGTTTCCTGCAGCGGCTCTTTTTCGTGGGGACCTATAAAAGGCCCCCTTCTTCCCCAAAGTGACCAGAGCTTCTTATCACTTCTTTACCCCCCATTGTTCACCTCTTGAAGCTTGGTTTTCTCTCTATTCCTCCATGATTCTTGCCTCAAATTAGAGGGAAAAGAGAGAGGAGATCTAGATCTACATTTCCACCAATCCATCTCACCTCTAAGTGAGGGGAACCCTTTGGATCTAGATCTTGGAGATTCATTTGTTGAGTTCTTATTTGTTCTTCCTCTCTTCTCCCCCCATAAGCATTAGTTGCTTTTGGTGGGATTTGGGAGTGAAGGATTTGACCACTTCTTGTGTTCTTGCCATTGCATTTGGTGCATAGGTTTGTGCTCTCCACGAGGACTCGTGGAAGATTAAAGTTGAGAAGCTTGTTACTCTTGGGTGCATTGTGTTCCCAAGAGCTTTGTGCCTCTTGGGTGCATTGTGTACCCTAGACGGTTGGAGGATTCGCGAAGACTTCGAGTTGTGAAGCTTCGGGAAGATTTGGGAGCCCCCAATTTGGTTGTGGGTGTGTGCCCCAAGATCGTTGTAAAGGCTCCGGATTCCGCCTTGAAGGATTCCGATAGTGGAAGGTGAACCTAACCCTTTGGGTGAGGTTCATCGGAGAATGGGGCGAGTCCTTTGTGGCATCTTGAGTAGGCCTTTTGTGGCGAGCTCACACCCTTCCAACGAGATGTACTCCCTTAAGAAGGAGGAACTCAGGAATACATCCTCATCTCCGCGTGCCTCGGTTATTTCTATACCCGAGCTCTTTAATTATGCAATTCACATTGTGATAGCCTTCGTTCTTGAAGTTCTATATCTAGCTATCACCTTGTTGCTTGCCTTGCTTAGCATTAGTTGTTGGTGCACATAGGTGAGCCTAGTTTACTTAGGTTGTTGGATTGTTAATTTAAACACATAGTTTTATTCTGCAGTTATCAAGCCCTAAACCGGAAAAGTTTTATTCGCCTATTCACCCCCCTCTAGGCGACATCCTTGTCCTTTCAGCTGGTGATGGTAGCGTTGGGTTGTGCCCCAAGCGAAGGCGTGGATGTAGTAAGTAGCAGTTTTCCCTCGTTAACGAACCGAGGTTTATCGAACTAGTAGGAATTTGAAATCAACAACAAAGTGAATGTTGAAGATCTCTCACGCTTAATCTTCAACAGACGTGGACCTGCACACACTCAACAAATTACTTTGCCCCCAACGGCGGAAAGGTTGTCAATCTTTCCGGTCTCGCAGAAAACAAAGCGGTTAATTGTATAGTGAAATAGATGGAAATATGAAAGTGGACCAGAGGAGTAATAATGATGAAAAGTGATGAATAAAGGTTGCAATCAATGTAAAATGATGGACCGGGGGCCATGGGTTCACTAGTGGAGTCTCTCAAGTAAATAAAACACTCATATGATGGGTAAAAAAATTACAGCTAGGCAATTGACAAGATTATAACACAAACTTACTCTAGCTATGACATAGAGAACATGATAATATTTATGTAGGCATCACGACAATGAACAAAGACCGCTGAGTCCAACTGCATCTTTGTCTAAAGAGTCCACCGTGGGATCGCTATCCAGCCTATCACCCAACGGTATTAAGTTGCAAGCAACAGATATTTGCATTAAGTAAAGCGCATGAAGTAAGCAATACTAATATCAAAAGAGACATTAACACCGCTGTTTTACCCTTAGTAGCAACAACACACCCTCGCCCTTAGACATTTTTTTTCACTCGTGCCCAGGAAGAAGAGGGGGCATGAACCCACTATCTAGCATAAATACTCCCTCTTCGAGATACACACAATCACTTGGCCGAAGTAACTACGCACATCGGAGAGCATACAAGAACATAAATCAACATATAAGAATCATGCACAATTTGATCATAACTTCATAATCCATCAGATCCCAGCAAACACATCACATAGCATTACAATAATCGATCTTGATCATGTTAGGTAGCTCATAAGATCATAATACATGAAGCACAAGGGAGAGAGACTACCATCTAGCTACTGCCATGGACCCGTAGTCCAAGGTGGGACTACTCACAAATCATCCCGAAGGAAGGCATGGCGATGAAGAGCCCTCCGGGATCGATCTCCCCTCCGGCAGGGTGCCGGGATCAGCTTCAGAATCACCCCCCCAAACTAGGGTTTATGGTGGCGGTGCCTCGGGGTGACTTCTTTGGAAAATAATGGTTGCGCCGATGTTTTTGGGATTAATCTGATTTTATAGGCGTCAGAGGGGGCCGAGGGGACCCACCAGGAGCAGGGGCAGGTCCCACCCGCCGCCCTAGGGTAGGCCGCGGTTGGGGGTCGTTCCTTCCCTGTGGGTGGCCCCCAGGGCTGCTCTCTCGACTGAAACTCCGTCTTGGCGAATAAAAAATCCTCGTAAATTTTCAGCGCA
This sequence comes from Puccinellia tenuiflora, assembly GCA_012064385.1. Taxonomy (NCBI): domain Eukaryota; kingdom Viridiplantae; phylum Streptophyta; class Magnoliopsida; order Poales; family Poaceae; genus Puccinellia; species Puccinellia tenuiflora. The sequence continues at coordinate 841,503 of QRDG01000300.1, read as the reverse complement.
TTCCGAGAATATTTCCTGTGGTAAGTTTATCAAACGAAAAGACAGCAAAAACAGAAAACTAGCACTGGTCATCTTGTCAATAGGTTAGTCCAACAAAATGCATAAAAATGATGTAATAAGATTGTAGAAACATGTGACAACATCACAAAATTAGCATGGATCAATAAAAAATTATAGATACGTTTGACACGTATCAGCATCCCCAAGCTTAACTCCTACTCGTCCTCGAGTAGGTAAGTGATAACAAGATAATTTTTTCTGAGACATGCAACCAACATAGTCTTGATCAAGATAGTAATGTAAAGCATAGGACGTGAATGAAGTGATACAAAACAATTGTATATAGTTGATAGCAAGAAAGCAATGAATAACCAAGTTGAATTATTTAAGCAAAACCTTTCATAAATAGTACGTTAAAGACATGAAAGCAATGTGACCCACATATTTGACTAATTCTCAAAGGTAATGGTTCCACGACAAAAGTGTTTGAGAATTAACACGAAGGAAGATGTAAGTATTAGCAAAAAGCTTCAATTTCCAACGGCTTATCTTATAGATAAAGTCAATATAAAGATTCATGTTTAATCTGACGATGCAATATGATCAATGATACCTAGGGTCAATGCTGTATGTTTGCTTTGGTGGAGATAGAAAGAAAAGGAAAACTGACTCAACATTTAAAATTAAAAGAAAGGCCCTTCGCAGAGGGAAGCAGGGATTAGTCATGTGCTAGAGCTTTTTGATTTTGAAAAACAGAGATAAAAGCAATTTTGAGAGATGCATAATTCCGTCAATGATTCCATAGCTCAGAAGCTCATTAGTCCCCTATGTCAAGCAAGGTCTTTAGAGTTGTGAGAGCGGCTAGTTTTAGAGGAACGAGTAGATTCCTCTTTCTCCTTTGTTTCACCACTAACCAATGTTTGAGCTGATTTCTCAGATTTTCATCGTGCGGAGGAGAATGGTGAGTTATATTTATATTTTGCTTATGCCGCTCTCGGGTTGATTCAAGTGAGGACATAAACCATCAACACCGGGTGAAATAGAGGGGGAAAAAAGAAAAATAAAAGGAAAACCTTGCTCGACATAAGCTATAACGAACCCCCTCCTTACTTTCTCATGAGCTTGAAGCAGAGGTACCAAAATGAGAATATTTTGAAGGTTTTAAAGGTAGCACATGACAAATTTACTTGGAATGGCAGGAAATACCATGCATAGGTAGATATGGTGGACTCAACTGGCAAGATAGTTTGGCTTTGGGATTTGGATGCACGAGTGGACATCACACTCAATACAGATTTTTTTGGCTTAGCAAAAATGGTATTTGAAGCAAACATCCAACATTAACCGGTAACAGAGTAACATAAGACATTAGTCAATCATAACCATAAACACTCCACACTGTCTCCCTTGTTGACCAAACAGTTCTTTTGATGGAAAGATTAGCTTTATGAATTAACAACTACGAAACACCACACAGTTTGAAGCTTTTAACTGTATTTCTTTACTAATCAATTTCCACTCAAATAACCAGCAAGTTTAAGCATTCATCTTAATATCTCAAAACAATTGAGAAGTATCAAGTATCCACACAATGATCTACAATACTATGCAGGCTTTCATTTCATTCCAATATCACATGGATAGCATTTTGTCACTTTGACAATTCAAGCAATTTATCAATAACAACTCTCCAACAAGTATAAGTGAAGAACAAGAGAGTTTAACATCAACAACTAGCAGCTCTAACAAGATAAAAGCTAAAATCGAGAACTTACTAGCAAACAAACAGTAGCTAAGAGTACTCACCAAGATATAAGCGATGCAAAGGAGTATTCAAATGAAAAAGCGGAGAGTGCCTCTCTCCCACACAAATAAAGCTAGGATCCAATAAGGATATGGCCAGCAAACAAACAAAACAAAACTAAAAGCAAAAAAGATGCTCCAAGCATAGCACATAATATGCAAAGTGATAAAAATGTAGTTCAACGAAGACGACCTTATGATAGTCGATGAAGAGGAGGGGATGCCTTGGGCATCCCCAAGTTTAGACGCTTGATGGTTCTTGATAATCAGAGGGGGTGCCATTGGGGCATCCCCAAGCTTGAGCTCCGATCCATCTTCAATTTCTTCATTATCCTCTCCTTTGGAACTTAAAAACTCGCTTCACACAAAACTTCTCATAAACTGATTAGAGGGTTAGTGCTCATAAATTAAAATGCACATGTGTTCAACTCAAGACAAATTGCGAACAACTTTATTGGGCAATATCTACTGTTTACTAAGCCTCAATATGACACTCCACCTCTAGAGTATCACATTTGACGATAGTAAAAGAGACGAATACAAAATAAAAGCAGAATTTGTCAAAAACTGAACAGTCTATATAGATCGAATTTTTCAAGGCACTTCTGTAGCTCAAATCAGAAAACTCACAACTAACAAAAGATAGATAAAAGTATCAGGCTTGCTGTCTAAAAATATCAGAAAAAGATAAAATTTAGGGATTGTTCGAGATTTTGTGCAACAGGAGCATAGAATCTGTTTCTGGACAGCAAGACAATACCTCACACTTTCAATGCATTAGAGGCTAAACTTGGCACAAAAAACCAAAACAAAAAGAGACAATGAAGTTGCTACAGAGGCAACAACTGCATGACTCAAGAAAAGCAAAAACAAACTGAAAGTAAAAGATGGGTTGTCTCCCAACAAGCGCTTTTCTTTAACGCCTTTTAGCTAGGCGCAATGCCAAATATCAAGTCTTTTCAAAATCAAGGGCATAGCTTGACCTTATGATTGATTCAAAAGGAAGCTTATTTCTCTTTCTAGGGAAGTGTTCCATCCCTCTTTTAAGGGGGAACTGAAATCTTATATTTCCCTCTTTCATATCAATAATAGCACCAACGGTTCTCAAAAACGGTCTTCCCAAAATAATAGGACAAGAAGCATTACACTCAATGTCCATAACAATAAAATCAATGGGAACATAGTTATCATTAACAACAATAAGAACATAATAAACTCTATCCAAAGGTTTCTTTTTAGAAGAATCAACAAGATGAACATTTAAATAGCATTCTTCCAAAGGATTTAAATTAAGCATTTCATAGAAACTTTTAGGCATAACGGAAATACTAGCACCAAGATCACACAAAGCATTACAATCAAAGTCATTTATTATCATCTTAATAGTGGGTTCCCATCCATCTTGTAATTTTCTAGGAATAGAAGTTTCTAGCTTAAGCTTTTCTTCCCTAGCCTTGATAAGAGCATCTGTAATATGTTTAGTGAAGGCAATATTTAATTTACTAGCATCCGTTGACTTAGCAAGTTTTTGTAGGAACTTTATGAATTCAGTAAGATTGCAATTATCAAAATCAATTTCATCATCTTTAAATAGGCTAGGAGGTTCCTCATTAGTAGTTTGGATAGTATAAACTTTAACAGTTTTCCTATTCATTTAAACAATTCTAGCTTCTTCTTCTTCTCTAGCCCATCAAGAATGCAAGCGAGCTAACATCCTCTCATTATTATTAATTTGGATAGAAAGAGCATTCAAAGATTCAGTAGGCTTGTCTTGAAGAGGAGTGGTTCTAATTTTTAAAATTTCAACATCATGAGCACGATTTTCCACTTTAGAGACACGACTATCAAGTTTTCAAGTTTTTCTTGATCCTTTTTAAGAAAGGTAGGAGTTTTATCATTAAATATTTTAGGATCAGTAGAGCACTCATATCTATTCAAAGTTTTATAATCTCCATCAATATTAATCGAAGCAACATGAGTATTGGCAGTTTTAAAGACAGCAAAAGCATCAGTTTTAGCGGGAGCAACTAATTCAGGTTTAGCAGCCATTCGGTTTATCAAAGTGGCTTGAGTTTGGTACATATTTGAGATGCAAGATTCAATATTAAAAAGCCTTGATTGAAGTTTAGAAATTTCTTTATTTAACTCTCCAAGTTGATCATTTATACTTTTCAATATAAAAGAATTCTCATTCATTTGCCTAGAGAAGATTTTGTTTTGCTCATATTGTTCATGCATGAACTTTTTGGTAGACTTCTCTATTTAATTTAGTCTATTATTACTAATTCCTTGATCAGATGAAACATTGTTAAAATGATTTCCATTTAAATTGACACCATGTGGAGGATAGGGCTTAGAATTGTTACTACCAAAATTATTTCGATAAGCATTATTGTTGAAGTTATTTCTATTGAGAAAATTAACATCAACTTGATCCTTTTCTTGGGAAATTAATGAATCAAGTGGGACATTATTAGGATCAATAGAGGACTGATTGGTAGCAAGCATGGACATAATCATATCAACCTTCTCACTCAAAGAGGAAATTTCCTCGACAGAATTTACCTTCTTACCACTTGGAGCTCTTTTGGTATGCCAAGAGTTTAGTTGCTGCACCTAATGTGGTGGACATAAAGGTGCCTCCCGCGGCCGAGTCCAAGAGGTTCCTTGAAGAAAAATTCAAACCTGCATAAAAAGTTTGGATAACCATCCACATAGTTAATCCATGCGTGGGGCAATTTTTAACCATAGATTTCATTCTCTCCCAATATTGAGCAACATGTTCATTATCAAATTGTCTAAAGTTCATAATGTTACTCCTCAATTGTATGATTTTAGTAGGTGGATAATATTTTCCAATAAAAGCATCTTTGCATTTAGTCCAAGAATCAATGCTATTTCTAGGCAAAGACAATAACCATTCTTTTGCTCTCCCTCTCAAAAAGAAAGGGAAAAGCTGAAAGTGCATGGTTGCCCCCATGTGTGGTTTTGGTAATTAATGACAATCTCTATGGTCTAATGTTTGTATTAAGCTATATTTATAGGTGTGTCCATTTGCTTTGCTTGATATCCATTTGTTGGAGTCAAGGCTAAGGGAAGAAAAGTATGTGTTGATCAAGGCTAAGTGCGTGTTAATCAACACTCAAGTCCATGTGAAGATTTGCCGAAGAGGTGCTTCTCCCATCTTGGTGTATGGGGGAGAAACAAATGAATCTTCACCAAGCAAAGCGCAATGAAGAAAGGTGGTACGTCTTGAGGAGTTGAAGATCGTCTTCATCGACCTCAAGTGATTTATGCGCAAGGCAAAGGTATGATCTTGATAGGGTTTCTATTTTACCGGTCTCATGTTGTTTAGTGAGAGACCGGGTTATAGGATAGATAGCTGTACTATCAAGAGGGGCTCTCGACCGAGTATCGTGATCGTATCGTCATAGAGAGCACAAACCTTTGCATCCATGCTATCATATTTATTAGTTCTTTTATCGTGATGTGGTCTTGGTGCTTGTCGTGCTCGTCATGACAAGGCTAAGTTCACCGAAAACGGTTTTCATATGTGTCTTCTATTGCGGTTTTGGTATTGGAGATTTTGCCGGTTCATCCGGCGAAAGATTTATCTCTTCCATTTCTTTGCAAAATATCCATTGCTTGTTTGCCTTTTTCAAAGGTAGCTTTTGTCGTCCCCTTTCCAACAAAATTGGTTTCATGTCATTTGGACTTCATTTGCAAAAGATATTTCATTTCCGGTTTGCGAAATAAAGGTTGATCCTTTCCCCTTTGGTTTTTACAATATTTTGTTGGACTATGATGTTTCTATGCATAATCTTGTTGTGCTCATTGTGACGATTCCAACGAGTCCAAGATTATCGAAAACGGAGTTCGTTTGCAAAAGTTATGGGGTTCTGATTTCACTGTTTGGATCTGGCCCGGAGTGTGTCCGGAGTCTCCGGCTTGGCCGGAGTCTCCGGCCCTCTATACCGGAATCTCCGGTCTCCTGTTTTTCGGTGCCGAATGAGTTTGTGTGGTGCGCCTGTGGACTTGGTCCGGAGGCACCCCGGAGATGGTCCGGAGTCTCCGTCCTACCGGAGTCTCCGACCCAAGGGACCCGGAGTCTCCCACCTCAGGTTTTTCTCAGCTCATTTGCATCTTTGTGGTGCGGCTCTGGTAGGGGTCCGGAGCATCCCCGGAGAGTGTCCAGAATCTCCGGCCTTGCCGGAGTCTCCGGGCCTCTGGACCGGATTCTCCGGTCAGCCACAATGATCCAGCCAGGACGGAGACTGGCCGGAATGTCCGGCCCAGGCCGGAGTCTCCGACCCACTTACACCAGAGTCTCCGGCCTGAGAAGGCTATAACGGCTAGTTTTTGGGGGAGGCTATTGGCTGCTAACTTTTTGCTCAGCTCATTCCCTCTCTCCTCCACTGTTCCAAACTTGTGAGTTTGATTCCTCTCAATCCGTCCAATGATTCTTGCCCAAATTTAGGGATTCAAGAGAGGAGATCTAGATCTACCTTTCCACCAATCAAATTCTCCTCTAAGTGAGGGAAACCTAGTGGATCTAGATTTTGGGGTTTGCTTTGTGTTCATCCCCTTTGTTCTTCCTCTCTTATCCCCCCAAAGCATTTGTTGCTTGGTTGGAATTTGAGAGTGAAGGACTTGACTACTTTGTGTGTTCTTGCCTCTTGCATTTGTTGCATCGGGTTGTGCTCTCCATGAAGGTTCGTGGGATCGAAGTTGAGAAGCTTGTTACTATTGGGTGCATTGTGCTCCCAAGAGCTTGTGCCTCTTGGGTGCATAGTGTACCCTAGACGGTTGGAGGTGCCGCGAAGACTTCGAGTTGTGAAGCTTCGGCACGATTTGGGAGCCCCCAATTGAGTTGTGGGTGTGTGCCCCAAGAACGGTGTAAAAGGGCTCCGGAATCCGCCTTGAAGGATTCCGATAGTGGAAGGTGAACCGAACCCTTGGGTGCGGTTCATCGGAGAATAGGGTGAGGCCTTTGTGGCATCTTGAGTAGGCCTCTTGTGGCGCGCTCACACCCCTCCAACGAGACGTGCTCTCTTAACAAGGAGGAACTCGGGAATACATCCTCGTCTCCGCGTGCCTCGGTTATTTCTATACCCGAGCTTTTACTTATGCAATTTACATTGTGATAGCCTTCGTGCTCGAAGTTCTATATCTTGCTATCACCTTGTTGCTTGCCTTGCTTAGCATAAGTTGTTGGTGCACATAGGTGAGCCTAGTATTTAGGTTGTTGGCTTGTTAATTTAAACACATAGTTTTATTCCACGATTATCAAGCCCTTAAATAGAAAAAGTGTTAATCGCCTATTCACCCCCCTCTAGGCGACATCTAGGCATAGTTTGTTCTTTCAATTGGTATCAGAGCCTCGTCTCTCTTGTTTGGCTTTACCGCCTAGAGAGTAAAGATGTCGTTTAGAGGATTAGTGCACGATCACATGTTTATATTCAATGGCACAAATTTTAATGTTTGGAAAACTCATATGCTTAGTCACTTACGGGTCTTGGACCCCAATATTGAGCGTATCTTAGATACAGGTTTTTCTCTTCCAAAGGATTACGAAAGTACGACTATAGTGGATGCGAAAAACTTATATCTAGATGCTCTAGCTTCTAATGAGTTTTGCAAATTTGTGAGTGTTGTAGTTTTTGAGTCAATCATGCCTCTCCGGGACGCTCATGAACTTTGGACCAAGCTTCAAGAAAAATATGGAGTGTCCAACTCTATTGAGGATGATTGTTCTCCCTCCACCTTCGGCCGTGACGAGCTCTCGTTTTCATCTACTTCACCAAAATGTGGTAAGCCACAAACTAAATTGATGGTGAGTAGTGATAGGTTTTGCAATATTGATAGTGAGCTCATTTTTGATGATCTTTTATCTCTATCTTGTTGCAATGTCTCATCTTTGGACTTAAACTCTTCTAGCACTCCAAATGTCATACATGCTAGTGTTGATAGTCCTTGCATATCATCCAAAAATTTCTTAGATAAATCTCTTGATGATATGCTTGCTTTATCTTGTTCCCATGATAAAAATGCTCGTGTTCCCTCTAACTCTTGCATGAACAATAATGTAGAGGAAACCTAATCAACTATGGAACAAGATGTGAACTTGAGTAGTTCAAAAATTAATTGTTCTTCTTCATCCATCACTCATTGCCTTATGGCTAAATCTTCTAGTAGTGATGATAATAATAATGATAATGATAATAATGATGAAGAAGATGATATGGAAACGGTTAATGCTCTCCTTCAAATTAAATGTCTTATAATTCTTAAAGCCCTTCCTAACAATAAAAATGCTCAAGCAATCCTCTTTGAAATTATGGAAACGCTAATTGAGCGCGGGGAAACTATTGAGGCCTTGGAAGCAAGCCTTGAAGAAAAGGGTAAGATCGAAAGAGATGATGCTATGGAGAAGGCATCGTTAGAAGATGCTCTTGAGGAAGAGCAAGAGACTCGGGCTTCTCTAGAGGAGAAATTAGAATCTATCGAGGAGTCTCATAATGATATAATTGCTCAAATCATTAAAGAACGTGACCATGCTCATGCAAAATATAAAGTGTTTAAAATGGAAAATGCTAGATTGAATAATGAGCTTGTCATGTTGTCTTTTTCCATTTCTAATGCTAATGATGCTTGTGCTACTAACTCCACTTCTTGTGAAGCATCTACTTTGAAGGAGAATGTTGAGCTAAGGGCTCAACTTGAGTTGCTAACTAGCAAGTATAGGAAGTTGGAAGAAAGTCATGAAAAGCTATCTAGCTCTAATGATGATCTTCTAGCATCCTATGCTAGTCTAAAGTTAGCTCATGAGGCCCTCACTACCATGGTAACATCTTGTGAGCCTCATGTGGATGATAGCACAACTTCAACTAAAAATGCTATAGTGCCATGTGCTAGTCCTAGTAGTTCATCCACTCAAAATGTTGGAACATCATGTGATGAATTACTTGCTTTGCCTTGTTGCTCTAAGAATGAAGCTTCTACTTCCTCTAGTGCTTTTGTTGCCACTAACCATGTAGAGGAAATAAAAGACCTCAAGGCCCAAGTCACTTCTTTGAAGAAAGACTTGGAAAAGCGTCATGAAGGGAAGAGTGCACTTAACAACATGTTGAGTGTGCAACAATCCCCTAATGACAAGAGTGGACTTGGATTCAACTCCAACAACAAGAACAAGTCCAAGGTTGAGAAGAAGAAGAAGGGCCAAGCACAAGTCAAGAATCCGGCCAAGATCACTTGCTTCAAGTGCAAGCTCGAAGGGCACCATGTTCGGGATTGCCCAATGAAGAAGAAGCCTCTTAGTGAGAAGCAACTAGGGAAGCGGCCTCTTGTTCAATCTCATGGTCCTCCACGAGTTGAACAAAGGCCACCTCCTAAGAAGACTCAAGTCAATGCTCCTCAAGTTGAGGAGCCTATTAAGAAGAAAGAGAAGAGTCGATGTTGCTACCTTTGCCGTGGCAAGGGTCATTTTGCTTCTTCTTGCACTAATGGTACCGTATCCAACCCTATTATAGTTGATGATGCTTATTCTCTTGGGAAGGATATAATTGGCAATGTGTTTGCCAAATATGTGGGGACTCAAAGTGGTGTGAAGAAAAGAACCATTTGGGTTCCCAAGCCTATTGTGACTAACCTCTTAGGACCCAACTTGGTTGGGGACCAACAAGCTTCAACTTGATCAATAGGTGTTGGAGGAGGACATTGGTGACTTGGCTATCATTTGAATAATTAAGGGATCTTCATGGTTATAATTCATCAAGCCAAGTCAATTGGATTATCACATATCTATCTCATATCCAATGCTCCTCCTTGCGGTAACTTGTATTTAATTCATATATATATTGAATGTGGCTTGCTCCCTTGCATGTGGTAGTTTTGTTCCTAGCATGTGCTTGTGTATGATATGCTACTTTCCTACATGTCTTGTTATTCAAGGTTGTGTATGATAGTTGTGTATCATGTATGTGTAACTTTTTATTGAGCTTTATTGAATCTTGTGTGGATTTCATTTGGCTCTTTGAGATATTAATGGACTATCCCATTTTGGGGGAGTGATGTGCTTTGTGCACCACACAAACCTAAAAATGTGTGGACATGGGGCACACCACCTAGTATTGATATTTCAATAATATCTAGCTACTATGTGGTATGCCATATCCATGAGAAATTCAAATTCTACAATGTCCATTAATTTCTCTAGTTGGTCTTATTTGCCTCTTGTTTAAAAAATAAATGAATTATCACATTATGGGGGAGGAATAAGCTCTGTGCATATTACAATCCCACAAAGTGTGAACATTTGAGATTTGCCACTTAGAGTTGATATTGTAAATTATCTTATTCCTATGTGGCATGTTTTCTCGAACAAGTTCCAATTTTCTTTTGGTTATCTTTTGGCTCTTGTTTGCGTGAGTTTGCTTGGTGTGGTTTTTCTCTAATATGCATTTCCATATATTATTTGAGAAACCATTTGTTTCATTTTATTCTAACCATGGCTTTGCCGGTTGGTTCGAATAGTTGAAACTACCAACAAACCTTTTTCAAAAAATGTCACTTTAATTCTTATCTCTTGCCATATGCTTATTTGTTTGTGAAGTTGGTCTTGAACATCATTCCTACATACCGCCGAGAAATATCTCCATATACTCCTTGTCCATGACAAGTGATACTAGTAATTGTGGTGATTTGTGTAGATCATCTTCACATTGGCTCTTGCGTTGAATTGCCTTATTTATTGCCTTCCTTGTCTCTTGCACGTATCTTAATTTTCAATTGGTAGTGTTTAGTGTTGTAAATAAAATATGGAGAGTAATGATCCCTTGTGCATGCATTTTGTATTCAAATACAAATATCAAAGATAATGCATGAATCTTGGGGGAGAATTCCTTTTATTTAGAACACTAACCTATCTATCAATTTTTGATCCTTTCATTTGGCATTTGATTCTTTATCTTATATTTTGGTACCTTCAATTGGTATTAATTGGGATTTAATATCTCCTTCGTAGATATTTGTTTCAATTGATATTTATTGTGGGAGTCTTGATACCTCTTTGCTTTATTTTACTTTACTTGGCCCCGGTCAAGTATTATCCTCTTCTTTTGGTATCTTTGCTCCTAGTTGGTATCGTATTTTCAATTGGTGTCTTATCTCTCATGTGTTGTTTGATTTGATTCCTTTTGATATCACACTTCATGTGTTGATGTGTTTTGGAATCAATCATATGTTGATTTGATTTTTCCTCATTCATGTGTTGATTTGGATTTTGATATAATTTGGACAACCTTTTTGTGTCACACTTTGGTGTGCTCTCTTATTGGTTTTCTTGGTGTTGTCGTCCAAATTATATCTCGTTCGGTTCTAGAAAGCCTTTGCATGCTCGGTTACTAATTTATATTATTTTAGCATGCTTATCTTTCTTGATCCAATATATAGGGTATAATCCATCGAATCCTAAATCGGCTAAGATGTGCATGAAATTCAATTTCATATCTATATGCACATATTCAAGTGTAGTATGTCCTATATATTGTAGTTGATCTAACTACTATGGGACCCAATGAGTTTGGGAACCATTTTGTACTTGAATTGTGTTTTACGTACAATTGAGAAGCATTGGATCCTTGCCTCATTCATAAGGAAGGTGTTCTCACCATGTGATTTAAGGAGTCAAGCTATGATGACTAACAAAGGATCATCTTCGTCATCACCAATGCATCTCGATAACAAGTATCAATCCCATGCATACTTTTCTAGTCTCAACCTTGTGTAGGTTGCTTCTTGGCATGAAAGCTTCTAATTATATGCAATTGTTGTGGTTTTGGCTTTTTCCTTCACTTTGTATATCTTTGTGATATTTGTGATGAAATTGAAAAAACCCTTTCTTCAATTGGTATTATTTCTTTGTGATACTTGTTGCCTAACTCAAAGCATCTCCACTATCTCTTGTTCCCTTAGTGATATGTGTGATGCATTTGATATATTTGAAGTTCATTTATATACAATGAGATAAATTTGAGCTATGTGCTATGCTTTTAGGCAATAATCTTGTTTTTATATTCATGACTTCTTTTTGGATACCTTGTTCTCTTTTTCCCGAACCATTTCGTATGTATATGTTTCTTTGCGGATGTATATCTTCAATGGTTTGTCTATTTAGAAACCTATACATATGAGAGAGGTCACGTTCTAGTTGGTATCCTAAATCTTTTGAGCTACCTTGCTTTTATCTATAATTCTTTGGTGGCTCCAATTTTATCTCATGAGTGCTTGTCTCTTTGTTTATTGGTATCTTTGCACACTCACGTATTTGTTGAGGATCTTTTACTTCATGCTTACCATGGTGAGTATGTTGTTTTTTATTGGCTAAATGCTCTCACTAGCCTTTGGCATTTTCAATTGGTTTTAGTTTCCAATTGGTATCCCTAAGCTTGTGAACATACCTTTAAAGATCTTCTTTTTGTCTTGGTTGGGCCTATCTTATGTTGAATTTTTGAAAATTGGTATCTCCTTATGGCTCAACCATATCCTTGGTGCAAGTGCTATGATTTGCTTTTGCTTTATGCACTCTTGCACTTGTTGCGTGTTCTAGATGATTTTGGGGGAGCGAGGATGCCATTTTCGTGCACTTCTCCATAGTGCATGAACATTGGGGAGCTTCTCCGTTTTTATTTAGAACTCTCGCTTTGGATCTTTTTGATTGCCTATCTCCTTTGTGGAGATTTTTAAAAATGATTTCATCTTTTTGCAATCTTTGGATCCTCAATATAGTTTGATTTCCTCTCATTATTCGTCAATGAATAAGTGCATTTGATTTCACTCATATTTTGAGAAATGCACACTTTATAGAGGAACTCATATTATATTGGCCTTCTAAATTTTTCTTCCCATTTCGGCAATCGATGCCAATGGGGGAGAAGTTTAGAGGGTTTAAGGGAATTTGGGTTTTAGGCTTTTGTTGCATTTGCCTTTAATGTGCTTGCATCCTTGCTTGTTTGTCTTGCAAGGTTGCTTTATTCTTTATATAAACCCTCTTAAAATGGATTCTCATCAATTACCAAAATGGAGGAGATTGAAAGTGCATGGTTGCCCCCATGTGTGGTTTTGGTAATTAATGACAATCTCTATGGACTAATGTTTGTATTAAGCTATATTTATAGGTGTGTCCATTTGTTTGGCTTGATCTCCATTTGTTGGAGTCAAGGCTAAGGGAAGAAAAGTATGTGTTGATCAAGGCTAAGTGCGTGTTGATCAACACTCAAGTCCATGTGAAGATTTGCCAAAGAGGTGCTTCTCCCATCTTGGTGTATGGGGGAGCAACAAGTGAATCATCACCAAGCAAAGCGCAATGAAGAAAGGTGGTGCGTCTTGAGGAGTTGAAGATCATCTTCATCGACCTCAAGTGATTTTTGCGCAAGGCAAAGGTATGATTTTGATAGGGTTTCTATTTTACCGGTCTCATGTTGTTTAGTGAGAGACCGGGTTATAGGATTGATAGCCGTACTATCAAGAGGGGCTCTCGACCAAGTATCGTGATCGTATCGTCGTAGAGAGCACAAACCTTTGCATCCATGCTATCATCTTTATTGGTTCTTTTATCGTGATGTGGTCTTGCTGCTTGTCGTGCTCGTCATGACAAGGCTAAGTTCACCGAAAACGGTTTTCATATGCGTCTTCTATTGTGGTTTCGGTACTGGAGATTTTGCCGGTTCATCCATGCGGAAGATTTATCTCTTCCATTTCTTTGCAAAATCTCCATTGCTTGTTTGCCTCTTTCTAAGGTAGCTTTTGTCGTCCTCTTTCCAACAAAATTTATTTCATGTCATTTGGACTTCATTTGCAAAAGATATTTCATTTCCGGTTTGCGAAATAAAGGTTGATCCTTTCCTCATTGGTTTTTACAATATTTTGTTGGACTATGATGTTTCTCCGCATAATCTTGTTGTGCTCATTGTGACGATTCCAACGAGTCCAAGATTATCGAAAACGGAGTTTGTTTGCAAAAGTTATGGGGTTCTGATTTCACTGTTTGGATCTGGCCCGGAGTGTGTCCGGAGTCTCCGGCCCTCTGGACTGGAATCTCCGGTCTCTTGTTTCGCTGCCGAATGATTTTGTGTGGTGCGCCTCTGGACTGGGTCCGGAGGCACCCCGGAGATGGTCTGGAGTCTCCGGCCTCAGGTTTTTCTCAGCTCATTTGCATCTTTGTGGTGCGGCTCTGGCAGGGGTCCGGAGCATCCCCGGAGAGTGTCCGGAATCTCCGGCCTTGCCGGAGTCTCCGAGCCTCTGGACCGGATTCTCCGGTCTGCCCCGATGATCCAGCCAGGCCGGAGCCTGGCCGGAATGTCCGGCCCAGGCTGGAGTCTCCGGCCCACTTACACCGGAGTCTCCGACCTGAGAAGGCTGTAACGGCTAGTTTTTGGGGGAGGCTATAAATAGCCTCCTTCTTCCCCAAGAGCAGGCTGCTCGATTTTGCTCAGCTCATTCCCTCTCTCCTCCATTGTTGCAAACTTGTGAGCTTGATTCCTCTCAATCCCTCCAATGATTCTTGCCCAAATTTAGGGATTCAAGAGAGGAGATCTAGATCTACCTTTCCACCAATCAAATTCTCCTCTAAGTGAGGGGAACCTAGTGGATCTAGATTTTGGGGTTTGCTTTGTGTTCATCCCATTTGTTCTTCCTCTCTTATTCCCCCCAAAGCATTTGTTGCTTGGTTGGAATTTGAGAGTGAAGGACTTGAACACTTTGTGTGTTCTTGCCTCTTGCATTTGTGGCATCGGGTTATGCTCTCCATGAAGGTTTGTGGGATAGAAGTTGAGAAGCTTGTTACTCTTGGGTGCATTGTGTTCCCAAGAGCTTGTGCCTCTTGGGTGCATAGTGTACCCTAGACGGTTGGAGGTGCCACGAAGACTTTGAATTGTGAAGCTTCGGCACGATTTGGGAGCCCCCAATTGAGTTGTGGGTATGTGCCCCAAGAATAGTGTAAAAGGGCTCCGGAATCCGCCTTGAAGGATTCCGATAGTGGAAGGTGAACCGAACCCTTGGGTGCGGTTCATCGGAGAATAGGGTGAGGCCTTTGTGGCATCTTGAGTAGGCCTCTTGTGGCGAGCTCACACCCCTCCAACGAGACGTACTCCCTTAACAAGGAGGAACTCGGGAATACATCATCGTCTCCGCGTGTCTCGGTTATTTCTATACCCGAGCTTTTACTTATGCAATTTACATTGTGATAGCCTTCGTGCTTGAAGTTCTATATCTTGCTATCACCTTGTTGCTTGCCTTGCTTAGCATAAGTTGTTGGTGCACATAGGTGAGCCTAGTATTTAGGTTGTTGGCTTGTTAATTTAAACACATAGTTTTATTCTGCAATTATCAAGCCCTTAAATAGAAAAAGTGTTAATCGCCTATTCACCCCCCCTCTAGGCGACATCTAGGCATAGTTTGTTCTTTCAAAAGCTTCCGTTTTATGATTTCACTTTCTATCTCTTTATACATTTGCATATCACATAACTCAACAAAGTTATTTAAATGAGAGGCGGCATCATCAGTACTAGCACCGGAAAATTGCTCTTTCATAACAAGATTTAGCAAGGCAGGCTTAATTTCATAAGATTCCGCTTTAGTAGCGGGTGGAGCAATTGGAGAGCATATGAAATCATTGTTATTAGTGCTATTAAAGTCACACAACTTGGTGTTTTCAGTGGAAGACATAATGATAAGATAAAATAATAAGACAGGAATAAAGACTACACTAATTTTTTTGGGTTTTAAAATTTTGCAACAAGAAAAATAAACTAAATGAGAAATAAAGCAAGCAAGACAAAAACAAAGTAAAGTGATTGAGAGTATGAGACTCCCCTTCCTGTAGCTCCAAAGTCCCCGGCAACGGCGCCAGAAAACTGCTTGATGGCCGGTGATGATAGTGTTGGGTTGTGCCCCAAGCGAAGGCGTGGATGTAGTAAGTAGCAGTTTTCCCTTGTTAACGAACCGAGGTTTATCGAACTAGTAGGACTTTGAAATCAACAACAAAGTGAATGTTGAAGATATCTGGCACTTAATCTTCAACAGATGTGGACCTGCACACACTCAACCAATTACTTTGCCCCCAACGGCGGAAAGATTGTCAATATTTCTGGTCTCACAGAAAAACAAAGCGGTTAATTGTATAGTGAAATAGATGGAAATATGAAAGTGGGCCAGAGGAGTAATGATGATGAAAAATGATGAATAAAGGTTGCAATCAATATAAAAGGATGGACCGGGGGCCATGGGTTCACTAGTGGAGTCTCTCAAGTAAATAAAACACTCATATAATGGGTGAACAAATTACAGCTAGGCAATTGACAAGATTATAATACAAACTTAATCTAGCTATGACATAGAGAACATGATAATATTTATGTAGGCATCACGACAATGAACAAAGACCGTTGAGTCCAACTGCGTCTTTGTCTAAAAAGTCCACCGTGGGATCGCTATCTAGCCTGTCACCCAACGGTATTAAGTTGCAAGCAACAGACATTTGCATTAAGTAAAGCGCATGAAGTAAGCAATACTAATATCAAAAGAGACATTAACACCACTATTTTACCCTTAGTAGAAACAACACACCCTTGCCCTTAGACGTTTCGGTCACTCGTGCCAGGAACAAAAGGGGGCATGAACCCACTATCTAGCATAAATACTCGCTCTTGGAGATACACACAATCACTTGGCCAAAGTAACTACGCACATCGGAGAGCATGCAAGAACATAAATCAACATATAAGAATCATGCACAATCTGATCATAACTTCACAATCCATCAGATCCCAGCAAACACATCACATAGCATTACAATAATCGATCTTGATCACGTTAGGCAGCTCACAAGATCATAATACATGAAGCTGAAGGGAGAGAGACTACCATCTAGCTACTGCCACGGACCCGTAGTCCAAGGTGGGACTACTCACAAATCATCCCGGAGGAAGGCATGGCGATGAAGAGCCCTCCGGGATCGATCTCCCCTCCGGCAGGGTGCCGGGATCAGCTTCAGAATCACCCCTGAACTAGGGTTTATGGTGGCGGCACCTCGGGGTGACTTCTCTGGAAAATAATGGCCGCACCGATGTTTTTGGGATTAATCTGATTTTATAGGCATCGGAGGGGGCCGAGGAGACCCACCAGGAGCAGGGGTGGGTCCCACCCGCCACCCTAGGAGATGGAACGGGTGTGCAAGGAGCGTGATGACACACTACAGCAGATCGAGCCCCTCCTGAAGCAGGTGGAGGAGCTTAAGCTGGAGAGGGAGACCTCCGAAGCGCTGGGACAGGAGCGGAAAGCCATGATGCGGGAGCTCATCCAACGCGCCCAGCGGGTCTACTCGCGCCTCAGCGGGGAAAACCTTGGCCTCCCCGGCGTGTTCAAGCCCGGTGTTGCCGCGAGCCACGTCTTCTTCTTCCTCAGCCTGGTGGAGCACTTGGAGAAGGTGGTCGGCGAGGTGGACACTGTCCTTGAGAGCGAATGACACGACCTCCTTGCCGAGGCAGGCAAGCTGATCTTCACCAACCTCTGCCTGCTCCGCAACTCTGGTGCGCTTAACCAAGCGGGCCTTTGCGTAGGTGCGGTCTTGGAGCCGGTGCAGGCCGACGGCGAGGAGGTCACAAAGGCCTTGAAGGAGGAGGTGGATGACCTCGTGGGCACCCTCTGCGACAGCTTCACGCGCGCCGATGGAGCTGATGAGGGTGCAGGGCCTTCCAGAGGAGCCGACGGGGACGCCTCAAGAGGAGGCACTAACGATGAGGCTCGTGATGCCCCGACGGAGTAGACTCCTAGAGCCGTCCTCTTGTATCTGCATTATCATTTTGCTATAATGAACTACTTGTTGTTCGCAAGTGTATGCACGTACTTTGCGTATTGTGGTATTTTATGATCTTCGAGTTCCCCGCGAGGGCTTTTCTTTCTTTCCCCATGCACCGTGCGATCTTTCTGCCTCTTAGGTCCCAACCCGTAGTCCACAGACACCAGTCACCGCCCGTGGCCGGCACGGAAGACGGCGGGTGTTGTGACAGTAGGTTAGTAAGATCCCCAGTGCGATACTCGGTTGCTCCCCCTTGACGCGCAAACGTGGTTCACGAAGTTTTCAAGAAAAGGTCCCTGAGGCGTTCCAGAATTTGAAAGGAAAACGGCGGGTAGCAGGGCGACGAGAATCCATTTTGACTTAGCTGTTTTCAGTGGCTGTGAATTTCCCGAGGCCGTGGAAAGGTTTGTTCGTTGCTCCCTCGGGAGGATTATCCGAGTGAGGCCTTGCAGGGCATCTGCCTGAAGCACCGCTCTTGACCTCCCATGGTGATCCTGCATTGCGACATGGCATAGGGAAACTGGTTTCGCACACCAGCTGGGCATACACGACTCGTTAGTTTGAGCCTGGGTGCCGCGCGAGGAGAGACAAGTGCCAAGTTTCACGGGGAGTTGACGTGCACGGGAGCTGGCCCGCGAGACAGAGCTCATTGTCGTAATTGGGCTTATGCTTGCGCGTCTGACCCGGCATAGGCACCGTGTCCTAGCCCCCGCTCACATGGTACACATGAAAAACTGTAGAGGACATGAAGCCAGCGGTGGTGCATTAGCAAAGAGAAATGCGTGAAGCGAGAAATGCATGAAAAGGCGTGTAAAGCCTGGCGGGCCGTCCGCTCGGCTTCAGCTTTGTCAGTGGGAATCCGGCAGCTAGCATTTACTCCTTTGTGTATCCTGCTGGTAAAAGGCTGCGATGACGGGATACGACGAGGCGCGCCGCGGACGCGGGCGAATCCCGGGCGGCGGGCGGGTCCCATCACATTTACGACGCTGGTGGTTAGGATATAAGGGAGTGATAGAGAACGGGGGAGGCACCAGAGCAGTATAAAAGGGAGTGATAGAGAACGGGAGGAGGCACCAGAGCACCTCTCCTTCCCCCAAAGCCTTGATTCTTCATCTTGGTAGCTTGTTGGCGTAGAAAGATGTAGCCCACGGTGGTGAGCACGTAGAACGGCGGGCGTGGCGGCGGAGATGAGGCCGTCGTTGCTGATGAAGGTGGCGGCCTTGAGGGTCCCTCGATGGACCGCTAGGCAACCGGAGCTGCCCACAATCCAAAGCGGGGTGCCACTGCCTTGTCTTCCATAGTTGTTGACAAGGTCGGTGGCGGCGGCCCTTCCGGTACGGCTGGAAGGGCACTGCAGGCGAGGAAAGCGCGCTTCCCCTCCTCTTGGCTCGACATCGAGGTGTGGGGAGTACCGCTGCACCCGTTCGCGCACCGGCAGCGCGGCCACGGAGTTGATGGAAAGCACCTTGGCTTCCCAGGCGAGTTGCTCCTCCGGGCGCATCGGAGAGGCTGCCGACGTGAGCGCGGTGTGATGTCTACTACACACCTCTATTCTTGTAGACTTGTTGGGCTTCCAAACGCAGAGGTTTGTAGGACAGCGGCAAATTTCTCTTAAGTGAGTAACCCAAGGTTTATCAAATCCACGAGAGGTAGAGGTCAAAGATATCCCTCTCAAGCAACCCTGTAATTAAGATACAAGAAGTCTCTTGTGTCCCCAACAAACCTAATACAATTGTCAGTTGTATAGGTGCACTAGTTCGGCGAAGACATGGTAAAATGCAAGTGATATGGATGGTAAAAGGTGATTTTGTAATTCTGTAATAAAAATGGCAGCAAGCAAAAAAGTGACTAAAAACGGTGTATCAATGCTTGGAAACAAGGCCTAGGCTTCATACTTTCACTAGTGACTACTCTCAACATCATTAACATAATTAAACACATGATAGTTCCCACAAAAATACATGTATGGTAGACGTTACTCGAAGATAATTCTTTTGTGGATCAAATAGGATGAGAATTGCGTAGGGCTATGAAAAGCACACCTTAAAGTTCGTATTTGTCGGGGGGCAGCCCCCGAGATGGGTCATTATGGTGAAATAAGCTTTGACTCGGAGTTGACCGAGTCAATGATAAACCGACATGCACATGGGTTTATTCGGGGTCACTCGGGTAAGGGCTTACCGACATAGCCCTATGTTGGATCATGTGTACTATATGTCGGGATCTCCTTTGTTGTTCTTATGTGCAGGAGAGGAGAAACCGAGTTAAGAAATGTCTGGCATGCCTATGCCGGATCGGGAGGAATGAAGCTCTATCTCGGCGTTGGTCGTGGCGTATGTCTTGTCCCTACAATCACGGGGCAGGGGGCCTGCCACTAGCAGGACAGGACGTGCGGCCAACTCCTTGACTCGGTGGTAGCATGGGCAGTCAGACCTCCATGCTGCTGACCGAGGCAGTACGATGGAGCAGTGCACAGGAGTTGGTGGATTGGACATGCCACGCAGGGGTGACGGAAGCAGTCAGAGGCCCCGGCGTGGCCACAGTGCTCCCTACGCCAGCACACACGTCAGCCCTAACTCTGTACACTGGGTTTCCCTATATAAGGAGCACCATGGGCTCCTCTTATGGGGACGCTTCATTAGATAGCTGAGACTTTGCCTCACAAGAGAGCGCGCTAGGCAAGAGAGACACATAGCCGTGCCGAGACTCGGTAGACAGCCCCGAGACTCGGTAGAGAGCCCTAAGCTCGTAGTTCATCATATACAGCTCAAGGAGCAGCTTGTAACTTGTTTGTAATCCTCATATATAGATCAGAAAGGCAGGAGTAGGGGTGTTATCTCCTCACGAGAGCCCCGAACCTGGGTAAAACCGTGTGTGTGTGTGTGTGTGTTCGTGTGTGTACGTCTTCACGTGCAAGCCCTCCCCGGTACCTCCAGCGTCCAAACGGCCCCACCTTAAGCCTATATGGCATCTGTCCGTGCACCACCACGACAGTTGGCGCCCACCGTGGGGCCAGCAGCGGCGCTGGCTGGTGTGTTCATACAGACGGGTTCCTTCATCGCATCGGGTGAGCGCGTTCTCTGTGGCGTTGTCCACAGGTTCGGCTCGCTCAACGTCGTCAGCGACAACGCCGGCTGTTTCGGCAGCAGGCCGTTACCTCGGAACGGGTGCCTCATCGAGTTCGGCTCCCTCACCGTCTACGTCGCCACCGAGGTTCCCTGCCAGTTTCCCGAAAGGGTGCAGGTTGCTGCGGATCCCCCCGCTATTTGCGCAGCTCGCGGCCGACGTATCGCCCGCCCCGCTAGCTGTCTAGAGGTCATGATGACCGCCCCGGTTGCTGGTGCCGGGGTGGCCGAGGTCAGCACCAGATCTGCCAGGACGGGACGCCCGCCGCTGGAGAGGCCGGAGAACCGTCGGGAGCAGGCTGGTACCTCTGCTGTGCCGGTAGCACCGAGTCCTCTTCAGGACGCGATTGAGAAGCTGGCAACCCTAGTGGCTCCAAATGCAGATGTTGCTCTAACTCAGGCGGAGTTGGAACAGCAGCGCCAGGAGATACTCCGGGAGGCCCAGGAGGTGGCCCGAGTCAGACAGGACTTCGACATCTCCCTCCGTGAGTACAACATTGCTCATGGTTTTACACCGGTAGCCAACCCGGTTAGTCGCACAAATGAGGTACGTGCCAGAGGTAGAGACCTCAATGCCGAGATAGCTAGAGATGGTAGAGCCAGATCTAGTAGAACTGCTAGTCATGTGTCGGCGGGCCGACCGAAATACAGTACCCCGGGTAAAAACCTTAGAGCTGCTGAGGCTGCCATAGCTGAGTTACCTAATTTATCCGGTGAAGCTCGTAGTAGGCAGCAGGACCGAGTTAACGAGCTGGTAGCTGTAGCCAACCGTCAGAATGAGGCATTCCGGAATGCAAATCCAGGTGTAGGAGGATCCGGGTATCTCTACTCGAATGGTGGTGCCGGAGGAGTGTCCAAGGGACAGGCCTCTTCGCCGTATGTCGGCGGGAGCCATGGCCAGAGTGTGAACTCTGGCAAGAACAAACAGATGCAGGCGTATGATCCGGTATATGCCGGAAAGCAGAAAGCTGCCCAAGGCCAACCCGGTCAGGGAGCTCTAGGACCCGTTCAGGGCAGACATGAAGCCAACCGGGTTAACCCGGCAAATCCGGGTCAGCCACCTCGGTATCCGGTACCCAATCCACCTCGTCATCAAGCGGGTGCCGGGTATGTCGAGCAGGCCGCTGACCGATACGATGATGGTTACTCGGCCATGGAGCGGGCCGGGTACACAAGATTCAGAGAGCTGGCGTCTGATGGTGCACTCGGCGCTAGGCTGGGAGCTCGCCAGCTACTGGCTCACGACGTACGCAACAAGCTAGACAGAATCTATCTGTCGAAAATGCTGGAGGAGCAAGGTCCACCGGGTCCTGCATGCTTTGGACCCCGGATCATGAAACAGCCACCTGTACTGAATTTCCAGCTCCCCCGGGGTGCAAAGACCTATGACGGCAGCACCAAGCCGGAGGACTGGTTGACAGATTATGTCACAGCGGTGCATATCGCTGGTGGCAGTCGCCGATGGGCTGTGCGGTATGTATCGCAGATGCTAGAAGGACCAGCCCGAATCTGGCTGAACAACCTGGAGGAGAACAGCATTGATTGCTGGCTCGATTTCTCCGAGGCCTTTGTCAGCAACTTCTCCAGCACCTACAAGAGGCCGAATCGCCCTCAGCAGCTGTCCATGTGTTGGCAGAGAGAAGATGAAACAGACCGTGTTGGAGAACTGTCCCAGGAACTGGGTGTGTCTCGAGAAGGATCGAGTAAGGGGCTGAACACGGAATCAAACAACCCTCAACGTGCTCCGGCGACGATGCTCGTCGGACTCGCTGCGGGACAGCACTGCTGATATGGAACACTCGGTCTTACCCAGGTTCAGGGCCCTCTTGAGGAGGTAAAACCCCTATGTCCTGCTTTGGTGTATTGCACTGCTTGGAGAGTTCACAGTACAAGGAGAGCTTGCCGAGCTCGAGGTGGCTAACAATGGCTACTTGCTAATCTTCAGATCAAGGGTTTTGGGCTCAGGAATCTTGGAACCCTTTGCTTGAGCGTGCTCCTTCTCCTTTTATAGGCGTCTCGGACCTCTTCCGCCCAAACATTTGGGCGGGAAGGGTTACCACACGGCGACGAAGGAGGAGGCGTGGTGCACCATAAAGGTGAGGTCCACCAGAAAGGTGAAGGCCATGGACGCGGTCCAGGGCAGGGACGACGTCACCAAAGCTGGAAAAGGCCACCGTCCAAAGCGAAAAACCTCGCCGAGCCCTTCGGCTTGGTCCTTAGCAGAATTGCGGGCGGCATCGGAGACACCTTGTCGAGCTGCGATCCCTCGCCAAGGGAGAGAATCCTCGGCGAGGGGGAAGAACCCTTCGCGAGGGGAATATCCTCGTGAGGCTCGCCAGGCTTGGAGGGCCTGGTCCTTAGCGAAAATCATCCAAAGAATCTTGTGGGCCCTGGCAGGCCGGCTTGTGGTACCCTGGTTTCCACTGTGCCGACAGTAGCCCCCGGGCCCGCGACGGGCACGCCGAGGCCCATGAACGAAGGCGAAGCGTCGAGGGGCCAAAGATGCCTGACAGGGCCGCGACACGTGAAGCGCAGCGGTTGCACCCGCGGCCACGACCTCCTCGGCTCCAACGGGCGACGTGGCGGGGCCCGCCATGACTCGGGAGCTGGTCAATAAAGCCTGGGCGCGCGGACTGCGCCCGTCACTTCTCCCATTACTCCGCCTCCCTCTTCTTCAAACCTCTCCTTCCTCTCAGAGCACATCGCTTCCGAGGTCTTCGTCTTCAAGATCCTTCTCCGACGGCCATGGCTCCCAAGAGGGCAACCGACGGCCAAAAGGGCGCGGGGTACTACCCCATCTTCTTTCACACACTCTACGCCGGCCTCGTTCCTCCCTTCTCCAGCTTCCTCCTGGCGATCCTTGAAGCGTACCGGATCCAACTTCTTCACCTCCACCCCAACTCCGTGCTCATTCTCGCCATCTTCGCCTACCTCTGCGAGGCGTACGTTGGTGTCCACCCCTCGGTGCCCCTTTTTCGCAGCTTCTACTCCCTCCGGAGCACCAAGTCGAACGAGCGGCTTGGATGCGTCTCCTTCCGCATCACCGCCGCCAGAAGTGAAGAATACATCCCCATCGCGTGGCAGGGTGAGAATGCCATCACCGAGGTGACGAAGAAGGTGGAGAAGTTCCGCCAGAAATGGCTTTTTGTTGGCACCAAGTCGTCGAACCGCAACCTGGAGGTACCCGTGGCGCCGCCGAGGAAGTGGGCGCGTTGGGCGAGCGGTGACTTCGAGGGCCCTAAGCTTGAGGCGGTATACGAGCGTATTCAGGTGCTCCGAGAGGCCGGGCTCACCGGCCGGATGGTGGCGATGGATTTTGTTGCACGCCGCATTGCTCCCCTTCAATGGCATTCAAAGCCGATGTGGACCTACTCAGGCCCAGATGATAGGATGCGCCTCAGCTCCGACGACCTCACCCCAAGCGAGCTGAAGCAGATCATGAAGGTCCTTTTCGCCACGACGTCCGTTTCGCCCCCAAGCAACGACGACGCCTTGCCGCTGTTCGTCTATGTGGATGAGAGCGTTCGTTAGGCCCGTAGGCTCCTACCCCTCTTCGATGAATGGGGCATCAGACCCGCGAGGCTTGTCGGGTCCCGCCGCAACCCGTGGGCGGCGGAACAGGAGCAGGTGGGCGACGCGCTAGAGCCGGATGAGGATGAAGAGTCTGGCGAGGATGAGGCTTCCCTAGGTGCCAACCCCTCCGGCGAGGACGAGGCCTCGAGAGGTGCCGACCCCTCGGGGGGCGACGCAGGTTCAAGGAACGCGCCTCCCGGTGCGGACCTCCGGGAGATCTCCTCTAGCGGCGACGAGGTCGTCTTCCGCGTGGTTCATTCCCAACGCCCCACGGAGGAGGAGGGCAGCATCAGGAGAGGGCGCCACGAGCCCCGCACCAAGGCCCTCCACGACAGGGACGCCGGGGCCGCCTCGAGGGATGCTCCTCCCGAGGAAGCGGCGGCGCCTCCCGAAGGGGCCGGAGCGAGCACCCTCCAGCCGCCCAAGGGGAAGAAAAGGGTGTGGAGAGCGGCCGACGAGTAAGTTTGGCTCTTTCTTTTCTTTCGGCATTTGCTTCAGAGAATCTCCTCCTGAAGGGTCTTTGCTTTGCTTGTGTTTCTTCAGTGTACCCGCGGCGCCGAAGAAGCGGCGCCGCCGCAAGCTTGGGGAGATCGCCAGCGCCGCTGAGGAGGCGCCTGTGGCCGATGAGCCGCAGCGGGCGGCCGAAGAGCCGCAACAGGCGACCGAAGAGCCGCAGCAAGCGGCTGACGAGCCGCAGCAAGAGGCTGTCGAGCCTCAGCGAGAGACTGTTCCTCCAGTGGGTGAGCACCGTGTGGAGGCGGTGGTGGTTGAAGAGGCGGTGTCGCCTCCAGCTAGGGCTGCCTCTCCCCCCGCGATTGGGCACCGCGCGGAGGAGGTGGTTGAGGCGGCGATGTCGCCGCCAACTCGCGCTGCCTCTCCCCCCGCGGTCGAGCACCGCGCGGAAGAGGATGAGGTGGACGAAGAGATCGTCATGGAGCCGCCTCTAGAGGCGGAGGAGGCTCCCACAAGGAGGGCGGACGTGCCCGAGGCCGCGGCGGACGCGGCCACCATGGAAGGGGCGGGGAGCGCCCCTGAAGAGCAGGGGGTGGAGGTGCCCCTGGAGCCCCCGAGCAGCGGAGCCGGGGGTGAGAGGACGCCCAGTCCCCAGGGGGCTCTTGCCTTGGGCGACGAGGGAGGTGACCGCGCCAGCCCCCAGGCCGTACCAGAAACGGCCGTGAGCCCGAGGCAGGAGGCCCCAAGTGCCTCGACAAGTGTCGAGGCCTCTGCGCCCCGCGACGACGTGGGGACCTTGGCGCTGCAGGAGCCGCGCCCTCGCGCGGCTCGCCGCAGGGTTGTCTTTGGCCAAACGCGGCGGGCGCTTGACAAGCTGGAGGTGCAATGCGCTGAGGAGGAGCGCGCCCGGGAGGAGGAGCAGACAATGCTGGCCGACGCCTGGGCCCTTCTCCACGAGAGGGTGGAGATGTACCGTCGGCAGGACGCGACGGCCCAGGCGGCGCGCGAAGAAGCGATGTGCGTCATGAAGGAGACCCGCGACAGTGTCAAGCGGGAGGCGGCTGAGGTCATGGACCAGCTGGACGCCGCCCGGAAGACGCTGGAGGCGGAGACCGACGCCAAGCATCAAGAGCTAATGGCCGCCGAGCAAAAATTCGCCGCCGAGTCTGAGGCCGGAAGGGTTAGCCTGAAGGAGCTCCGCGAGCTGCTAGATGCCCGCGAGGGGCAGCTGGCGCCTCGTGAGGCCGAGCTGAAGAAGCGCGAGGAAGAGCTCTCCCTCCGGGAGAAGGAGCTGGACCAGCGCGAGGAGCAGGTCCACTTGCTGGAGGAGGAGCAGGCCACCTGCGAGGGGCAGCTGCAGGAGCGCGAGAACTCAGTAGCCAGGAGCGAGGCCACCCGCAAGGAGCGCCACGACAAGGCCAACGCCGACCTTGCGCTGAAGCAGAAACGGACCCAGGAGGAGGCCGACGCCAAGGTCGAGCGCATCCGCGAGAGCCTCGCCAATGATTACGACGCCAAGGCCAAGAAGCAGGAAGAGTGCTTCATGATCAAGCGCAACGAGTTCCTGCACCGGATCGAAGGGCTCGAGAAGTCTGAGCAGGAGTTGACCTCTCGCCTCCAGCGCACCAAGGAGGTGCTGACTCGCGCGGAGAGGGAGATCGCCGCCCTGAAAGCGGACCTGAGCGACCTCCAGCAGCAGGTGGGGCCGGCCGCGGACCGCGCGGAGCAAGCGCGAGACACCGCGCAGCACGGCCGGGCCATGACGCGCTAGCGCCAGGTCATGCTCCACGAGCTGGTCCGCCGCGCGAACGCCGTCGGGGATGACATGAGGATCGAGGTCCCCCACTTTCCCTCCAGAGGGATCGACGATGAGGCCGCATACACGCACTTCTTCGGGCAATTCCTCGGGGAGCTTGAAAAGGTCGCGAAACGCTTCGACGAGCGCATCGTGGCGGAGAGCCGCGATCTCCTCGTCCTCGCCACCAGCCGCGTCTTCAGCAACCTCCTGAAGCTCTGGCCCTCGTTCAACCTCGAGGCCGTGATGGGGCCGGTCGAGATCCGCAGCAAGGCGGGGGAGCCCGCTGAGGTGCTCGCCAGGAAGTACGACCAAGTCCTGGTCGATGAAGATGAAGGCGACGACGAGGAAGGTGCCTTGGAGGCGGAAACTGCCGTGGACGGAGCGGGCACCTCAGGAGGCGCGACGGCCTGAACTCCTTCCTGTAGCTGGTCGTGCATGGGGCACATTATCTTAGTATTTTGGTTGTAACAACTTTTGTAAAGACTTGCTTTAAGCTTTTGAACGCGCTTGTGAATATCCCTTGGGTGGCTTTTGTCTTTTCCCTTCATGTCTTTTTCGCTCTACGTCTTAGGACCCTCTCTTGGCGCTACACCACCGCCGCTTCGGTATGTGAGAGTCAGGGCTCCACAAGGCCGGGGGGTGTGTGAGGCCTCAAGAAGTAAGAGCTCCTCGAAGCACAATTCTTGGGGCCCCCTTTGACGTGCAAGCAGCCCATGAGGCGTAGGAGAGAGAAAAGAGACTCGAGGGGCAAAAACCAGCGAGAGGAAATTCGACCAAGTGTTTGTACTTAGCTTAACGAGGCATTCTGCCTTGGAGAGGGTGTTGGTTCCCTGGCGAGATGTTTTTGCCTTGATGTTGCCTGAGGCTTGGTGAGCCTGCTTTCCTGCACTTGGAGAGATAGGCATACCCACAAGCAGTACATAGCTAGAAATCTTATGGTGCTCGTAGGTTCCTTCATGTGTGTCTTGCGAGGAGAACAGGCACCAAGGTCCTTGGTGAGTTGACGTGCACGGGAGCCGGCTCATGAGTTCAGAGCTCCTTGGGAGTTGACATGCATGAAGGCTGGTCCGTGAGTTCAGAGCTCGGATCCCTTGGGTTTGAGGCGCTGCCGGGATGCTCCCGTGGCATGGCACCATGCTAGCCCCCGCTCGCGAGATACACAGGATGGATCATACGAGCAAGAAATAAATAGCAGTAACATAACAGCTTACCGAAGCCACAAAATATGCTGGCGCGATGCGCAAAGGTTCAAATTGACCTGAAACATAGGTTCATTACACTGGCGTGGCCAGAAACACAAAAAATCCACCATGCTCTGGGCATGGGGTCCACATGCTGTGGCTGAGACTCTCGAGGGGGCGTGCCCGAGGCAGACGCATGTAGAGAGAGCTCAGGGGGCCCCTAGGCGGGGGTGGCTTTTAGCCTGCGTTCCACCATGACCGGCATGGGGATCCACCTCGCCAAGGCATGGTGCCTGAAGAGGTTACCGTGCCGAGGCTTGGTGGCTTGGGAGTCTTCTCGAACGGCTCGCGCCAACGTATAGTAGAGAGGGGAGCCCGAAGTTTTTTCCTCGTGGAGGATGATGGCGCGTGGCTCTCCCTTGATGCAAAAAGTTGCTCGCCGAGGGCGATCAGGGGTAGAACTTGCGCAGGTGCTGGATGTTCCAGGGGTTGGCGACAGGGATGCCGTCCTCCATCTCGAGCCGCGCGGAGCCAGGCCTGGCGATGTGCACGACTCTGTAGGGGCCTTCCCACATTGGTGAGAGCTTGTGGAGGCCTGCCCTGGAGAGGATTCTCCTCAGGACAAGGTCTCCTGCTTCGAGAGTGCGCGGGCGGATGTGGCGGCTGTGGTAGCGACGGAGGTCTTGCTGGTACCTTGCGACTCTCAGGGCCGCATTGCGGCGGAGCCCTTCAAGGAGCAGCAGGTCGTTGTTGCGGAGTTCGTCCACCTCAGCCTCCTTGAAGGCCAGGACTCACGGAGAGCCATGAGTGATCTCGCTGGGGAGGACGGCTTCAGTGCCATAGACGAGGGAGAACGGCGTCTCACCAGTTGGCTTTGTTGGCGTGGTGCGGATGGACCAGAGCACCGAGGGGAGCTCATCGATCCAATGCTTGCCGCTGGCCTTGAGGCAGTTGAAGCTTCTCGTCTTGAGGCCCTTGAGCACCTCGGCGTTGGCTCGTTCGACCTGCCCGTTGCTTCGTGGATGCGCCACCGAGGCGTAGCAGATTTGGGCACCGATGCTGCCAAAGTAAGACTTGAAGGCGCCACTGATGAATTGTGAGCCGTTGTTGGTGATGATGCGGTTGGGCACGCCGAAGCGGCAGACCAGGTTCCTTATGAACTTTACCGCCGATTTCGCCACTGATGAATGGTGCGTACGGGTTCCACCTCAGGCCACTTGGTGAATTTGTCGCCACTGATGAATGGTGCGTACGGGTTCCACCTCAGGCCACTTGGTGAATTTGTCGATGGCGACGTAGAGGTACCGGTAGCCCCCGAGCGCTCGCGGGAAGGTCCCCAGCAGGTCCAGCCCCCAGACCGCGAACGGCCAGGAGAGCGGGATCGTCTGGAGTCCTTGCGCGGGCTGGTGGATTTGCTTGGCGTGGAATTGGCATGCGTCGCAGGACTGGACGATTTTGGCGGCATATTGAAGCACTGAGGGCCAGTAGAAGCCACTCCGGAAGACCTTGCCTGCAATGGTGCGCGAGGAAGAGTGGTGGCCGCACTCGCCGCTGTGTATGTCGTTGATGAGCTGGCGGCCTTCCTCGGCAGGGACGCACCGCAGCGCAACCCCATTGGGTCGCTTGTGGTACAGGTCTCCGTCGTGGAGGCAATAGGACTTGGCCTGGCGAGCAATTCTCTCGGCCTCTGCGTCGTCTTCGGGGAGGGCTCGGTTCTGCAGGTAGTTCTTGATCTCGTCGATCCAACCAGTGTCTTGTCATACCAGGGTTAGCAGCAAACGATCGCCCGAGGGCAACCCACAGTTTGGTGCTTCGCTCGGTGGGGCAGGTGGGAGCTCCTCGTCGATGCTGATGTTGACCACAGTTTGCTTGACCGAGGCCTTGGTGAGCCTCTCCTCGAACACTCCAGGCTTCTGGGCTTCTCTTCTTGCTGCTCGCCGAGCAATTTCATCTGCCTCTTGGTTTTCTGCCCGCGGGATGTGCTTGAGCTCCATTCCCCTGAAGTGCTTCTCCAGCTTGCGTACCTCTTCAAGGTAGGCCACCATGTAGGTGTCCTTTGGCGTGTAGCTTTTGTTGGAGAAGTTGACGAGGAGCTGGGAGTCGCCCTTGATGAGGATGTACTTGATGCCGAGGGCGATGGCGGCTCTGAGCCCGGCGAGGAGGCCTTCATATTCAGCGATGTTGTTCGAGACCTTGTCATTATCCTTGAAGCACAGTTGGACGGCGTAGTAGAGCTTGTCACCTGTCGATGAGGTGAGGATGGCACCAGCCCCTGCACTCCTGGCCGCAAAGGCGCCGTCGAAGTGCATGGTCCAGTGGCTTGGTGTCGTCCCTCCTGAGGCTGTAACCTCCTCCTCTTGAGGCTCTTCTTCACGCGTGTCTGTCCATTCGGCCA
Organism: Puccinellia tenuiflora; assembly: GCA_012064385.1. Lineage (NCBI taxonomy): Eukaryota > Viridiplantae > Streptophyta > Magnoliopsida > Poales > Poaceae > Puccinellia > Puccinellia tenuiflora. The sequence continues at coordinate 811,322 of QRDG01000300.1, read as the reverse complement.
TGAAATCAGCCAGCGCTCTGCCCTTGATGACCCTGGTGGTGTCAAACTCCAGCTCGAAGGGTTGTAGCTCTATGCCCCAGCTTGCGACGCGATCTGTCACGTTTGGGTTGCGCAGGACCTGCTCCAGGGGATATGAGGTGACCACCTTGATGGGGTGACCCTGGAAGTAGTGGCGCAGTTTCCTGGAGGCGATGAGAAGCGAAAAGAGGAGCTTTTGCTGCATGGGGTAGCGCTCGCGAGCGTCCCGCAGTACTGTGCTGACGAAGTACACGGGATGCTCGACGAGGGTAGTCGTTGGCGTGGCAGCGGCTGACTCCTCTCCAGGCTTGGTAGAGTCCTCGACGAGGGTTTCTTGAGGCCCCACTTCAGGAGGCTCGGCAGGGGGCTGGATGCTTGGCGAGGGTGCCTCCTTGTTGGGGGCTTCTGGGCTTGGCGAGGCAGAGGTCTGCTTGGCGAGGACTGGCTCTTCCCTTTCCGCCACCAAGACCGCGCTCGCCGTCTGAGGAGTGGCTGCAAGATACAGCTTCAAAGGCTCGCGAGGGCGTGGGGCAACCATGATGGGTGGGCTCGCCAGGTATTTCTTCAGGTCCTCAAAGGCCTTTGCTGCTTCAGGGGTCCACTTGAAGGGACCGGACCTCTTCATGATCTTGAAAAATGGCAGCGCCCTCTCGCCGAACTTGGAGATGAAACGGCCGAGGCTGGCCATACATCCCGCTAAGCGCTGCATGTCCTTGAGGCGACGAGGAGGCTGCATCTGCTCTATGGCCTTGATCTTGTCGGGGTTGGCCTCAATGCCGCGGTGAGATACCAGGAACCCGAGGAGCTTGCCTAAAGGGACCCCGAAGACGCACTTGGCGGGGTTCAGCTTGATGTTGACCTTGCGCAGGTTGGCAAAGGTCTCCTCGAGGTCCTGGATGAGCGTGTCCTTCTCGCGGGTCTTGACGACGATGTCATTGACGTAGGCCTCTGCATTCCTCCCCATTTGAGCCCCCAAGGTGATCCTCATGAGGCACAGGAAAGTGGCGTCGGCGTTCTTCAGGCCGAAGGGCATGCAGACGTAGCAGAACACACCACAAGGGGTGAGAAATGCTGTCTTCTCCTCGTCCTCCTTTGCCATCTTGATCTGGTGATAACCAGAGAAGGCATCCAGAAAACAGAGGAGCGCGCAGCCGGCGGTGGAGTCCACGATCTGGTCGATCCTCGGGAGGGGATAGGGGTCCTTGGGGCAGGCTTTGTTGAGGTCGGTGAAGTCGATGCAGAGGCGGCTCCCTCCGGTGTGCTTGGGGACGACCACACCGTTGGCGAGCCAAGTGGGGTGGACCACTTCCTTGATGATGCTGGCCTTCTTCAGCTTTTCTACTTCCTTGACGATGAAGTCTTGTTTCTCTGGCGCTTGGCGCCGCGCCTTTTGCTTCACGGGGCGTGCGTTTGGGCACACGGCTAAGTGGTGCTCGATCACCTCACTCGGTACTCCGGACATATCTGACGGTGTCCAGGCGAACATGTCAGAGTTTGCCCTGAGGAAAGCGACGAGCGCGCTTTCCTATTTGGGAGGCAGGTTGGCGCCGATGGTGACGCTAGCCCCCGAGCTGCTTGCCTCCAGAGACACTTGCTTTGTCGCGGCCTTCTCCTGAGAGAACAGCTGCTTCTTCTTCGCGGGGGGCCTCGGGAGGGGTTCCTCGTCCTCGTCAGCGGGTGACGCCACCGCGGCAGCCTTGTAGGCCGCTTGCGCAGCGTACAGGGCGTCCGAGACCACGCCACGGATGACGATGGTGCCACCCGAGCCAGGGAGCTTGACGAGGTTGTAGGCGTGGTGGGTCACCGCCATGAATTTGGCGAGGGCGGGGTAGCCGAATATGGTGTTGTAGGGCAGGCCGATGTGCGTGACGTCGAAGTCGATCAGCTCGGTGCGGTAGTTGGCCTGGGTGCCGAAAGTGACGGCGAGCCTCACCTGCCCCAAAGGGGTGGTAAGACCCTCTGTCACTCCCGAGAAGGGTCTGGTGGGCATGAGCCGCTCGTAGGGCACCTGCAGCTTCTCGAATGTTTCGATGGAGATGACGCTGAGGCCGGCACCCCCATCAATGAGCGTCTTAGAGACGGCGATGTTGTTGATGGTGGGGGTGCAGACCAGCGGGATGGTGCCAACGGTCGAAGTGGACTTGGGGTGGTCGCTGGAGTCGAAGGTAATGGGGCACTGGGACCACTTGTGGGGCCTGGAGGCCTCGATTCCAGGAAGGGCTGCTGCGACCTCGCGAGCGAGTTGCTTGAAGTGGCTGTTGGAGCGAGGGGCCTGAGCCCCGCCGAGGATGCAAGCGGCCCCGCGAGGCACCTAGTAGCCCTCGTCAGCCTCGGCAGGCAGGTTGTCGTTCGCGGGCTGGACGGCGTTGGCCTGGGGGTTCTGATGGTAGTTGTCGTTGTAGTTGTTGTTCTAGCGTCGCCCCCCGCGGCCGCCGCGGCCTCCGCCGCGGCCTCCGCGGCCTCCGTTTGCCTCGCGAGCCTCGCGAAGCCTCTTGAGGTCGTAGCAGTCCTCGGTGGCATGAGAATGCCTGTTGTGGTAGATGCAGAAGGGACGATCATCCTTCTTCTCGGGTCCTGCGGCTGGAGTGGCAGCTTGGCGAGGCTGCTTGGCGTCGGGCTCTGCCGCGAGGACCGCAGTAGTCTTGCGCTTCTCGGAGGATTTCTTCTTCTTGGACCCCTCGGTGGGGTCCCCTGGCTCGTTCTTGATGAACAAGCGGCCCTCTTCAGCTTTGGCGCACTTGTCCGCCAAGTCGAAAAGCTTGACGATGGTGGTGATGTTGTCATGGATGCCAAGCTTCTCGAGCATCCGCACATCTGTGACCCCAGCGTGGAAGGCCGAAATGACCTGTGCGTCAGTGGCGTTGGGGATCTTGTTGCGCACTTGGCTGAAGCGCTGGATGTACTTGCGGAGGGTCTCGCCGGGCTTCTGACGCACAGCGCGGAGGTCGTTATAGGTGAGGCCGCGCTCGTACGTGCCCTTGAAGTTGGCGACAAAGCACCGGCAGAGCTCCTCCCAGGTGTTGATGGACTCGGCGGGGAGGTTGGTGAGCCATGAGGACGCCGAGTCCTTGAGGGCCATGGGGAACCAGTTCGCCATGACCTTGTCGTCGCCCCCGGCGGCCTGGATGGCCAGAGAGTAGAGCTGCAGGAACTCCAGGGGGTTGTTCTTGCCGTCGTAGCGCGGAGGAAGGTCCGGCCTGAACTTGACCGGCCAGACGACGCGACGGAGGTTGCGAGTGAACGCGGCCGTCGTGCCGTAGGTGACCGTGCCATTGGCGAGGGTGGCGCGGAGGTGGCGCCCGGCGGTGGCGACGTCCTGGACGGCGCGGTTGCGGCGTTCCTGCCCGCGCTCGATGCTCACGCGTGCGTCCTCAGGGGCTCGCTGCACGATTTGGCAGTCGTGCGGCGACGACGCGTGCGATGCAGCGCGGCCGTCGCGAGGAGGAGCCCCCGCTGGAGCAGGTTGCGGTGGAACCGGTGGAGCTGGAGCGGGCGCGGGCTGACGAGGAGGTGCGCCGTGCGCCACGTCCCCCACGAGCGCGGAAGGAACCAGGGAACGAGACGGTGCAGGTGCGGCGGCGCGAGCAGCGCTGATGAGTTCGGAGACGCGGTTGAGCCAGGCCTCCTGAGCCGCCGGCATGGGACGGTACTGCAGCAGCTCCTGCGCCATGAGAAGCGCAGTTGCCGGGCTGTGCGCAGGGCGGCCCAGTGAAGAGGCAGCGCGGTCCCGCGACGGGTGGAGGGAGGAGGCCTCCTCTTCACCGAGGTCGTCCTCAGCGTGGTCGATGTCGTCGTCATCCGGGTGCTCGACGCGGGGCTCGGGGTCGGCACGGCGCGCCGGAGCGGCGCTCCCGCGCGGGCGGCCGCGCGGGTTGCCAGCAGGAGGAGCGGTGGCGGCGCTGGCCGTCCGGCGAGCGAGTCGTTCGGCATGAGAAGGGCCGGCCATGGCTGCGTCGAGGTTGAAGATGCGCCTCAGTCCCCTACCTGGCGCGCCAAATGTTGGAGAACTGTCCGAGGAACTGGGTGTGTCTCGAGAAGGATCGAGTATGGGGCTGAACACAGAATCAAACAACCCTCAACGTGCTCCGGCGACGATGCTCGTCGGACTCGCTGCGGGACAGCACTGCAGAGATGGAACACTCGGTCTTACCCAGGTTCAGGGCCCTCTTGAGGAGGTAAAACCCCTACGTCCTGCTTTGGTGTATTGCACTGCTTGGAGAGTTCACAGTACAAGGAGAGCTTGCCGAGCTCGAGGTGGCTAACAATGGCTACTTGCTAATCTTCAGATCTAGGGTTTTGGGCTCAGGAATCTTGGAACCCTTTGCTTGAGCGTGCTCCTTCTCCTTTTATAGGCGTCTCGGACCTCTTCCGCCCAAACATTTGGGCGGGAAGGGTTACCACACGGCGACGAAGGAGGAGGCGTGGTGCACCATAAAGGTGAGGTCCACCAGAAAGGTGAAGGCCATGGACGCGGTCCAGGGCAGGGACGGCGTCACCAAAGCTGGAAAAGGCCACCGTCCAACGGGCGGCGAGCTGGCGCTGTGGAGGCGGAACGGGTCCCACAGTGACGCTGCCCTTGGAGCGTAGGTGCAGACGGTTCCCTTATCACCGAAGTGGCAATACTCGTTGTCCGCTTTGCTTGGTGCTGCTTTGTTGACTCCTTTATACATGGGAACGGCAACTGCGGCGTCGTCGTCATCGCGCGCAAGCGCGCGCGTCACTCTGCACCTGGCGCAGAGCCCATGTGCGCTCTGCCGCGGAGGCAGGGATGGCTTCGTGAGGAAGGAGCCTCGGCGAGGCGAAAAACCTCGCCGAGCCCTTCGGCTTGGTCCTTAGCAGAATTGCGGGCGGCATCGGAGACACCTTGTCGAGCTGCGATCCCTCGCCAAGGGAGAGAATCCTCGGCGAGGGGGAAGAACCCTTCGCGAGGGGAATATCCTCGCGAGGCTCGCCAGGCTTGGAGGGCCTGGTCCTTAGCGAAAATCATCCAAAGAATCTTGTGGGCCCTGGCAGGCCGGCCCGTGGTACCCTGGTTTCCACTGTGCCGACAGACCGGGAGTACCTGACTCGGTGGAGCACGATCCGGAACTCCTGTGAAGGGGTAATCGAGTCACAAGCCATTGCGTGGTTTGCGCAAGGATGCCGACATGGCTCCATGCTTTGGCAGAGACTCCAGAGGGAGATGCCGGCCACCTTGGCCGAAACAATGGCAATAGCAGACAGCTATGCACTCGGTGATCCGACACAGCCGTTGCTGACTCAAGTTGATGTGGGCAGGAGATATCCTGCTCAGGACCGAGACAGATCAGGTCGGCGTAGCGATCGCCCGGACAACCGAAACAAGAGGAGAGATGACAGGCCGGATTACCGGTACGGGTCTGACCAGGTCGCAGCTGTCGACCAAGATCAAGCGGGTGCCGGCAGCAGCCAGCGCCAGAAAAATGATGGTCCGTCATGGGGCCAGAACTCGGAAGGGAAGAGGCCGTGGAACGGCGAGAAGAGGCCGTGGAACGGCGAGAGAAAGCCGTGGAACGGCGAGAAGAAGCCATGGAATGGCAACAAGAAACAGTGGGATGATCAGGAGAGGTTCACCTATGAGAAAATGCTGGATGGCCCCTGCTGCTATCACACCAGGCACCCCAGCAGACCAGCTCAACATTCGACCCGGGACTGCGATTGGCACAAGTGCAAGCCAGCAATTGCTGGTCCGACATCGAGACCTGCACCTCTCACTGGTGCAAACACTGAGCCTCTGAACACTCAGCCGAGGCAGGAAAATGTCAACCAAGTGGCAAACAACAACAACAACTACAACCGCAGCAACAACGCCGGCCCGAGTCGGCAGAACGAGTACAGAGAACCCCATCAGAGTTACATGGTCTTTGTGACCAAGCCAACTGATAAGCAGAGCCAACACCGGCGTGCGATGGAGGTAAATGCGGTCATGCCGGCCGTGCCCAAGTTCATGTACTGGTCCGAGGATCAGATCACTTGGAGCATCAAGGACCATCCGAAGGTCATGCCGAATCCCGGAGGTTATGCTCTGGTGTTGGATCCGACGTTCGTCGGGCCCAGCATCAATGTCAGGTTTACCCGGGTTCTTGTTGACAACAGGAGCAGCATCAACATTATGTACCGAGACACCATGGTTAAACTTGGCATTACCGAGAACATGATGCAGCCAAGCAGAACTACCTTTCATGGTATTGTAATGGGTGTCTCGCATGCGCCTATGGGCACCGTTTGGGTTGATGTTGCCTTCGGCGACAAGAGCAATTACCGAACTGAGAGTCTGCTGTTCGAGGTTGTGGATCTCGAAAGTCCGTATCATGCCTTACTCGGTAGGCCAGCACTCGCCAAGTTCATGGCGTCCACTCACGTGGCCTACCTGAAGATGAAACTTCCGGGACCAAATGGTGTCATCACCATCTCGGGAGTCTATAAGCGTTCAATGGAGTGCGCTTCTGGCGGGTCTTGTCTTGCCGAGTCTTTGGTGATCGCGGCGGAGAAGAAGAGAATTCTTGAGGTGGTGGCTTTGGCCCAGTCTTCTCAACTCGGCGTGCCTAGTCCGGCCAACCCGCAGCAGACCGCAACCTTTCAGGCAGCAAAGGAGTCCAAGAAAGTGGGCGTTGACGAGTCTAACCCGGACCACACTGTCATCATCGGTGCCGGGTTGGACAGCAAATAGGAAAGCGAGCTCATCCACTTCCTCCGTGAGAATCGGGATATCTTTGCATGGTCCAGTCAGGACTTGCCGGGTGTTCCGAGGGAGTTGGCTGAGCACTCTCTGCATGTCAGGCCAGATGCTAGGCCAGTGAAGCAACCGACTCGGCGGCTTGCCGAAGGAAGAAGAAACGTTGTGGGTGACGAGTTAGCCAAGTTACTCGCAGCAAACGCTGTCGTAGAAGTGAAGTACCCGGACTGGTTGGCTAACCCGGTCCTGGTAGAAAAGAAGAAAGATGATCCGAATGCTGCTACTGTCTGGTGCATGTGTGTTGACTACACACATCTGAATAAGGCATGTCCTAAAGATCCATTCCCACTGCCCCGGATTGATCAAGTGATCGATTCCACGGCTGGGTGTGAACTACTATCGTTTGTAGATGCGTATTCTGGTTTTCACCAGATACCGCTGAATCCTGATGATCAAATAAAGACTGCCTTTATCACCCCATACGGGGCTTATTACTATCGTGTTATGTGTTTCGGTTTGAGGAATGCTGGCGCTACTTATCAGCGTTGTATGCAAAAATGTCTGCATGACCAGATAGGAAAAAATGTGCAGGTGTATGTCGACGACATAGTCATAAAAACTAAAGAAAAACACACTCTCCTGGATGATCTCAAAGAGACATTCGCAAACCTGCGGAAATTCCGACTTAAGCTTAATCCGGATAAATGTACATTCGGTGTACCTGCAGGAAAGTTACTCGGTTTTCTCGTGTCTAGCCGAGGTATCGAGGCAAACCCGACTAAGATCCGGGCGATAGAAAATATGAAATTGCCGAGATGCCTCCGAGATGTCCAGAAATTCACCGAATGTTTGGCTTCTCTGAGTCGTTTTCTAGGTCGGTTGGGAGAAAATGCCTTGCCCTTATACCAACTGATGAAAAAATCGGACAGGTTTAGCTGGACCTCGCAAGCGGATGCGGCGTTTCATGAGATGAAAATGATGTTGGCTACTGTGCCGATACTGGCTTCGCCGCTACCGAAAGAGCCCATGTTGCTCTACATTGCGGCCACTAACCGAGTCGTTAGTGTCGTAGTAGTGGTGGAGCGAGAAGAAGAAGGAGCTACCGTGCAGAGGCCGGTATATTATTTGAGTGAGGTGCTCTCCACATCGAAACAAAACTACCCTCACTATCAAAAAATGACTTATGGTGTTTACATGGCGGCCAAAAAACTAAAGCATTACTTCCAGGAGCATCCCATAACTGTTGTTAGTGCGGCCCCTGTGTCGGAAATCCTTGGCAACAAGGATGCCAGTGGCCGAGTCGCCAAATGGGCTATTGAGCTTGCGGCTTATGCGCCGCATTATGCAAGAAGAGATACCATCAAATCTCAAGCGGTGGCCGAGTTCCTTGTGGATTGGGCCGAGATGGAGTATGAGCCGTCCTTACCGGACTCAAACTACTGGAGAATGCATTTTGACGGGTCCAAGGTAAAGGATGGCCTGGGAGCTGGTGTAGTTCTCACCTCGCCAAAGCGAGATCAGCTGAAATATGTGTTGCAAGTACACTTTGCAGCATCCAACAATGTCGCCGAGTATGAAGCACTGATTCATGGACTCAAAGTGGCTAAAGAAATAGGAATCCGCCGGATCATCTGCTATGGTGACTCGGACTTGGTGATTCAGCAAACATCAGGCAACTGGGACGCCCTGGATGCCAACATGGCGGCATACCGGTTCCATGTCCAGAAAATTTCCGGATTCTTTGATGGGTGCGAGTTCACTCACATTCGGCGGACAGATAATGAAAGTGCTGACATGCTATCCAAGATCGGGTCATATCGGGCAGACCATTCCACCCGGAGTATCACTGGAGCATCTTCGCAAGCCATCAATCAAGCCTTCACCTGAGTCAGAATCGATATTCATCCCGGGCAATCCGGAACCCGACGTCGTCCCGATGGATGTGGATGTCGGGGGCAAGCAATAGGACTCGGGGACTGCTGCGCAAGACCCGGTGTAACAGCCCAAACTTGGTAACGAAAAATATGAAGAATTTTTCCACTTTTGTTTCCATGTTTGCATCATAGCATCCATATGCATTTTTGCCATTTCTACCTTTCACTTGGAAACAATTGAAATGGGAAGCCCAAACTTCCCAACATCCAACCAATGAAAATGCCCAACTTGGAAACCAACTAAATGAACTTCCAAGTTGTTTAGGAAGTTCCATCTTTGCCTTGTATAACAATTTCTCACTTTTCAATTTTTGTCAAATAAGAAATGACATGAGAGCTCAAGTTGGCTTAATTCAATTCCTATTTTTGGAACCAAGTTATGCTTTCCAAAAATTCAAACTAAAATCATGGGGAGCTCCAGTATTATTGTGAGGGTCTCCATGAATATTTTCAATATTTTTGGAGATGCCTAAATACTCCAATTAAATGAATTTTGGAAGATCTCAAAAATGCCTTCATTAAATCCTGTGAACAAATCATGACCAAAACTTTTTATTTTGCTTCCCAAGTTTTTGTGGAGGTTCAACAGCTTAAATGGAGCCTATGTGAATTTTTCCAGATTTTATAAACATGTTTTAGTGCCTCTTTTAAATCCCTGAAGTTGCTGAACTAAAAAGGAAAAAACAGAATTTTTGCAAATGTTTAAAACTCTGACGGGTGGGCCACCCCTGTCATCCTCCCTTCTCTCCCTCTTCCACTCTGTGCTGGAAAACGGCACTGGCGCCATGCCTCCTTGCCGGCCGAGCTGCTCTTGCCGCCGTGGCCTCTGCGACCTTTAAGGAGCACCCCCGCGTCGCTCACCTGCCCCTCACCTTCCTCTCTCCTCGTTTCTCCCTGATTTTCCGGATCGACGCCACCTCTGTCTTCCCCGCGCTGCCCTCCGCGGTGCCGACGCCGTCGCCGTCGATTCGCCGTGCTCCGGAGGTCCCCGGGACAAGCCGACGCCGCCGGTGGCTCCGCCGCACCCTCTTCCCCCTCGTGGAGCAAGGAATCGTGCCGGGTGGCCCGGGATCGACCGATTCGTCCCCGGCGCACCTCCACCTCCGCCGCCTCTCGCCGGCACGTTTCCGGCGTCGCCGGCTTACCCCTCGCCACCCCGACCAAACCAGCGGGCTCACGGGTGAGCTAGCTCGCTATTTGTCTTCGCCCTCGCCCTTTTTCTTCCCTCTCCCGCCGCCGTTGGTCGCCGTCGGCCGCCGGTGACGACCGCGTCGTCAGCACGCGCGCCCTGCCCGGCCTAGCCGTCGCCTGGGCCGGCCTGAGGCCGGATGTCTCGGGCGGTTGCCCGGCCTGGGTACCCGGCCTGGGCTCGATTTGGGCCGGCCAAAGGCCGGTTCACTCGGCCACTCACCCGGCCTTTTTCCCGGCCTGGCCGGCTTGAGGCCGGCCCGTCTGGAAAACTAGTTTTCCTTTTTAATTTGAATCATTGTTGGATAATCGATAACTAATTGAAAAATGCTTCAAATTCGATGAATCAAATTTCAAAATGTTCAGTAAAACAAACTCCACCAATTGGAATCATTGTAACCTTCTTTTGGAATTACTTTCATTTGGTTATTTAAGAATTCTTAAAATGGGTTATTTAATACCCAAATTGGGAAATTCATAACTTTCTAAATAATTGTCAAAAAATTACAAATAAAATATCCATGTGATCAACATGCGAAATGCCTTCAAACCATGCACTTATTTTATCATGATCACCAATATTTGTTTGATGTTACCCATAGTTGGGTTAAAAGCATAAATTCTCGTTAATTATTTAAATTGCTATTTATTCATCGGTGCTCCGAAAATTACAAATAAAGTAACAAAATGATCGGAATGACGAACCCTACCCTTTATTGCCATGTTCATGCATTCTTGAGCCACTTCCATAATAATTTGATAAATTATGAAGAATGTGGTCACTAAGATAAATATGGGGTTGGTTCCAAATAGTTGCACAAATTATTTGGCCCCTCGTTTAAATTTGCTATTAAATTATATAATAATATGGTTGCATCAATTGGACATGTCATCATGTGCTTGAGCATTGCATTTTGAGTTCGTGTGATTTATGTGTGCTTTGTATTTCTTTTGGGGTATCGATAGATTCCGGAGTCGAAGGCCTCTCTAACTACCCCGACGATCAGTGCTTCACCACCGGGCAGCAAGGCAAGAGATAACCTAACCTTCTTGGCATCTAGCATCCTATGATTTTATCAAATTATTTTATCCACCATATTATTTGCATGCGGTTCAAATATCTCTTTGTGTAAATATATAGAATCCTATGAATGCATGTTCTTCCCCGAGCCAATCACATGTATCCCTACCTATGAAACCTAGGGTTGAAGTGCTGGCCGAAATAAAGATAAAATGGTTGTATTCATATGCTTAGCTATGCTTAGCCATGCTTAGATGAATGCTTTATGTCCGTTATTACTTCCATAATTATTTAAGTTGATGGAATGATTCGGGCACGGTGGATAAGTGTGATGCTTAATTAAAATGCTAAGATGGCTTGGGTGAGTTGCCATCGGGGATGGTGTTTTGCCTCACTCTAGCCCCTAGGTGCGAGTTCTTTACCTCTTGAACCAAGACTGAGCGTGCTTCCGGAGGTGGGGGCATATGGAACCCCCTTTGACCGAATAAGTTGTGAGGGGCTTGTCAAGGGTCCTCTAGTTCGAGTTTTCCATTTGCGCGTGAGTTGTGTGGGTGGAAAAAAGGAACGAGGATGGTGGTGTTTAGGAATGTGGCCGCGGGGCAGGGCGCTGGGAGCGCTGAACCTGTCCTTCCGCACACTGATGGTCCTTGAGTAAGCCTCATGCAATGTAAAGGTCTAACCGCGCCCGTTCGCCGGCCTTCCCCGGAAGAGGGCCAACTAGGTGAGCCGGACGGTACCGATGGGTAAATTAGTACACCCCTGCAGGGTTAATCTTTTCGAAAAGCCGTGTCCACGGTTATGGACGACTTGGGAATAGACGATAAGACCATAGAGAATCTTAACCTAATTGATATGGCAGCTAAAGGTTGCATAATCAACGTGTGATAAAGGTTCACTTCCTCGAGGGTGATTCGAGGGGGTGCCTTGGTGGAGATGAGAGTGGTTGGTTACAAAAGGGTTCGATGAGAACCAAAGTTGACAAATGTTTACTCTCTTACCCCGTTTATAAAAATATTCTGAGTAGACGAATGCCTTGTGTCATTTATGTTTCGGTTTATGAAAATATAGCTTTATGCAAAAGAAATACATATAAAGCTTTAGAGCCTCCGTCAGTCATTGGGTCTATATCGCCCTACTAAACTTGCGAGTACATCGTACTCAGTCTCTCTTTGCTGCCTCTATGTTTTTGTATTTCAGAGGAGGACGACACCGAGCAGTTAGGTGGGTTCTTCGTTGACGTCGACTACTAGTCTGGGGTTCCCAGGTGGCAGCTTGGGACCGTGGAACAAGCTGGCTGGGATGATGTTTATCTGTAGGCCTCTTAGGCCATAATTTGCTTCTTGTTGTATTAGACAACGCTACTTCGCTTCCGCTTGTTGAATTGTTGGATCTGTGATCCTTTTGTTTGTAATATTTGTATTCTTCTCGTTATATGAGTTGCTATATAAATGTTTTGTGTCGTAGAGTCATGCTTTGTGCCAGTTCTGTTCCACAAGTCTCGATCTTGGTTTTATACATTGATGGTTGTGTTGACTACATAGCCTCTCTGTATAATTCCGGGGTCGGGGCGTTACAAGTTGGTATCAGAGCAGGACTGCCTGTAGGAAACCCTTTCTTTTGGTCGATGTCGAGTCTAGTGAAAATTATTTTTAACCTAAAAATGAGTTGTGAAAACCTTCTTAGGATTCTTTTTGCTTCTCATCCAACTCGCTCTACTCTGATTCTTACCTCTATTTGTTTTGTGCTTGGTGTCGATGTTTAGGTTCTCGGGGTTTGGGTTCTTACCGTCCAGTTGTACCTCGAGTCCGTTATATCCGTTTGATATCGCCACGATGACGTGATGTCACTGTGGTTGCCTAAATCTGTCTTTGGTGTGTATTGCTTCTTAAATATCTATATTTGGGAGCAACCCATGATCTATCTTAACTGTCAGAATTGGTTACTAACTTGTCGTTGTTCCAATTCTTCAGAATGGCTCCTACCCGTCGTGGGGAACATAGCAGCCCTGATCCACCGCCGCCACCCTCAATGGCGGAGGTGATGATGGCTATCGAGCAAAACCGTCTGCGCAATGAGCGGTTGCTCGAGCAGCTGGTCCAGCAAGGTGCCAGGAGGAACACGGATTGTACCACTCTCAACCAGTTCTTGCGGTCCCAACCTCCCACTTTCTCCGAGGCTAAGGAGCCGCTTGATGCGGATGATTGGCTTCGGGCTATCGAGCGCAAGTTCGCCGCTCTTCACGTTCCGGCAGCAGAACATGTCAACTTCGCCACCTACCTTCTGGAAGGAGCCGCCGGCTCCTGGTGGGAGAGCCACGTGGCAATGGTCGCCGCGGGCCATGTTGTCACATGGGAGGAGTTCCGCACCGCCTTCCGTGCGGCGTACATCCCCAAGCCCATCCTCGAGCTCAAGAGGCGGGAGTTCCTGGACCTAACCCAGGGACGCATGGACGTCCAGTCCTATGGACGGGAGTTCAACCACCTCTCCCGTTACGCCCCTCGGGACGTGACGAATGATGAGGACAAGCAATACCTCTTCCGCAAGGGGCTCGCACCTCGTCTCCGATACGAGCTCCTGCCCTTCAAGTTCACCTCCTACCAAGAGCTCTACAACCAGGCTCTCACCATGGAGCAAGGTAGGAAGGAGCTAGAGGCTTCTAAGAGGCCCGTTTCCACCGACCACCAGAGCTCCTCCTCATCGGGGGGCAAGAAGCGAAAGGTTTTCGTGCCTTTCAGCGCCGTGCCAAAGGCGCCCTTCGCGCCGAAGCCCACCGGATACCTGCCACCTCCGCCTCGCCCAGCTACTTCGACCTTGGGTGCGGCCGGAGGCGGTTTTCGCCCTCGACTGCCTGCACCACCGGGAGTCACGTGCTTCGCTTGTGGCCAGCCGGGGCACTACTCCAGGGAGTGTCCCCAGAAGGCACCGGCTACCTCGGCACCTGCACCAGCACCCTCTACCCCAGCCGCCAAGGCTACCACCGTCAGCCGTGGTCGTCTGAACCACGTCTCGGCTGAAGGCATTGAGGAGGACCCCGGAGTTCTCATGGGTACGCTTCGAATCAACACATATCCAGCTTCAGTATTATTTGATTCTGGAGCTTCGCATTCGTTCATATCCATATCATATGCACACAACCATCAAATACCGTTTGTGATGATGGATCCCCCGCTAGTGGTTAAAACACCTGGTTCTCGATGGCAAACCAAATGGATCACTCCTGAAGTGCAGGTTTCCATAGGCTCCACCCCTTTTCCATTCCAGTTGATAGCCCTGAAGTCAGAGGGTCTGGATGTTATTCTGGGCATGGACTGGTTAGTCAAGTATCAGGCCAACCTGGACTGTGCTGCCAAGACTGTCTCAGTGATCCATCCGTACTATGGGGAAGTGCGCTATTGGTCCCCTTCTTCCGCAGCTCCATCTGCTGTTACCCCTTTTTCCCCGGAGATCAGTCTGTTTTTCATGGAAGGTGTAGCCCCGCCTGAAATGCATGAAGTGGGGGTGGTGTGTGATTTCCCCGATGTTTTTCCGGAGGAATTGCCCGGCATGCCACCCGATCGCAGCGTGGAGTTTGTGATTGAGTTGGTTCCGGGAACCGCCCCAGTTTCCAAAACGCCCTACCGCATGCCAACGGAAGAGCTAGCTGAGTTGAAGAAGCAATTGGATGAGCTACTGGAAAAAGAATTCATCCGACCGAGTAGCTCACCTTGGGGCTGCCCGGTCATCTTTGTCAAGAAGAGGGATACAAATGTGCCTCGACTGGTCGTTGATTACCGCCCTCTTAATGCGGTGACCATCAAGAACAAGTATCCAATTCCTCGAATAACCGACTTGTTCGATCAACTAGCTGGAGCAACGGTATTCTCCAAGATGGATCTGAGGTCAGGTTACCATCAAATAAAAATCCGAAAGGAGGATATTCCGAAGACGGCCTTCACTACCCGCTATGGGCTATATGAATATACCGTCATGTCCTTTGGCCTCACAAATGCTCCGGCTACATTCATGAGGCTGATGAACTCCATCTTCCATGAGTACCTCGACAAGTTCGTCATCATCTACATCGATGACATCCTTGTGTACTCCAAGACCGAAGACGAACATGCTGAACATCTTCGACTTGTCCTGACCAAGCTTCGAGATCACCGTTTATACGCCAAGTTCTCTAAATGTGAGTTTTGGCTGAAGGAGCTCATCTTTCTCGGTCATGTGGTGTCAGCTGCCGGAGTAGCGGTGATACCCGACAAGATTCAGGCAATCCTGGATTGGCCAACTCCCAAATCCGTTAAAGATATCCGAAGCTTCCTTGGATTGGCGGGTTATTACCGTCGATTTATTGAGGGCTTCTCCAAAATAGCAAAGGCATTGACTGAACTCCTCAAGAAAGGCAAGCCATTTGTGTGGTCAGACAAGGCTGAAGAGAGTTTCCAAACCCTTAAGGTCAAGCTCACCACCACTCCGGTACTAGTCCTTCCCGATACCGCCAAGGACTTTGTCGTCTATTGCGATGCATCTCTACAAGGGTTGGGATGTGTCTTGATGCAAGAGGGCCATGTGGTCGCTTATGCTTCCCGTCAACTCAAGCCTCACGAGCAAAATTATCCAACTCATGATTTGGAGCTTGCCGCCGTGGTACATGCTCTGAAGCAATGGAGGCCCTATCTCTTGGGCAACCGTTGCGAGATCTACTCCGACCACCAAAGTCTAAAATATCTCTTCACCCAGCCGGATCTGAACTTGAGACAGAGGAGATGGCTGGAATTGATAAAAGATTATGATGTGACCCTCAACTATCAACCCGGCAAGGCCAATGTGGTGGCCGATGCTTTGAGCCGCAAGGCCTATTGCAACACATTGATGGTTGAAAAGGCCCAACCTGCTCTCCATGAGGAATTTGCTAAATTGAATCTGGAGATTGTGCCCTCCGGTTTTCTAGCTAACCTCGAGATCAAATCCACTCTCGAGGATGAAATCAAGGCCGCCCAACAAAATGATGCAGGCATCCTAAAGATTAAGGAGAATGTCGCAAGTGGAAAGGCCAAGTGTTTCTCTATCGATGACTCCGGTGTTGTCTACTTCGAAGGCCGCCTTGTGGTGCCCAAGAGTGGAAATACCAAGGGGTTAATTCTCCAAGAGGCACATGAGTCTCCCATATCCATCCATCCCGGTAGCACCAAGATGTACCAAGACCTCCGTCCCAAATTCTGGTGGACCCGTATGAAGCGGGAGATTGCCAAGTATGTTGCCGAATGTGATGTCTGTCGCCGGGTGAAAGCTGAACATCAGAGGCCGGCTGGTACCCTCCGCCCCATAGCCGTTCCTGAGTGGAAATGGGATGAAGTTGGTATGGATTTCATCACCAGTTTTCCAAAGTCACAAAAGGGCAACAATGCTATTTGGGTCATCATCGACCGTCTGTCAAAAGTTGCCCATTTCCTTCCTGTCCGCGATGATATTCGAGCAAGCCAACTTGCCGACCTATATATGGCCCGGATTGTTCCATTGCACGGGGTTCCCTTGAGGATCATTTCAGACCGTGGAAGCCTGTTTGTGTCCAAATTTTGGCAAAGCTTCCAAGAGGCTCTCGGAACCCGTCTCAACTTCAGCACCGCCTATCATCCTCAAACCGACGGTCAAACTGAAAGAGTAAATCAAGTTCTTGAGGATATGCTTCGGGCTTGTGTCATCTCTTTCGGCAAGGGTTGGGAAAAGTACCTCCCTCTCGCCGAGTTCTCCTACAACAATAGCTATCAAGCCAGTTTGCAAATGGCTCCCTTTGAGGTTCTTTATGGGAGAAAATGCCGGACTCCTCTCAATTGGTCTGAAACCGGGGAGAGGTCACTCTTCGGTCCTGACGTGATCAATGAAGCCGAAGAGAAGGTCCGTGTCATTCGGGATAATCTCAAGGCTGCTCAATCCCGTCAGAAGAGCTATTATGACAAGCACCACCAAGAGGTCCACTATGAAATCGGTGACAAGGCCTATCTTCGAGTCTCTCCTCTCCGAGGCGTTCGTCGCTTCGGAATCAAGGGCAAGTTGGCACCTCGCTATGTTGGCCCTTTCACCGTCCTAGCCAAGCGAGGGGATCTCTCCTATCAACTTGAGCTACCCTCCAACTTCCCGGATGTTCATGATGTGTTCCATGTTTCCCAACTCCGCCGGTGCTTCAAGGATCCCATCCGTGGGGTTGATCATGAGGCATTAGACATCCAGGAGGACTTGACCTATCGCGAGCATCCTATCCGTATCTTGGATGAAGCGGAGAGGAAAACCCGCAACAAGTCCATCAAGTTCCTCAAAGTTCAATGGTCCAACCATTCCGAGGAAGAAGCCACCTGGGAGCGAGAAACTAGTCTTCGTCAGGAATACCCCGCCTTCTTCACTCAAGCCTAGAATCTCGGGACGAGATTCCTGTAAGGGGGGTAGAGTTGTAACAGCCCAAACTTGGTAACGAAAAATACGAAGAATTTTTCCACTTTTGTTTCCATGTTTGCATCATAGCATCCATATGCATTTTTGCCATTTCTACCTTTCACTTGGAAACAATTGAAATGGGAAGCCCAAACTTCCCAACATCCAACCAATGAAAATGCCCAACTTGGAAACCAACTAAATGAACTTCCAAGTTGTTTAGGAAGTTCCATCTTTGCCTTGTATAACAATTTCTCACTTTTCAATTTTTGTCAAATAAGAAATGACATGAGAGCTCAAGTTGGCTTAATTCAATTCCTATTTTTGGAACCAAGTTATGCTTTCCAAAAATTCAAACTAAAATCATGGGGAGCTCCAGTATTATTGTGAGGGTCTCCATGAATATTTTCAATATTTTTGGAGATGCCTAAATACTCCAATTAAATGAATTTTGGAAGATCTCAAAAATGCCTTCATTAAATCCTGTGAACAAATCATGACCAAAACTTTTTATTTTGCTTCCCAAGTTTTTGTGGAGGTTCAACAGCTTAAATGGAGCCTATGTGAATTTTTCCAGATTTTATAAACATGTTTTAGTGCCTCTTTTAAATCCCTGAAGTTGCTGAACTAAAAAGGAAAAAACAGAATTTTTGCAAATGTTTAAAACTCTGACGGGTGGGCCACCCCTGTCATCCTCCCTTCTCTCCCTCTTCCACTCTGTGCTGGAAAACGGCACTGGCGCCATGCCTCCTTGCCGGCCGAGCTGCTCTTGCCGCCGTGGCCTCTGCGACCTTTAAGGAGCACCCCCGCGTCGCTCACCTGCCCCTCACCTTCCTCTCTCCTCGTTTCTCCCTGATTTTCCGGATCGACGCCACCTCTGTCTTCCCCGCGCTGCCCTCCGCGGTGCCGACGCCGTTGCCGTCGATTCGCCGTGCTCCGGAGGTCCCCGGGACAAGCCGACGCCGCCGGTGGCTCCGCCGCACCCTCTTCCCCCTCGTGGAGCAAGGAATCGTGCCGGGTGGCCCGGGATCGACCGATTCGTCCCCGGCGCACCTCCACCTCCGCCGCCACTCGCCGGCACGTTTCCGGCGTCGCCGGCCTACCCCTCGCCACCCCGACCAAACCAGCGGGCTCACGGGTGAGCTAGCTCGCTATTTGTCTTCGCCCTCGCCCTTTTTCTTCCCTCTCCCGCCGCCGTTGGTCGCCGTCGGCCGCCGGTGACGACCGTGTCGTCAGCACGCGCGCCCTGCCCGGCCTGGCCGTCGCCTGGGCCGGCCTGAGGCCGGATGTCTCGGGCGGTTGCCCGGCCTGGGTACCCGGCCTGGGCTCGATTTGGGCCGGCCAAAGGCCGGTTCACTCGGCCACTCACCCGGCCTTTTTCCCGGCCTGGCCGGCTTGAGGCCGGCCCGTCTGGAAAACTAGTTTTCCTTTTTAATTTGAATCATTGTTGGATAATCGATAACTAATTGAAAAATGCTTCAAATTCGATGAATCAAATTTCAAAATGTTCAGTAAAACAAACTCCACCAATTGGAATCATTGTAACCTTCTTTTGGAATTACTTTCATTTGGTTATTTAAGAATTCTTAAAATGGGTTATTTAATACCCAAATTGGGAAATTCATAACTTTCTAAATAATTGTCAAAAAATTACAAATAAAATATCCATGTGATCAACATGCGAAATGCCTTCAAACCATGCACTTATTTTATCATGATCACCAATATTTGTTTGATGTTACCCATAGTTGGGTTAAAAGCATAAATTCTCGTTAATTATTTAAATTGCTATTTATTCATCGGTGCTCCGAAAATTACAAATAAAGTAACAAAATGATCGGAATGACGAACCCTACCCTTTATTGCCATGTTCATGCATTCTTGAGCCACTTCCATAATAATTTGATAAATTATGAAGAATGTGGTCACTAAGATAAATATGGGGTTGGTTCCAAATAGTTGCACAAATTATTTGGCCCCTCGTTTAAATTTGCTATTAAATTATATAATAATATGGTTGCATCAATTGGACATGTCATCATGTGCTTGAGCATTGCATTTTGAGTTCGTGTGATTTATGTGTGCTTTGTATTTCTTTTGGGGTATCGATAGATTCCGGAGTCGAAGGCCTCTCTAACTACCCCGACGATCAGTGCTTCACCACCGGGCAGCAAGGCAAGAGATAACCTAACCTTCTTGGCATCTAGCATCCTATGATTTTATCAAATTATTTTATCCACCATATTATTTGCATGCGGTTCAAATATCTCTTTGTGTAAATATATAGAATCCTATGAATGCATGTTCTTCCCCGAGCCAATCACATGTATCCCTACCTATGAAACCTAGGGTTGAAGTGCTGGCCGAAATAAAGATAAAATGGTTGTATTCATATGCTTAGCTATGCTTAGCCATGCTTAGATGAATGCTTTATGTCCGTTATTACTTCCATAATTGTTTAAGTTGATGGAATGATTCGGGCACGGTGGATAAGTGTGATGCTTAATTAAAATGCTAAGATGGCTTGGGTGAGTTGCCATCGGGGATGGTGTTTTCCCTCACTCTAGCCCCTAGGTGCGAGTTCTTTACCTCTTGAACCAAGACTGAGCGTGCTTCCGGAGGTGGGGGCATATGGAACCCCCTTTGACCGAATAAGTTGTGAGGGGCTTGTCAAGGGTCCTCTAGTTCGAGTTTTCCATTTGCGCGTGAGTTGTGTGGGTGGAAAAAAAGGAACGAGGATGGTGGTGTTTAGGAATGTGGCCGCGGGGCAGGGCGCTGGGAGCGCTGAACCTGTCCTTCCGCACACTGATGGTCCTTGAGTAAGCCTCATGCAATGTAAAGGTCTAACCGCGCCCGTTCGCCGGCCTTCCCCGGAAGAGGGCCAACTAGGTGAGCCGGACGGTACCGATGGGTAAATTAGTACACCCCTGCAGGGTTAATCTTTTCGAAAAGCCGTGTCCACGGTTATGGACGACTTGGGAATAGACGATAAGACCATAGAGAATCTTAACCTAATTGATATGGCAGCTAAAGGTTGCATAATCAACGTGTGATAAAGGTTCACTTCCTCGAGGGTGATTCGAGGGGGTGCCTTGGTGGAGATGAGAGTGGTTGGTTACAAAAGGGTTCGATGAGAACCAAAGTTGAAAAATGTTTACTCTCTTACCCCGTTTATAAAAATATTCTGAGTAGACGAATGCCTTGTGTCATTTATGTTTCGGTTTATGAAAATATAGCTTTATGCAAAAGAAATACATATAAAGCTTTAGAGCCTCCGTCAGTCATTGGGTCTATATCGCCCTACTAAACTTGCGAGTACATCGTACTCAGTCTCTCTTTGCTGCCTCTATGTTTTTGTATTTCAGAGGAGGACGACACCGAGCAGTTAGGTGGGTTCTTCGTTGACGTCGACTACTAGTCTGGGGTTCCCAGGTGGCAGCTTGGGACCGTGGAACAAGCTGGCTGGGATGATGTTTATCTGTAGGCCTCTTAGGCCATAATTTGCTTCTTGTTGTATTAGACAACGCTACTTCGCTTCCGCTTGTTGAATTGTTGGATCTGTGATCCTTTTGTTTGTAATATTTGTATTCTTCTCGTTATATGAGTTGCTATATAAATGTTTTGTGTCGTAGAGTCATGCTTTGTGCCAGTTCTGTTCCACAAGTCTCGATCTTGGTTTTATACATTGATGGTTGTGTTGACTACATAGCCTCTCTGTATAATTCCGGGGTCGGGGCGTTACACCCGGGGACTTCCATGGATGTTGAGTACATTGAGCAAGACTCGGCGACTACGCTGGAAAATTGGAAAGCCGCTTGGCGGAACTCGGGGACTCCTTGGGAAGACTCGGGAACTCACCAGCCTATGTCGGGCATGGTGATGTCGGTTGATGCAATGGAAATCGACGAGCCTGTACTCGGTACTCGCCCTGTACCGGCATGGGCTCAACCCATCATGACGTTCATGTTGGATGGCACCCTACCGAGTGATGAGGTCTCGGCCAGGCAAATCCAAAGGCGATCCAAATCCTTCACAATCATCAATCGGGAGCTGTACAAGAGAAGTGTGACCACCGTGCTTCAGCGCTGTGTCGAACCAGAAGAGGGAGAAAAAATCCTCCGAGATATCCATTAGGGAGAGTGCGGTCATCATGCTTCTTCCCGAGCTATAGTGGCTAAAGCATTCTGATATGGGTTCTACTGGCCCAGCGCTTTGCAGCAAGCAGAAGAGATTGTCCGGAAATGTGAAGGATGTCAGAGGTTTGCTCACAAGATTCATATGCCGGCATCAGCTCTCAAAACCATTCCCATCACTTGGCCATTTGCTGTGTGGTGTCTGGATATGGTTGGACCATTTAAACCAGCCCGAGGTAACATGACTCACATCCTGGTGATGGTAGACAAGTTCACCAAGTGGATCGAGGTGAAGCCAATTAGAAAGTGTGATGGCCGCACGGCTATGTCATTCCTAAAGGATATTATCCTAAGGTATGGGCATCCGCATAGCATTATCACGGATAATGGCACCAATTTCGCAGAGGGAGCCTTTGCTCGGTTTTGCCGGGAAAAGAGAATCCGGCTGGACTTAGCATCGGTTGCACATCCGCAGTCCAATGGACAAGTGGAAAGATCAAACGCCCTAGTCTTATCCGGGATCAAACCTCGGTTGATTGAGCCACTGTTGCGCGCTCCGGGTTGTTGGCTGGATGAGATTCCGGCAGTACTATGGAGTCTAAGGACTACACCGAATCGCTCCACCGGATATACGCCATTCTTCCAGGTCTATGGAGCAGAGGCAGTTCTGCCAACCGACATAGAGCATGACTCGCCAAGAGTCGCATTATATACCGAGTTAGAGGCAAAGGAAGCCCGAGAAAACGACGTTGATCTGCTCGAGGAAGCACGAGAATTGGCATTGTCCAAGTCGGCAATATATCAGCAAAATCTCTGACGCTATCATAGCCGGAAAGTAAATCCTCGCAAGTTCCGAGAAGGGGACCTGGTCCTTAGGCTTGTGCAGCGCACCGCCGGAATGCACAAACTCTCACCTCCCTGGGAGGGGCCATTTATCGTGAGCAAGGCTTTGAACAACGATGCGTATTATCTTATTGATGCTCAGGCACAGGTGAAGATTAGGATGGATAGATCCGGAGAGGAGACCAAACGACCTTGGAATGTAGCTCTTCTTCGCCCTTTTTACTCTTAAGAACTCACTGTATGTATCTCGAAACCCTGAAATGATATGTCGGCACCCCGAAATGAAACTTGAGGACTGCCTTGCTATGAATCTTGTGTTGTATGCATGCTTATCTCTGTTTCCTGTATGTCGGATGGTTCCGAAAATCGTGTTTCCATGTTTGCAAGTATTGTATGATTTGTTTTTGTGATTTTGTGACCCGAATGCCAAAGAAACCATAAATGGTAGGCAGGGGCAGAGATTGCAAGGGATAGTAAACAAGAAAACAGACTCGGGAACTCGGTCCAGGAGCGATTCGGTTTTCTTTCGTTGTCCTTTTGTTTTATGTCGGATGGCTTTAGACCAGGTCTCAAAGTTTTGAGTATTGTATGCTAGGCAAGGGCAGAGATTGCAAGGTGTAGTACACAAGAAAACAAACTCGGGGACTCGGCCCAAGTGCGATTCAGCACAGGTTGTTTCGTTCCTAACTTTTATGTCGGATAATTGTGAGCTTTGACTCAAAGTTTCTTAGTATTGTATGCCGTATCTCGGTAATCTTGTGACTCGACTGTCAAGAAACCAAGAAAGGTAGACAAGAGCAGAGGTTGCTAAGTATGGTAAACAAGAAAATGAACTCAGGGACTCGGTTCAGAATGATCCGGCATAATAAATAAACCATGCTAAAATTGTGCAAAGTAAGAGAACCAAGTACCAAGCATAAAAAGCTAAAGGTTTATATTACATTTGCACCCGGCATTCCGGGGATTTGACGATTTGAGTTTTTCTTTCTAAGTCTAGGCAGCAGGATCCTAGCTACTTGGAGCAGAGGCAGCAGCATCGGCCTTGGCCGGTTCCGAGGTCGAGATCTCGGTGCTATCCTTGGTCGCCGCGGCCGAAGTGGTGCCTGTGGCTGTGTCGGGAGGAGTATCGGCTTGGATTTCTCCATCGACTTGTTCTTCGTCTTCGTCTTTGTCCTCGCCGTCGACCTCCAATTCTTCCGATTGAGGAACCCGCTCACTCGGGACAAAACTGTGTACCGGGGCGTATTGGATGAGCGAGTAAGCCAACTCCTGGGGACGCTGGATGTGTTCCGGGTCGGAGAGCCACCTGGACCCGTCCCGCACAGTCTTCAGCATCTCGAGGTCCAGTTCCTCGTACCAAGATAGGACATAAGTTAAGGCCTCATCTGCGCCGACTCGGGCGGCGGATGATCGCCAGTCATCGAGCCTTTCCTCGGAGTTCATCAGACACTTGGCCAGTTCGTCGACAATTGCAGGGGCCTCGCACCCGGGCCAGAGAACATTGTAGACCCGGATCGCGGAGCTGAGGAGATTCATCCCGATAGCACTCATCGGTACCAAGCGTGCCTTCAGGGCCACCAAGTGAGTGTCCATATCCCACTCGGCCGAGATCGGGCCATCTTGGATTTCCTTGAACCGATGCCCCTTTGCGCTCTTGTCCGCAGTAGCCTTGGTGTGGGGGAAGCGTTCTGAGTAGGGAATGGCTAACGCCGAGGTAAGTCACATAAGGATAATAGTGAGAAATTGAATAAAGGCAGAAGGGGAAGGGGGCTTACTGTCCATCTCGGAGTTGATGCTGGAGATGTCCACCAGCCACTGCGCGATCTTGGCCTTCAGAGCTCGGAGCTCGCTCTCGGCCGAGGTTGCCTGTAACTTGGACTCTTCAAGAGATTCTTGGAGCGTCCGAGTCTCCTCTTCTCGGAGTTGTTTCTCTGTGTTTGCGGTCTTTTCCAGCTCGGTGGCTTGGCCCCGAGATTTCTCCAGCTCGGCCTTCAGCCGAGACACCTCCTCCTGCTCTTTCTTCAGCTCGGCCTGGTGCGCAAGCTCGCGCTCCTTCTGTGTGGCTGTGCTGAGGTAGCTGATGTCAGAATGAGGAAACTAATGCAAGTGCAAGTCGAGAGGCAAAGTATGGCTTACTCTCGATTTCCGAGATCCGTTTCTCCAACCCTTCGGCCTTGAGTGCCGAGTCAGCTACTTGGTCCAGCTTGGCCCGGAGCAGCTTGTATTTCTCGGAGAGCGCTTTATGCTCCAGCAGCAGCTTGCGGTGTATTTGTGTGCGCTTGGTCATGCAAGCCTGAAAAGAGGAGATGTTATTCTTGTTGGTGAAGATTCAGGCCGAGTTACCCTCACTCAACCGAGTCAGCTTTACTCGGCCAAGCATCAGTCACTCGACCCGAATCTCGGGGACTGGGGATGGATAATATCTATATTAAAGAGGTAAACCGAGTTATATTTACTCGGCGCAACTTACCGCAGCTGCTTGGTCGGCTGCGAGGAGGGCAGATTTCGCTGCGGACATCTTTTGTGCCACCAGACTCGGCCCCGCCGGGTGTTCAGAAACGATCTGGCCCGCTGGTGACTTTGAGCTAACTTCGCTCAGGTCGGCGGCGTTCCAGTCCATGTTGTAGTGCTCAAGGGAGCCCAAGCTTTTTCCGCTAAGTGTTCGAAAGGGGGCGAACCCCCAGCTGGTGGTCTGGATGCTGCCGGATGTCGCTGCTCCTTTGCTTGGTGGCACAATTAACTGCCGTTCCGGGTTAGCCGACACTGTTGTCACCAGTGCCTTTCTAGTTGTCATCCCAGTTGCAGGAACTGGGGCCTTAGATGTTTGCGGCTGTGGCTGCGGCTGTGCCGGTGGCGGTGTTGGCTTGGCCGTTGATGTCGATTTTGATTTTGAGAGCGAGGGCTGCGGCTTGTGTTTTGGCGGCTGCTGTGCTGCTGGAGGTTGATTCTGCTTCTGTTTCTGCTTCTACTTCTGCTGCTGCTGTTGCTGCGAGGGTGGTGGCTGAGCTTGCTACTGCTGCGATGGTGGTGGCTGATCTTGCTGCTGTTGCTGTTGTTGTTGTTGCGGCTGAGTTGGCTGTTCTTGCTGCTGCTGTTGTCTCGGTGGCTCCGAGTCCTTCTGGACCTCGGTCTGCTCCACCTCGGGAGCCGAAGAGCTGGCTCCGAGATTCATCACTTGGTCGGGCGCTGAGGTTGCGGCCTCGATCAAGTCTATGTTACCGGGGCCGAGGTATCTGCAACCGGACTCATCCTTGGTGGACTTGGCACCCGAGTGTCGTCCGGCCGAGGCGGTGTCGGTGTCCTTGGAGGGACCCGGGCAGTTGACCCGGTAGTAGGAACCTTCAGAGGAGCCATGCTGAAAAGTCGAAATAGCAAAGTATGTTGGCAAGAGGAGAAATGTAAGTAAGTATAAGAGTTTATGTCGGCAAGAAGGGATCTTACCCCTTGGAGACAGGGCGGTGGCGCTTCACTACGGTATTCACGCGCTGCTTCTTTTGCGCGGGGGCAGAGGTGCCGGAGGTTCCGGCATCTGCGGATGCGGCCGCTGGGCGCTTCCTGTGGGGACCCCGGACTAGCAGTCCGAAATACCCTTGTGCCTACATCAGCGATCCCATGATCAGTGTGTCGCTGAGCACAATCAAACTGGTAATCAAAGAAAATCCATAAATATCGAAGGAATTTACTTACTTGACTGAAGTCATACTCTTCAGTAGGTACTTGCAGCGGAAATCACCAAACAACGTGGAGCCCAAGTCATTCGCCTTAACCCTACAGGCAACTGACTGGGAAGCGCCCTAGTTCGCATTGACGTCAGTTCCGTCTCCTTCTTCAAGCTGCTCCTCTTTAAAATCTGGCTAAGACAATAGCCAGGGACGAAACCATTATGAGTACAATGGGAATTGTACTCGCAAACTACCCCCGAAAGAGCATGCACTACCCTTTTCTTTTTTTGTTTATAGTTTGAGTAAAACTTTGTTTGCTTTGAAAACTCTAATCTTTATTGAAAAGAGAATGATAGACTTTTGTTCAATAAAACTTTGTCTGAAAACTCTATAACTTTGGTTGAAGTAAAATAAGAGAAATTTTATAACTTTTCATAAACCTTGTATATTTTTCAAAACATCTATAGCCTTTGCTAAAGAAAATGAAAAGAAGGCTTTAGATTCTTTTTTTTTTCCATAAAACTGTCTTTGTAAAGAGTTTTCTTTTAAAACATTTTTCCCGAAAAGTAGCTGTTTGTTAAAATAAGAAGTCCCTTTTTAAAAACGTTTTTCCTGGAAAAATCACCATTTTGTTTATTTATCCAAAACTCCTCCTTTTTCCCGACCATGTCTCATCATGGTCCAATTATTTCCGACAACTCATACCAGCACATTGGCATAGTTGCATAAAACGTCCTTCACATCATTTTCTCTTTCAAATCTCAAACCTTTTTCCAAAACTTGCACATAGGCCTAGTACAGCCTCCCAACTGTCCATATCCGAGGACTCGGCTATTCGAATAGTTTTTACCCTCTGCAGAGGTAGCACGCTTTTCCCACACCCATCCGGTAGCTCATCGTGTCTGCCACGTCCCGCCATACAAGGTGTATGCGAAGTTGAACCACCGGCCATAGCCTTTCCTTTGCTCATGCTAGTATAGGACCCTGCCCTTACGATTTCACCATTCCTTCAACACCTAGTACAGGATCCCCCGTCGAGGAACCTAGATGTAAGGACTCGTAGTTTTGCCCGGCGACCCAAAGGTGGACCTTCAATCCCTCAATCCATCAGATTGCCGAGACCCAGGTCAGGGGTTAGAGTCGCCATGCTCATCCCCTCATGCATAACGGAGTCATCTCCGTCGATGAGGTATCCAGTACTAACACGAGCAAACTATATGACTACGCCCGTTCCCATATTTGGGTAGATGTGGTCGCACAGGTTATCGGTTGGTCGTCATGGTACTAAGACACAATGTGCATTTTTCATAAACATTACTGATCACCTCTTTTCCACTTCCATGCCGACCATTCGGCATTCCACATTCTTCCCAGTACTTTAAAAAGGAGTTTTGGAATAAATCATATTTTCCCATCCTATAGTTTTACATATCTACTCTTGGTAAGAATAGTTTTTCATATCTTTGTAAAAAGGCTTTTAAAAATCATCGCTACTTTTGAATATTTCAGGTGATCAAAATAGATGAATATAAATGCAAGCTCAGTGAAGTAGCTTGCCTGTTTCTAGCGTAATGTCTCTGGACTTGATACTCTTGATCAAAGAAATAAACTCTGATTGCTTTCCAATAAATCCTTCCCACGGTTTACTCCGATAGCGTTGGTATCTAACGTCGTAAAAAGGAAAGAACACAATCAACATACAGTACAACACTCCAACAACAAACATTAAGCAATTACTAACAAACAACAATCATGATGGAAAACTATTAGTTAACAAACAAGTTTGGCAGTCACCTTACTACTCATGTTTATAAAAATATGGTTAAAGTTGTGATTAAGCATCTTTATTTAAACAGGAAATACTTCAGACAAAAGTTAATCCACCAATTACTTTCTTTAATTCTAAATATCTTACCAAGCTATGGTAGAGATATTGCTAGATACTCAAGCTAGTACTCAACTTAAGACAACCAAGTTTAACAAGCAAGGTAGTCATATTAATTACACATAAATGATCTAACCTAAGAATAAACAAGCAATACATACATTATCAAACTACTCAATCAAGCATCACAACCAATCTCAAACATCACACATAGCTACTGCACTCACAAAGCAACACAATTTGATTTCAATTTAATTTAATTATCTATTATTTAATTGTGTCATAATTGAGGCAGAAACTAGGGTTTTATGTTTAATTGCATAACTTGTGTTCTGTTGGGCACAAAAATATGAACTAAAATTCTGTGGATAGCTACTGATGTGTAGAAGACAACCCAATTGGATTTAATTCAATTTGGGTTATCAAACTCCCTGTATAAATGTTTTAATCCAGAATGCTAGTTTTCTTGTTTTTGCTACAACTCAAGTTAATTGTATTCAAAAATTAAATCCTTTTAGGGATAGCTAGTATTTCTTATATGTGATCTAACAAAATTAGTTTGACCTCATTTGGATTAGTAGAGTATCAGAAACAAACAAGTTTAGGTTTTATACTTTCTGTGGCATTTTGATTATCATTATTTATTTAATAACCTAAATGGGGTGATACCACTTTAGTGAGTTAGATAATTTCATAAGATTTCCAGAACATTTTCATTTGCTATTTTTAGATTCCTAGATCTCAAGATATTGAATTTCAAAGTTCTAATCAATTTTCTGACAGAGAAATTTCCCTATTTTAAGTTTATCGATTAGCACTTTTGTCATTTTAATTTTGAATCATGGAATTACCCTACATGATCATGGCTTGCATCTCTGTGAAGATGGCATGTTATACTAGCTACAACATTTTAGTTTTCTATTTTTAGGCCTCTGGATAACATAGAAACTTGTATGGGAAGTGGCTATCCTTGTTATTTCATGTGGTGGAGCACACTGATTAGCTAACTTCCCTAGATGTTATCCTTTGCACAGAATTTATTTTTGGGGTCACATCACTTGGTCATGGAAGTACACTAACTATACTAACATTACATGCCACTACTAACATCTAAATAAATCTAGATTAATTGATATGATCAGATCAAAAACCTAAGCAGTAATCTGTTTTCAGAAGTTTCTGAAAACAGACAGAACATAGATACTTTGCCTCATATTTCCATTGAGCTAAACTAATTATTTTGGAAATCTAAATCATGCCTGTGAATCTATGAAACTATCTCTTTTCAACCATACAAAGATTTCAAATTTTGGTGGGGCAGATTTCTCAGAAAATGCATGCAAAGGTGGCTACTCTAAACAGATTTCCAGACTTAGCAGATTTCAGAAAACAACCGAAGCGGTATCTTGCCGTTGGATCTAGATCCAACGGCTCACGTTCAAAGGCATAGGTGACGACCAAAAATCGGCGGCGCCACCGCGCCGGCGGCACGGTGGTGGACGGAGGCTCACCTAGGGGGCTCGGGAGAGGGCGGTGAGGGTGCAGAACGGCGGCGGAGGCGAGGGGAAGACGATGGGGCGAGTTTCAGGTCCTGGGGTGCTCGGGTTCGTCGGCGTCGAGCTCCTCGTCGCGTCCGTGGCCGCGGGGCAACTCCGGCGAGCTCCTGACGACGATCCTGTGCAAGACACGGCGAGAGCGTGAGCGTGCAGCGGCGGTGATGAGTGGCAGAGAGCCAGAGAGGGGAAAGGGAGAAAGAGAGGGGCAGCACGGCCACCAATTGGCCGTCGCCCACCTCGGGCAGCGGCGGAGCTTGGAGACGATGCCGGGCAGCAGCAGCCCAGCGGCGGCGATTTCGCCCTCCTGGCGGTGTGCTAGGGGTGGTGGAGGTAGGGAGAGGCACTGGAGTGGAGCGGGGTGGAGGTATTCGAGCTCGGGGCGGCTTGCTTAAATAGCCGGAGCCCGGTCCATGGTGGACACGGTGCTGGGGCGGGGCAGCGGCCACACGGGCTCGCCGTAGGGGTGGTACGAGGGCGGCTACGGTGTGGGGTGTCCAAGGGGCAGGAACGGGGGCGTGGACGGCGTGGCGCGAGCTCGGCAGGGGGGGACGGCCTGGCGGCTCGGAGCGTGCTCGGGCGGTGCGGGCACGGCCATGTGATGTCGGGGGCGGCCGATGCCCGTGTCCAGAGGGTGCGGTGCGTTGCTGGGAGAGGCAGGGAGCGGCGCTAGGGCTAGGTGGGCGGCTACGGTGCCGCCTATGCGTCGGCGACAGGGGCGGCATGGCGACAGTGCGCCGTGCTCCCTGGGTGGCGATGATCACCGCGGCGTCTTGGATGGTTCCCGTGCGAAATTGGTGTGCTGGGCAGGTCCGTGGGGTGGAGAGAGGTGGTGGGGTGCAAGGAATCGAAGAACAAACACCCTAATCCATCGATTTGATCCTCAGTTCGTCGGATTTGGGGAAGAACAGGGTGGTGCACACCACCTGTTCGACACAATGTCTGGACAAAATTTAAATTCATATTTTTGAAATTTGTTTCCACAAATGGCTTCAAACATGTTAATAAGTATTTTTGGTGCTATGATGGGATTTTTTTGATAAGTGCCTCATAGCACATTTTGTGGTTTAAGGTGAATAAAGAAACAAATAGGATTTTAAATTTGGATTTTTGAAAAATACATTTTGAAGAGGGAAGAAATATTAGAGCAAAGTGGGAGTGAGCACTATGTCACCCCACTGATTTTTGATTTAAAAGAAAATATTAATTTCTCACATGGAGAAATTTGGGTGGCACTTGTCCCATTATTTTATGTGTTGATGCTTTGCTTTTGTTTCCTTTCTTCTCCTCATAATTTTATTTAGCAAACACCCACATCAAAACACAACAATATTCACTTCACAACCATTAGCACACAACTCAAACCACAAGAATTAATCACACCACCATTTCCATAATTCACAATACTATCTTAAAAAAATGATCACACTCAATTATGACAAGATGAGGTTTAAGAAATATCTCAACTCATAATTTAATTGTTTTCAAAAAGGTTTGAGAAAGGAAATATGTGGGGTAATATATTTCCCACTAGAGTTGTTTTCAAATGGAGTGGAAATCAGGGTTTATAAAATGGGAGTTGCATATACATGCAAAATATCATGGTTAGCTTTAGATAGGAGATAACATATAGATCTCCATATTTTTGGGAACACATAATTTTGGAAATACTTTTACTTTCTCAACTAAAGGGTATTTTATTTGTTGCTGAAATCAAACATCATTAAAATAAACTTTGGCCAAAATAAGATTAGAAAAAGAATATATGGAATCTACTCTTGTCATAACATGAGCACAAGTTAATATATTTTTACTTGGGTTGGGTTCTTCGATTAATACTTACTAGTCGAACAACATAAACAACAAGGCACACAAGGTCAAACAGAACAATATAAAGGAAAACACAATCATTAGTGTAGTAATTTCAAAAAGTTTTGTTGGTTCTGAATTTTGGGTCTTGTTAATTCTTATTATAAATTTGGGATGTTACAAATCCTTCCCCCCTTAAAATAAATCTCGTCCCGAGATTTGCCCGGGGGTACAGGGGAGCACGAGGGCACGGGTTTTGGGATGGTTAACTTCCGAGGTTGTTGCTTCTTCAGTGAGGTTGCCAGGTGAGATCTTGACAATTTGATGTTGCGAGGTCGTTCCTTGTCGATAATTTTCCCTGATGGGTTCCGATCCTGGATGATAGGGTTGACTTGACGATCGATTCTGATGGATAGTCTTGGTTGGCTGTTTCTAGTTTCTACGAGGCTGAGGTGCAAGGAACTAACTATTACCACTTTCTGGTCTACCTATTGCTGGTCTTCCCCCCTTAAAAAGGGGTTTTTAATCGGTCTTGCTGAAGTTTGCAGCTGGAGTTGACTTGGAGGCATTGTTCTTCTTGACGATCTTCGTCTCAGTTATCGCTCCTTGGTGCTTGGGGTCGGTGCAGATATCACTTCGTACTATTTTCTCCTTATGAGGGTCGCAGATGGGGACGCGTGGTTTTCAGGATGCGTCGAGTCTGCGTACTCAACTCTCTCTGGTTTCTAATTAGAAAAAAGGATGTTATAAACGTCTAAGTTCGTCTGGACTTGGTTGGCGGGTGATGTTGTCCACAGCAGGTGCTTATGTCGTTTGATTCTTCTGGGTATTCCATGGGTTATTTGTCTTCATGCTTGTCCTTCTTTAGCTGAGTAAAGGAGGAACTTCATTGCTGACTTCCTTGGTTCTCGAGCTTCATGAAGCGTTGGTAAGAAGTACAGTCTAGATTATCGAGCTTCCCGAGGAAATCTAAAAGTCAGTTCGAGTGTCCTGAATAGGTGATTTGGTCTGCTGTTTTACGAGGGTGCAAGGGTCGCGTTCTCAGTTAACCCTAAAAGTTAGAGAAAGGCTTCATGTCAACAGTCGCTGCTCGTGCTTTCTTGAATCCTCCTTTGGTGTGATTGGTCGAGGCTAGTTGAAAAGGATGATTGCTTGATAGGTGACGTTGATGGTGCTTGCTTCTGGGTTCAATGATGCGCAGATGGTCTTCAGTGTTGGTCGACTTCGGTCTTGATGATGGCGATCTTCTCACTACCAACTATATGTGATTCCTTCTATATCACCTCTCTTCTTGTCAAAACTTGTGGTTAGATAAGGCCAGTTAGTATCGTCACAAACTGGGGTTTGATGTTAATCTAGAATTTGGTAAGTGGGCTCAAAAAGTCACTGCTTAATGGACCTTAGAAAAAGTTAGTGAAGAACCATCACACTAGTTGTTTCCCAACAGGTACCTTTGTCTTTCTTGTTTCGACTAGTTGAGCCGGGTTGAACTAGGATTGTTGTTCGGCAGATGGCGTCAATGGCGTCCTTTCCCTGGGGTAACCCCATGTTGACGATCTTTAAAGTTGGTTTCCTTCGGGTTGGTTAGTGGCAATCTCTCTTGGATGGGTCTTGTGCTTGAGGCTTCATATAATCTTCAGAAATTCAGCGGCAGACTAGGGTTCTCATCCATCTTTTCCAAGTTTGCGGTGATAGGTGGGAGTTAGTCTTATTTCACGGGACAAAATTTGGAGGTGGGTCAAACCTAGCAAGGTTAGCGCAAGGGATTAAGGTGCCACTAACTGCTCGTCAAGTGGGTAGGTACATGATCCTCTTTGAAACCCATCATTACCGTCAGTCTCTGAGCTCGAATCTTCATAGCAACTCTTATGCACTCCTTGAGTTCCTCTAGTTACCCATTCTAAATGAGTCTCCTTATGTCCTCGTTTCATGTCAAGGTTTGTGGTCCTAGAAGATTAGTTGGCACTATCATGGACTTGAGTCAGTGGTTATCCTAAGGCTAGATACGATAAGTTGGTGTGGTATTCTTGTAATTTCACAAGTAAATTTCTGGTGAAGTGAGTCTCGTGTCTTCACGAGGTTGGCGTACAATTGCAGCTTCCTTCAAGATCTTGACGCACTTGCTCCAGATGGTGCATGAAGTCCAATGTCTGACTTGCCAGTTAGGTTACAAAAATTTCCGGCTATTTGGCTAAGGATCAGGGGTCTTTTGTATCTTGCGGAACTGTCAGATCTTGAGATGAGAGGGAAAATTATCTTAGAAAGATTTTCCTTGGCGGGTTTACATCCGCAACAAGGTACAACTATGGCGAAGAGTTAAAGAAGAGAAGTTTGAGATTACTTTGTGCTGCCGACAAGGCGTGATAGTGAACGCACAAGAAAAACAACACACACACGGAGAACTTGCAAACAACACACAAGCAGAGTTCACACAAGCAAGGTGCACACAAGGTACGTCTAGTACCAACGGACGCCTAATACTCGTGGTAGTCGGGGTAACCAAGGTTCCTATCATAAGTTTTCCTATGGGTCGTTGTTA
Organism: Puccinellia tenuiflora; assembly: GCA_012064385.1. Lineage (NCBI taxonomy): Eukaryota > Viridiplantae > Streptophyta > Magnoliopsida > Poales > Poaceae > Puccinellia > Puccinellia tenuiflora. Next base: position 777,635 of record QRDG01000300.1, on the reverse strand, counting down.
ACATGGTTGGTGAAGTCTTCATTCTATCGCCTTAGTCTTCAGCTGGAGAATTTGAGATCGTCGAAGTTGCAACTTGAGTAGAATTGTTGATGTTGAGCTGAGGTCTTCGGAGGTTTGTTGCTTTGTTGACACTGACGATCTTGGCATTTGCAAATCAACCACCTTGATGTTGAATGTCGAGGATTTGGGATGGAACCTTCTTCTCCTTCTGGCTACTGGTCAGTTAGGTCTCACTTGGGTTCATCGTCGAGTATATATGTAGGTTTTGAATGAAGGTAAGATAATAGAAGAATGCCTTTGAAAATCTTAAAATAGAGGGGTAAGACGTTGAAATATTTGAGGAGATGAGAAGAGCGAAGCCATTTTAGGACTCCTCTAGATAAAAATATATTTTGGTAGTAATATACTTTTATCAAAAATATTTGCTTTCCTAACTAACGTCCATGCTAACTAAGGTCTCCTACAGTCAGGATTGCTCTGATACCAAGTCTGTGGGGACCCCGGACTAGCAGTCCGAAATACCCTTGTGCCTACATCAGCGATCCCATGATCAGTGTGTCGCTGAGCACAATCAAACTGGTAATCAAAGAAAATCCATAAATACCGAAGGAATTTACTTACTTGACTGAAGTCATACTCTTCAGTAGGTACTTGCAGCGGAAATCACCAAACAACGTGGAGCCCAAGTCATTCGCCTTAACCCTACAGGCAACTGACTGGGAAGCGCCCTAGTTCGCATTGACGTCAGTTCCGTCTCCTTCTTCAAGCTGCTCCTCTTTAAAATCTGGCTAAGACAATAGCCAGGGACGAAACCATTATGAGTACAATGGGAATTGTACTCGCAAACTACCCCCGAAAGAGCATGCACTACCCTTTTCTTTTTTTTGTTTATAGTTTGAGTAAAACTTTGTTTGCTTTGAAAACTCTAATCTTTATTGAAAAGAGAATGATAGACTTTTGTTCAATAAAACTTTGTCTGAAAACTCTATAACTTTGGTTGAAGTAAAATAAGAGAAATTTTATAACTTTTCATAAACCTTGTATATTTTTCAAAACATCTACAGCCTTTGTTAAAGAAAACGAAAAGAAGGCTTTAGATTCTTTTTTTTTTCCATAAAACTGTCTTTGTAAAGAGTTTTCTTTTAAAACATTTTTCCCGAAAAGTAGCTGTTTGTTAAAATAAGAAGTCCCTTTTTAAAAACGTTTTTCCTGGAAAAATCACCATTTTGTTTATTTATCCAAAACTCCTCCTTTTTCCCGACCATGTCTCATCATGGTCCAATTATTTCCGACAACTCATACCAGCACATTGGCATAGTTGCATAAAACGTCCTTCACATCATTTTCTCTTTCAAATCTCAAACCTTTTTCCAAAACTTGCACATAGGCCTAGTACAGCCTCCCAACTGTCCATATCCAAGGACTCGGCTATTCGAATAGTTTTTACCCTCTGCAGAGGTAGCACGCTTTTCCCACACCCATCCGGTAGCTCATCGTGTCTGCCACGTCCCGCCATACAAGGTGTATGCGAAGTTGAACCACCGGCCATAGCCTTTCCTTTGCTCATGCTAGTATAGGACCCTGCCCTTACGATTTCACCATTCCTTCAACACCTAGTACAGGATCCCCCGTCGAGGAACCTAGATGTAAGGACTCGTAGTTTTGCCCGGCGACCCAAAGGTGGACCTTCAATCCCTCAATCCATCAGATTGCCGAGACCCAGGTCAGGGGTTAGAGTCGCCATGCTCATCCCCTCATGCATAACGGAGTCATCTCCGTCGATGAGGTATCCAGTACTAACACGAGCAAACTATATGACTACGCCCGTTCCCATATTTGGGTAGATGTGGTCGCACAGGTTATCGGCTGGTCGTCATGGTACTAAGACACAATGTGCATTTTTCATAAACATTACTGATCACCTCTTTTCCACTTCCATGCCGACCATTCGGCATTCCACATTCTTCCCAGTACTTTAAAAAGGAGTTTTGGAATAAATCATATTTTCCCATCCTATAGTTTTACATATCTACTCTTGGTAAGAATAGTTTTTCATATCTTTGTAAAAAGTCTTTTAAAAATCATCGCTACTTTTGAATATTTCAGGTGATCAAAATAGATGAATATAAATGCAAGCTCAGTGAAGTAGCTTGCCTGTTTCCAGCGTAATGTCTCTGGACTTGATACTCTTGATCAAAGAAATAAACTATGATTGCTTTCCAATAAATCCTTCCCACGGTTTACTCCGATAGCGTTGGTATCTAACGTCGTAAAAAGGAAAGAACACAATCAACATACAGTACAACACTCCAACAACAAACATTAAGCAATTACTAACAAACAACAATCATGATGGAAAACTATTAGTTAACAAACAAGTTTGGCAGTCACCTTACTACTCATGTTTATAAAAATATGGTTAAAGTTGTGATTAAACATCTTTATTTAAACAGGAAATACTTCAGACAAAAGTTAATCCACCAATTACTTTCTTTAATTCTAAATATCTTACCAAGCTATGGTAGAGATATTGCTAGATACTCAAGCTAGTACTCAACTTAAGACAACCAAGTTTAACAAGCAAGGTAGTCATATTAATTACACATAAATGATCTAACCTAAGAATAAACAAGCAATACATACATTATCAAACTACTCAATCAAGCATCACAACCAATCTCAAACATCACACATAGCTACTGCACTCACAAAGCAACACAATTTGATTTCAATTTAATTTAATTATCTATTATTTAATTGTGTCATAATTGAGGCAGAAACTAGGGTTTTATGTTTAATTGCATAACTTGTGTTCTGTTGGGCACAAAAATATGAACTAAAATTCTGTGGATAGCTACTGATGTGTAGAAGACAACCCAATTGGATTTAATTCAATTTGGGTTATCAAACTCCCTGTATAAATGTTTTAATCCAGAATGCTAGTTTTCTTGTTTTTGCTACAACTCAAGTTAATTGTATTCAAAAATTAAATCCTTTTAGGGATAGCTAGTATTTCTTATATGTGATCTAACAAAATTGGTTTGACCTCATTTGGATTAGTAGAGTATCAGAAACAAACAAGTTTAGGTTTTATACTTTCTGTGGCATTTTGATTATCATTATTTATTTAATAACCTAAATGGGGTGATACCACTTTAGTGAGTTAGATAATTTCATAAGCTTTCCAGAACATTTTCATTTGCTATTTTTAGATTCCTAGATCTCAAGATATTGAATTTCAAAGTTCTAATCAATTTTCTGACAGAGAAATTTCCCTATTTTAAGTTTATCGATTAGCACATTTGTCATTTTAATTTTGAATCAGGGAATTACCCTACATGATCATGGCTTGCATCTCTGTGAAGATGGCATGTTATACTAGCTACAACATTTTAGTTTTCTATTTTTAGGCCTCTGGATAACATAGAAACTTGTATGGGAAGTGGCTATCCTTGTTATTTCATGTGGTGGAGCACACTGATTAGCTAACTTCCCTAGATGTTATCCTTTGCACAGAATTTATTTTTGGGGTCACATCACTTGTTCATGGCTGTACACTAACTATACTAACATGACATGCCACTACTAACATCTAAATAAATCTAGATTAATTGATATGATCAGATCAAAAACCTAAGCAGTAATCTGTTTTCAGAAGTTTCTGAAAACAGACAGAACATAGATACTTTGCCTCATATTTCCATTGAGCTAAACTAATTATTTTGGAAATCTAAATCATGCCTGTGAATCTATGAAACTAGCTCTTTTCAACCATACAAAGATTTCAAATTTTGGTGGGGCAGATTTCTCAGAAAATGCATGCAAAGGTGGCTACTCTAAACAGATTTCCAGACTAGCAGATTTCAGAAAACAACCGAAGCGGTATCTTGCCGTTGGATCTAGATCCAACGGCTCACGTTCAAAGGCATAGGTGACGACCAAAAATCGGCGGCGCCACCGCGCCGGCGGCACGGTGGTGGACGGAGGCTCACCTAGGGGGCTCGGGAGAGGGCGGTGAGGGTGCAGAACGGCGGCGGAGGCGAGGGGAAGACGATGGGGCGAGTTTCAGGTCCTGGGGTGCTCGGGTTCGTCGGCGTCGAGCTCCTCGTCGCGTCCGTGGCCGCGGGGCAACTCCGGCGAGCTCCTGACGACGATCCTGTGCAAGACACGGCGAGAGCGTGAGCGTGCAGCGGCGGTGATGAGTGGCAGAGAGCCAGAGAGGGGAAAGGGAGAAAGAGAGGGGCAGCACGGCCACCAATTGGCCGTCGCCCACCTCGGGCAGCGGCGGAGCTTGGAGACGATGCCGGGCAGCAGCAGCCCAGCGGCGGCGATTTCGCCCTCCTAGCGGTGTGCTAGGGGTGGTGGAGGTAGGGAGAGGCACTGGAGTGAAGCGGGGTGGAGGTATTCGAGCTCGGGGCGGCTTGCTTAAATAGCCGGAGCCCGGTCCATGGTGGACACGGTGCTGGGGCGGGGCAGCGGCCACACGGGCTCGCCGTAGGGGTGGTACGAGGGCGGCTACGGTGTGGGGTGTCCAAGGGGCAGGAACGAGGGCGTGGACGGCGTGGCGCGAGCTCGGCAGGGGGGGACGGCCTGGCGGCTCGGTGCGTGCTCGGGCGGTGCGGGCACGGCCATGTGATGTCGGGGGCGGCCGATGCCCGTGTCCAGAGGGTGCGGTGCGTTGCTGGGAGAGGCAGGGAGCGGCGCTAGGGCTAGGTGGGCGGCTACGGTGCCGCCTATGCGTCGGCGACAGGGGCGGCATGGCGACAGTGCGCCGTGCTCCCTGGGTGGCGATGATCACCGCGGCGTCTTGGATGGTTCCCGTGCGAAATTGGTGTGCTGGGCAGGTCCGTGGGGTGGAGAGAGGTGGTGGGGTGCAAGGAATCGAAGAACAAACACCCTAATCCATCGATTTGATCCTCAGTTCATCGGATTTGGGGAAGAACAGGGTGGTGCACACCACCTGTTCGACACAATGTCTGAACAAAATTTAAATTCATATTTTTGAAATTTGTTTCCACAAATGGCTTCAAACATGTTAATAAGTATTTTTGGTGCTATGATGGGATTTTTTTGATAAGTGCCTCATAGCACATTTTGTGGTTTAAGGTGAATAAAGAAACAAATAGGATTTTAAATTTGGATTTTTGAAAAATACATTTTGAAGAGGGAAGAAATATTAGAGCAAAGTGGGAGTGAGCACTATGTCACCCCACTGATTTTTGATTTAAAAGAAAATATTAATTTCTCACTTGGAGAAATTTGGGTGGCACTTGTCCCATTATTTTATGTGTTGATGCTTTGCTTTTGTTTCCTTTCTTCTCCTCATAATTTTATTTAGCAAACACCCACATCAAAACACAACAATATTCACTTCACAACCATTAGCACACAACTCAAACCACAAGAATTAATCACACCACCATTTCCATAATTCACAATACTATCTTAAAAAAAATGATCACACTCAATTATGACAAGATGAGGTTTAAGAAATATCTCAACTCATAATTTAATTGTTTTCAAAAAGGTTTGAGAAAGGAAATATGTGGGGTAATATATTTCCCACTAGAGTTGTTTTCAAATGGAGTGGAAATCAGGGTTTATAAAATGGGAGTTGCATATACATGCAAAATATCATGGTTAGCTTTAGATAGGAGATAACATATAGATCTCCATATTTTTGGGAACACATAATTTTGGAAATACTTTTACTTTCTCAACTAAAGGGTATTTTATTTGTTGCTGAAATCAAACATCATTAAAATAAACTTTGGCCAAAATAAGATTAGAAAAAGAATATATGGAATCTACTCTTGTCATAACATGAGCACAAGTTAATATATTTTTACTTGGGTTGGGTTCTTCGATTAATACTTACTAGTCGAACAACATAAACAACAAGGCACACAAGGTCAAACAGAACAATATAAAGGAAAACACAATCATTAGTGTAGTAATTTCAAAAAGTTTTTGTTGGTTCTGAATTTTGGGTCTTGTTAATTCTTATTATAAATTTGGGATGTTACACTTCCGAGCTGCGCCCTTGGGTCCTGTGGCGAGGGGTGCCACCTCGATCACTTCGTCCGAGTCAGCTGAGTTCGGAGACATCGGATATGAGTATGCAACGGGAAGGGGGTCGTACACCTCTAAAACCCGACAATCGTCGTCTTCATCCTCAGACCAGTCTCGGAGGGAGGAGGCACGAGTCTTACCCGTGGCAGGAATTGAACCGGCGTCGGGAATTGGCACGTTATCCTCGTCGTCCGGGTCTTCCGAGTCGGCTTCGACCCGGTCTTTACCCCAGTTGGCAGAGGGGTTCTCTCCATCCTCTATCCGCTGCCGATCGAATCTCTGCATGGTGGAGACAGGAAATGATTAATACCAAGTACAAAGTTGTACCGACATAAGAGTTATGTCGATGAAAAAAGTTATGTCGGCAGAGGTGCTTACTCTCGGTGGAAGGTTGTTTCGGCTGTGGGGTTCTTTGCCCCATTCCCAGGCCTCTGGCATCTTTGTCCGGGCTATGGCCTTGATGCGCCGCCGGATCTGGGCGTTGTCCAGCTCGACGGTGCTGACTCGGGTCGGATCCAGTGGGCCACTCATGTGGCAGATTTTGTGGACTCGGCGTTGGAGGGGCAGGACCCGGCGGCTGATGAAGGTTGCGAGCAGGTCATCAGCAGTCATTCCTTCGTCCCTGAGCTGCTCGACAACCTGGTGGATGTGGTTGACCACCAAATCTTTATCCGTCGGGTTGTACCCCCAGTTGAGCTGCGCGGTTGGGGGGCCGATGCCGAACTTCGGCAGGTTGATCATGTCAACCGTGGTTGTGTTCTTCACGTAGAAGAAGGAGCGCTGCCATTTCCGGCATGACTCCAGTCCTTGGATCCGGGGGAAGATGGAGCCGCGCCGAGGTACAATGGTGGCGGCCCCGCACTGTGTCATCTCCTTGGGTGCGTCCGGATGATCAGGATTCGGGACGACTTGCTTCCGGAAGTGGAAGTATTTGGACCACGCCTCAACGGTGGGCCAGAGGCCGAGATAACCCTCCATGAATGAGGCGAAGGCAGAAAGCGTGGTGAAAGCATTCGCCGGAAGTTGGTGAGGTTGGAGGCCGAATTTGTTGAGAAAGCTGCGGAAGAAGGCGCTGGAAGGTAGACCGAATCCTCGCTCGAAATGCTCGATGAAGACAACGTATTCTCCTTCTCGCAGATCCGGCGTGGTCTCTCGACCCGGAATCCGACACTCCACCTCGGCCGGAATCCGCCGAGTCCGAGTCAACCAGTCTATGTCGGCCTGGGTGACATAGGAGCCTTCCCAGGTAGCTCGGGTGGACTCCACCGCAACTCCTTCCTCTACCGCTTCGACTATCTCGAGGTTGGAGTGGTCCGACATATCGGAGAAGGCTTGCCGAGTTCTGCAAGAGGAGATGCACGGGCACGGAGGTTAAAATCATGATGCGAGAAGATCAAAATCATTACAGAGAAAAGAAACAGAAAAGGAGGAATAAGCATGCGTCTAATCTAGATGCAGAGAGCGCTAATGCGCAAGAAGAAAGGGAAGAAGACAGATGTTACGGAGGCTAGTCCACCGGCGGCAAACCGCAAGCCCACCGGCGGCGCCTGATGCGTCGCCGCGGTGAAGAACAAAGAAAGAAACAAGAACGAAGAACCCCTGTAGATTCGAAGCGCTAATGCGCAAGAGAGAAGGAGAAGAAGAAATCTTACCGCGGTACTGCGGCGTATGGCGGCAGCACTGTGCGTCGGCGGTGTCCGGTGGCTTATCGGCGTGCGCGGCTCCGTGCGTGTGGCGGCGCGGGGATCTGTGCGCAGGAGCGAGGAAGAAAGTAAGGAGGCGAGGAGATGAATGAGTGGAGGGGGAGAGAGTTACTCTTCTCCTTCCTATTTATCCCCTCGGGAGCAACGGTACGCCCCCACGATCTTCTGTGCACGATCAGCGTGGATCGTGGAATAACTGCCCCACGATCTCCGCCATGATCCTCTCAGCGGCTTAACTGCCGCATGATCTGCCCCACGATGGGCCACAGGGAGCCAACGGCTCCGAGCAGCACATCTGATCGGGCAGGACCCGAGGCGACGCGAGCGGTGCGGTCCACAGCACTTGAGTGCTTGCGTGCGCACAGTCTCCGAGACAACCGGCATGACGCAAGTGACGTGCGTGCCAGTGGCACGTCCATCCATGCACAAGAGCTGAGGCGTTAGGCAGAGATGCTCTGCCACGTAGAGGAACCAATGACTCTGAGGAGCCGAGGGTTTTTCCTGTGAGTCGGAACGATCCGACATTAAGTCGAATATCGTGATGGAGGCGAATCTGCTTTCCGACATATAAATGGTTTGCCGACGTATGTGATGTCGGTAATCAAGTAAGAATGCTGGTTTTTGGGTAAACCTGCCGTGGCCCTCCATCTGAGGCTGCAGGACCGCGCCAGCTTCGGGGACTAATGTCGGGGGGCAGCCCCCGAGATGGGTCATTATGGTGAAATAAGCTTTGACTCGGAGTTGACCGAGTCAATGATAAACCGACATGCACATGGGTTTATTCGGGGTCACTCGGGTAAGGGCTTACCGACATAGCCCTATGTCGGATCATGTGTACTATATGTCGGGATCTCCTTTGTTGTTCTTATGTGCAGGAGAGGAGAAACCGAGTTAGGAAATGTCTGGCATGCCTATGCCGGATCGGGAGGAATGAAGCTCTATCTCGGCGTTGGTCGTGGCGTATGTCTTGTCCCTACAATCACAGGGCAGGGGGCCTGCCACTGGCAGGACAGGACGTGCGGCCAACTCCTTGACTCGGTGGTAGCATGGGCAGTCAGACCTCCATGCTGCTGACCGAGGCAGTACAGTGGAGCAGTGCACAGGAGTTGGTGGATTGGACATGCCACGCAGGGGTGACGGAAGCAGTCAGAGGCCCCGGCGTGGCCACAGTGCTCCCTACGCCAGCACAGACGTCAGACCTAACTCTGTACACTGGGTTTCCCTATATAAGGAGCACCATGGGCTCCTCTTACGGGGACGCTTCATTAGATCGCTGAGACTTTGCCTCACAAGAGAGCGCGCTAGGCAAGAGAGACACATAGCCGTGCCGAGACTCGGTAGACAGCCCCGAGACTCGGTAGAGAGCCCTAAGCTCGTAGTTCATCATATACAGCTCAAGGAGCAGCTTGTAACTTGTTTGTAATCCTCATATATAGATCAGAAAGGCAGGAGTAGGGGTGTTATCTCCTCACGAGAGCCCCGAACCTGGGTAAAACCGTGTGTGTGTGTGTGTGTTCGTGTGTGTACGTCTTCACGTGCAAGCCCTCCCCGGTACCTCCAGCGTCCAAACGGCCCCACCTTAAGCCTATATGGCATCTGTCCGTGCACCACCACGACAGTATTCCACATCTATGGACACTTCATGCTGTAACTATCCGCATCCAAAGATAGTACTAACAAACACCACAACCTATTTCTTGAATAGTCTCTTTCTTCAATAACACAAGCATCAAGAAACCTCATGATCTATTCAATCCAACAAATAACAAACAAACTCAGGATGCAGATCCTTCCAATCTATTATCCATAGAGTCACACACGGCACCCATCCTGTCACCGAGGTACCATGATCACAATGGTGGCTCCAGAAATTGTACTAAATAACACCACTTGAGCAACATCATATCCATTACACATAGGGAAACATCATGTATTCAACTACACTAACAAAGCTCGTGATCACAAAAAGATCACATCATGGGAGAGAGAGATAACCACATAGCTACTTGTATAAGCCTCAGCCCCGGTGAGGGACTACTCCCTCCTCATCACGGGAAGCAGCGGTGTTGATGGAGATGGCCCCGGCGGTCGATCCCCGTCCCAGCAGGGTGCCGGAACAGGACCTTCTGAACCCCCGAAACTTGTCGGCGATGGCGGCGGAGCTCTGTTGCGTATTTGGGAAAATCCTTCGAGGGGTTAGGGTTTTTGCGTCGGATGTGATTTTATAGGCGTTGGAGGCGGCCGAGGGGTGCCCCACAGGGCAGGGGCGGGTCCCACCCTCAAGTGGGCCCTAGGCCACGGCAGGGGGCTGCCCCTGGCCTATGTGGGTCCCCTGGAGTCGCTCTTCTGGCTCCCTTCCTCATTTCTTCAATAAAAAATCTCCGTAAATTTTCGTCCAATTCCGAGAATATTTCCAGAAGTAACTTTCTGCAACAAAAACAGCAGAAAAACAGGGAACTGGCACTGGGCATCTTGTCAATAGGTTAGTCCAACAAATGCATTAAAATGATATAAAATGATAGTAGAAACATGTGACAATGTCACAAAACTTGCATGGATCACTCAAAAATTATAGATACGTTTGAGACGTATCAGCATCCCCAAGCTGAACTCCTACTCGTCCTCGAGTAGGTAAGTGATAACAAAATAATTTTTGATGAAACATGCAACCAACACAAACATGATCAATATAGTAATGTAAAGCATAGGATGTGAATGAAGTGATACAAAACAATTGTCTATAGTTGATAGCAAGAAAGCAATGAATAACCAAGTTGAATCATTCAAGCAAAACCTTTCATAAATAGTACATTAAAGACATGAAAGCAATGTGATCCACATATTTGATTAATTCTCAAAGTTAACAATTCCATGACAAAAGTGTTTGAGAATCAAAACAAAGAAGATGCAAGTTTTAGCAAAAAGCTTCAACTTCCAACGGTAAAGTCAATATAAAGATTCATGTTTAATCTGACAATGCAATATGAACAATGATACCCAGGGTTAATGCTAGATGTTTGCTTTGGTGGAGATAGAAGGTAGAGGAAAACTGACTCAACATTAAAAGTAAAAGAAAGGCCCTTCGCAGAGGGAAGCAGGGATTAGTCATGTGCTAGAGCTTTTTGTTTTTTTTATGAAACAGAAGTAAAACAATTTTGAGATATGCATGCTTTCGTCAACGACTTCACAGCAGAGAAGCTATCTAGTACCCCATAACAAGGCTTTTAGACTTGTGAGAACAGCTTCTTTCTCCTTGGTTTCACCACTGTCCAATGTTTGAGCTGATTTCTCAGATTTGCATTGCGCGGAGGAGAATGGTGAGTTATATTTATATTTTTCTTAAGTTGCTCTTAGGTTGATTCAAGTGAAGACGTAATCCATCGACACCGAGTGAAAGGGGATAAATGACCTTGCTCGTCACAAGTTATATCTAGCTCTCTACTGCTCCCTCATGAGCTTAAAAACAGAGGCACAAAAAGGAGTATTTTTAATTTTTTAAGATAGCACATGACAAATTTACTTGGAATGGCAGGAAAAATACCATGCATAGGTAGATATGGTGGACTCAGCTGGCAAGATAGTTTGGCTTTGGGATTTGGATGCACGAGTGAACCATACAGTCAGTACGAATTTTTGGGCTTAGCAAAGAAGGTATTTGAAGCAAACATCTAAAATTAACCGGCAACAGAGTAGCATAAGACATTTATCAATCATAACCAAAAAAGCTCCACACCGTCTCCAATGTTGACCAAACAATTCTTTTGATGGAAAGATTAGCTTAAAGAATTAAAACTATGAAACACCACATAATTTCAAGTTTTTAACAGTATTTCTTTACTAATCAATTCCACTCAAATAACCAGCAAGTTTAAGCATTCATCCTAATGTCTCAAAACAAATGAGAAGTATCAAGTATCCACACAATGATCTACAATACTATGCAGGCTTTCATTTCATTCCAATATCACATGGATAGCATTTTATCTCTCTAACAAATTAAACAAGCAACCATAGCAACTCGCTAACAAATATAAGTGAAGAACAAGAGAGTTTAACATCAACAACTAGCAGCTCTAAACAAGATAAAAGCTAAAAGCGAGAGCTTACTAGCAAATAAACAATAGCTAAGAATACTCAACAAGATATAAGCGAAGCAAAGGAGTATTCAAATGAAAAAGCAGGGCGTGTCTCTCTCCCACAGAAAGAAAGCAAGGATCCAACAAGCATATGACCAGCAAACAAACAAAACAAAACTGAAAGTAAAAAGATGCTCCAAGCATATCACATAATATGTAAAGTGATAAAAACTTAGTTCAACGAAGATGACCTCATGATAGTCGATGAAGAAGAGGGGATGCCTTGGGCATCCCCAAGCTTAGACGCTTGATGGTTCTTGATATTCAGAGGGGGTTCCATGGGGGCATCCCCAAGCTTGAGCTCTGATCCATTTTCAATTTCTTCTTTGTCCTCTCCTTTGGAACTTAAAAAATCCCTTCACACAAAACTTCTCGTAAACTGATTAGAGGGTTAGTGCTCATAAATTAAAATGCACATGTGTTCAACTCAAGACAAATTGCAAACAACTTTATTGGGCATTAGATACTGTTTACTAAGCCTCAATGTGCACTCCTCCTCAAGAGTATCACATTTGACAATGGTAAAGAGACGAATACAAAATAAAAGCAGAATCTGTCAAAAACTGAACAGTCTGTAAAGATTGAATTTTTCGAGGCACTTCTATAGCTCAAATCAGAAAAGCCAATACTAACGAAAGATAGCTGAAAGTATCAGCCTTCCTGTCTAAAAAGTTCAGAAAAAGATAAAATCCAGAGGATTTTTTAGATTTTCGAGCAGTGAAGGACAAAATTCTGTTTCTGGACAGCAAAAGAACACCTCACATTTTCAATGCATTAGAGGCTAAACTTGGCACAACAAACGAAAAGAAAAAGATACAATGAAGTTGCTACAGAGGAAACAACTCCATGACTCAAGAAAAACAAAAACAAACTGAAAGTAAAAGATGGGTTGCCTCCCAACAAGCGCTTTTCTTTTAAGCCTTTTAGCTAGACATGATAATTTTAATGATGCTCTCATAAGAATAAGAGTTGGAACGCAAAAGAGAGCATCATGAAGCAAATATCAAACACATTTAAGTCTAATTCTCTTCCTATGCATAGGCATCTTGTAAGAAAATAAATCATTGGAGCATAAAGCATTAAGCATAGGAAGGCAAAGCAGGTGCAACATTAAAACATTCAACATAAAGAGGGGAAACTTCATAAGATGAAAATTTATATAACCACACATAAAGCATTCATCATTGTAACCTCTCTCATAATAACTTTCAGTAGAATCATAAGAAAACTCAATAACATAGCCATCACATAAAGCATTTTTCTTATGATTCACATGCATAAAAGTATTATTATTACTCTCCACATAAGTAAAATCTTTCTCATTAGTATTAGTGGGAGTAACACAATCATAATCATCATTGTAATCATCATAAATAGGAGGAATATCATAATCATAATAAACTTTTTACTCAATAGTAGGTGGTCTGAAAATATCACATTCATAATTATAATCATCATATATAGGAGGCATAGTATCATCAAAGCAAATTTCCTCCTTCCAGCTTGGGGGACTAAAAAGATTATATTCATCAAAACCGGCATCCCCAAGCTTGCAATTTTCCATAGCATTAGCAACAATGGCATTCAAAGAAATCATACTAATGACATTGCTACTAGCATGATTGTTATGCAAATAAAGTTCCATAGGTTTTTTTAATTTTCTCTTCAAAAACATCATGACCAATTTCAAGATAAAGTTTATAAAGCTCTCTCATTTTTTTGTTGTTTTCCATTAAGCCTAACTAGTGAAATAAAAATAAGAAATAAAAAGATTTAATTGCCAGATCTAAAGAAGATACCTTCAAGCGCTCACCTCCCCGGCAACGGCGCTAGAAAAGAGCTTTGTTGCCGGAGTGTGAGTGCCGTTTACCTTACCTCCCCGGCAACGGCACCAGAAATTAGCTTGATGTCTACTACACACTTCTATTCTTGTAGACTTGTTGGGCCTCCAAGCGCAGAGGTTTGTAGGACAGCGGCAAATTTCCCTTAAGTGAGTAACGCAAGGTTTATCGAATCCACGGGAGGTAGAGGTCAAAGATATCCCTCTCAAGCAACCCTGCAATTAAGATACAAGAAGTCTCTTGTGTCCCCAACACACCTAATACAATTGTCAGTTGTATAGGTGCACTAGTTCGGCTAAGAGATGGCAAAATGCAAGTGATATGGATGGTAAAAGGTCATTTTGTAATTCTGTAATAAAAATGGCAGCAAGCAAAAAAGTGACAAATGTGACTAAAAATGGTGTATCAATGCTTGGAAACAAGGCCTAGGCTTCATACTTTCACTAGTGACTACTCTCAACATCATTAACATAATTAAACACATGATAGTTCCCACAAAATACATGCATGGTAGACGTTACTTGAGATAATTCTTTTGTGGATCAAATAGGATGAGAATTGCGTAGGGCTACGAAAAGCACACCTTAAAGTTCGTATTCCACATCTATGGACACTTCATGCTGTCACTATCCGCATCCAAAGATAGTACTAACAAACACCACAACCCATTTCTCGAATAGTCTCTTTCTTCAATAACACAAGCATCAAGAAACCTCGTGATCTATTCAATCCAACAAATAAAGAACAAACTCATGACGAAGATCCTTCCAATCTATTATCCATAGAGTCACACACGGCACCCATCCTGCCACCGAGTTACCATGATCACAACGGTGGCTCCGGAAATTGTACTAAATAACACCACTTGAGCAACATCATATCCATTACACATAGGGAAACATCATGTTTTTAACTATACTAACAAAGCTCGTGATCACAACGAATATCACATCATGGGAGAGAGAGATAACCACATAGCTACTTGTATAAGCCTCAGCCCCGGTGAGGGACTACTCCCTCCTCATCGCGGGAAGCAGCGGTGTTGATGGAGATGGCCCCGGCGGTCGATCCCCATCTCGGCAGGGTGCCGAAACATGACCTTCTGAACCCCCAAAACTAGTCCGCGATGGCGGCGGAGCTCTGTTGCGTATTTCGGAAAATCCTTCGGGGGGGGGTTAGGGTTTTTGCGCTGAATGTGATTTTATAGGCGTCAGAGGTGGCCGAGGGGTGCCCCACAGGGCAGGGGCGGGTCCCACCCGTGGGTGAGCCCTAGGCCGCGGCAGGGGGTCGCCCTTGGCCTGTGTGGGTCCCCTGGAATTGCCCTTCTGGCTCCCTTCCTCATTTCTTCAATAAAAAATCTCTGTAAATTTTCGTCCAAATCCGAGAATATTTCCAGAAGTAACTTTCTGCAACAAAAACAACACAAAAACAGGGAACTGGCACTGGGCATCTTGTCAACAGGTTAGTCCGACGAATGCATTAAAATGATATAACATGATAGTAGCAACATGTGACAATTTCACAAAACTAGCATGGATCACTCAAAAATTATAGATACCTTTGAGACGTATCACGGTGCTCCCCCGACGAGGCCGGTTCACCTTTCTCTTGAAGGAGCCGCTGAGCTATTGCCTACGGTCTTGGCTTGCCCCAGCTTCCACTCCACAGGCGTGAAGAGTCGGGACGCGTTTAGGCCTGGTGGTACGCGCTCTCGTCGTCGGTGTCTCCCGTCGGATCCTCCCTTGTCGAGAAGAAGGACCGGGAGTTGCCTCCGCCGTGGAGGCCGTGGCTGAGCTCAGGGTCTCGCAGTGACGTCCTTGTACTTTTCCCTATTGTACACTTGCGCTAGAGGCGTGTTGTAATGTGATTAATTTTAATGAAAAGGCTCTCTGCTTCATACTTCATGAACTTGTTCTCTTGCTTATTTTGACTTCAATCCGTTGTTGATGACGATGGTGGCCTCAAGCCCCCAAGCCGCGTGTGCCGGCGGCGGGGGTTGCCCCCGAGCCGATGGGCACTTGCTACGCAGCTCCGCGTGGACGAGGCGGTTGAAGCCTGGCGGGTGGCTTGCGAGACGGCCTTGCGGGGCTCTCCTCCTGAGAACCTGCTTGAGGCCTGTCCTTGGTGCGGAGCCCTCGAGGCTACGTAGGAGTGTCCCTTCTGGATTTCTGCCCGCTGCGGCTATCATGGAGGATGCGAGGGCATGGCGGCTCGGCCAACGTAGCTCTCTCGCGGAGGTGGCGTAGCGGCCAGACGGCTCACGTTGCTGCCGGAAGATCACGGGCGCCGAGGAGGTGACGGAGGCGGAGCAGGCTGCTGAAGAGGCGGAGCGGGTCGCTTGAGAGGCGGGTTCAGCGGCGGCTGTGTCATACACCGCGCTCTGCCTGTGGAGGAGGTGCTAGGCACGCTCGTCCATGGGATCGTGCTCATTGGCCATGGCGATGGAGATTTGTCGAGAAAGAACGAGCTTCAACCCCTACCTAACGCGCCAAATGTCGGATTTGTGGGTTCCGGCGTACCCTTGTTCTTCCATAGGTTGAAAGCTAGTCTACCGACGAGATGCTCATGAGGGCCGGAGCGAGCAAGGCAAAAGCACACACGTGGTTTACCCAGGTTCGGGCCACCGTGGAGGTGTAACACCCTACTCCTGCTTTTTTGTCTGTATTGCTTGTGGAGATGATCCGAATGTGAAAACCACCCTCCACAACGAAGGCAGTGAACTGCCTTTTATAGCGACCCTGCCCTCTTCCGCTAGGTGGGAAGGGCAACCACAATTGGTCAAGAGAAGACTAACGAGGGTACATGGCTTGCTGACGTTGTCTTCCAGAGCGGGTCCCTGAGCGAGCGCTTTAAACACTGAAGAGGAATGGTCCTCTTGTCCTTGGTCTGGTCTTTGCACCGTCCATGTCTTTAATCACCGAAATGGGCAGACGTCCTGGAGTGGCTCTGCAGCATACTTTTGGCGTCATCCTGCCTCCTACGGAGCAGAAGCGGAGGGGTTTTCATCGGGGAACCTCGCGAGGCGCGCTTGGTGAGGCCCCTTGGTCTTTATCCCGCGAGGGAGCGGCGTCCCTCGCGAGGCGCATGCCAGTGGTGCACGCCTTACCTCGCGATGACGTGGTGCGGCTGGTGCCGCTGACAGCCGGGATAGGGGACCCTGGTTCCCACAGTCCCGACAGGTCAAAAGGTAGTAATACGCCGAACGGGAGCCGGAGGGGGGCCACAGGGACCAGGGACGGGTCCCAGCCACGGCCCCACCTGGACCCGCAGCAAGGGGTCGCCCCTGCCCCTGGTGGCTCACCTCCGTGCACCCTTTTTGCTCCGTGACTTATTTCTAAAAATAATGTTCCCTGAATTTTTCTGAAATTTTCTGAGCTTCGCACGTTAGGTGTCTTGACAGGTACTTTTCTAGCTGATTCCAGACTCCGGCAGATGAATCTCCTAAAAATGCAAAACATGCATAATAAGGTAAAATAACATAAGTAATGTATCACAATAGAAAATATATCAATGAATAAAGACAAATTATGATGTAAAATAATGATGTGAAATGGACGTATCAAACCCCCCAAGCTTAGACTCCGCTTGTCCCCAAGCGAAAATTGAGCTCGGTAAATATGACCACAGGTGTACACAGTGAAGTGTCGATAATGAAGAATACGGACATGAAGCATCAATACTTACTTCCTCAACACTAATATATTCAAAACAGCAACCTAATCTCATAAAACTTCTCGAGAATAAGTGAATTAATAATAACATGTTAAGGTAAAACAAAGTAGAGACTCATTTAGCAATGGCAAACGATGTTTTCAATTAAGAACAATCAGACTTATCAAACTCTTATTTCAATAAGGATCCAATAAATGCTTCAACTATCATGTCATCTTTTCTATGAGTTGCAAACCGTCAAAGCTGTAGTCCAAAGATAAAAGCATTAAAACTGACATAATGGAGAAAATGAATAATTGTAATGAAACATATTAAACATATTGCAAATAGCATAAATGATAATATCATAAGTCAACACTTTAAGTTTGCTTGTGGAGGGTAGAGGAAGTAGGTGCACTGAGTCAACAATAAATAAAAGAAGGGCCCTTCGCAGAGAGAAGCAGGGATTTATCATGCACTAGAGCTTTTTCAGTTTTTGAAAGAGAAGGTATAAAATGATTTTGAGAGATGCGTGTCTTTCTCAACAAATCTATAGCAAAGGAGTCCATTAGTCCCCCGTACCAAGCAAGGCTTTAGACTTGTGAGAGCGGCTCCCATAGAGGAACGAGTACATTCCTCTTTCTCCTTTGTTTATCACTAACCAATGTTTGACCAATTTCTCAGGTCGCATTGTGTGAAGGAGATATTAATGATTGATTGAATTTATATTTTGCGGGCTGGGAACCCTTGGCCAACTCTCGGCAAATTTAAGTAAGCACGTAATCCACGCTCACCAGGTGAAAGGGGGGAAATGACCTTGCTTGACACAGGATAGAACAAACTTCCTCACTACTTCCTCATGAGCTAAAGACAGAGACAGAAAACAGCGTACTTTGAATGTTTTAAAGGTAGTGCATGACGATTTACTTGGAGTGGCTGAGAATACCACATGTAGGTAGGTATGATGGACACTGGTGGAAGGTGATTGGTTAAAGGATTGGATGCACGAGCAGTCATTCCGCTCAGTACAAGGCTTTAGGCTAGCAAAGGCTTTAAAAACAACCATAAGGTGTTCAGAGATAACAATCAAATATACTATCTAAAAGTCAAATATGCAACATTAAGTCATCATCTTTGTCAGCATAATTCTTTTTATCACAAGGGCATAAAACTAGAGGATTCACTAGCATGTAAGATATTCAAGATAATATATTTGCATGTAAATTCCTCTTACCTACTCAAGCATCAAAGCATTGTTGCGGTTAACCAAAATTATGCCTGCCAGAACTAAACAAAATTCTACTCTCACACCCAATGTTAAATAATCACTCACCACAAGACCAGCATATGAGAGAGATTGCCATAATAGAATACAAAGTGAAGAAGAGCACAAGAGGACTTCTCATTTATATTCCATTATAGAAAACCACACACCAACAGATACAAAGAGCACTCTAAAGGAGTGATAGAACACATTGCAACACCATGCTACACGATAACTTCTCTACCCAAGACATAAATCACACGACCATAATCATAAAAGATAACGATAAAGATAAATATACCGGGGCACTCCCCAAGCTTGGAACAAGCCAAGGGAGTGCCATTACCCAAGATGCTCGAATTTATTCCTGCGGTGGCGATGGGTCTTCATATTTGTCACCAAATTTCCATGGAAGGTGCTTCCCATCAACAAAGGACGAACGGGTCTCTTCGGTCCTGAAATTTGCAGCAGAACTCATACGCTTGAATCTAAGTTCATACTCACAAATCTAATTATGCAGATCATAAATCTATGCTTGCAGGTGGGCAGTCTCGTTTCCCAGAAGGGAAATCTTCTCCCTTAATTCTTCAGTCTCTCCCTTGAGGATGGTGATGAGCTCAGTGATGATACTATGATTCGTGCACACCCCACGCTCAACCATCTTCTTGTACTTGAACACCTCATGTTCCATCTCTTATAGCCTTGCCTTCGCGTCTCCTTCCTTCTTGGGGCCTTCAAGATCCTTCTTGTGAAGCACTCCGTCCTTGAGTTGAAGAACTTGCGGATGCATCTTGACTTCCGCCAAGTAGGGGTTGATGACGTTCTTGAAGAAATCATCCTTTAGGGAGCTTGGGGAAGTCATGGCGGCTAGGGTTGATGAGGAGCTTCTAAAACCTGGTCGAAACAACTCGAAACAAGAACACGACGGAAACACAGGATACGCTCCTCGAAAAATTCGGGGGAATATATAGCTAAAAAAATCGCGTAAAAAGGAAGGAGACGAGACGAGGCGGAGTCGGAGGCGGTGTCCAGAGGCCAGGGGTGGGTCCGAGCCGCGGCTTGGTAGGCAATCGCGGCCAGGGGTCGCCCCTGCCCCTGGACCCCGTCTCGTGCTCCGTTTCGTCTCCTAATTTTTCATATTTCCAAATACTGACGCTGTAATTTTTCTGGAATTTTCCAAGAAACTTTCCTTACCGAAACTGTTACCTATTCTTTCTCTGAATCTGGAGTCTTCAGATATTTTTCTTCAATAAATTCTTTCGGAGTAACTACTTGAATTATATCAACATCTTTCTCTATAGGCTTGCTGGAAATATAATGCTTGAGTCGCTGACCATTCACCACTTGAGGTTTGTCTCCATCGAGGGTGTTAGTTTTAATAGCACCAGAGCGATAAATTTCCTCAACAATGAATTGTCCTTCCCATTTAGAGAGTAATTTTCCTGCAATAAATCTGAGCCGAGACCTATACAACAATACTTTGTCACCAATATTAAACTCCTTTTTCAAAATCCTCTTCTCATGCCATTTCTTTACCTTTTCCTTGAACAACCTGGCATTTTCATGAGCCTCACTCCTCCATTCATCTAAAGAACTCAAATTAAGCAATATTTTCTTACCAGCAAGAGTAGGATCAGAATTGAGTTGTCTAACAACCAATAAGCTTTATGTTCTAATTCAAGAGGCAAATGTCATGCCTTACCATAAACCATTTTATAGGGAGAAATGCCCATAGGATTTTAGAAGCAGTTCTATAAGCCCACAAAGCATCATTAGGTTTTTTTAGACCAATTCTTCCTAGACTTGTTGACAGTATTTTGCAAAATTAATTTGATCTCTCTATTGGTCAATTCAACTTGCCCACTAGTTTGAGGATGATACGGTGAAGAGACTCTATGATTAACATCATATTTAGCTAAAACTTTCCTAAAAGTGCCATGATAAAATGAGAACCACCATCAGTCATAAGATATCTAGGTACTCCAAACCTAGGGAAGATAATATCTTTAAGCATTTTTAAAGATGTCTTATGATCAGCACTTTTAGTTGGTATAGCTTCTACCCATTTAGTAACATAATCTACTGCAACAAGTATATGAGTGTTACCATGTGAAGTAGGAAAAGGACCCATGGAGTCAAATCCCCAGCAATCAAAAGGTTCATTAACAAGAGAGTAATTCATAGGCATTTCATTACGTCTACTAATATTACCTACCCTTTTCCATTCATCACAAGAAGAAACAAACCTTTTAGAATCCTTAAATAAAGTGGGCCAATAAAAAACGGATTGCAGAACCTTGTGCACAGTCCTATCTTCTGCGTGATGCCCGCCATAGACACTATTGTGACATTTTCTCAAAATTTCGTCTTGCTCGTGCTCTCGAACACATCTCGTCATAATTCCATCAACTCCCTCCTTGTATAGATGTGGGCCATCCTAAAAGTAGAGTCTCAAATCACAAAAGAATTTCTTCCTCTGTTGATGAGTAAAGCTTGGAGGCAAAATTTTTGAGACAATAAAATTAGCATAATCAGAATACCAAGGATTGTCATAAGAGCTTACCTTAACAACTGCGAGTTGTTCATCTGGGAAACTATCATTCACATGAGTAGGATCATGAGGTATATTTTCCATTCTAGATAAATTATCAGCAACATGATTATTTGCACCTTTCCTATCAACAATATGCAAATCGAATTCTTACAGCAAAAGCACCCATCTAATAAGCCTAGGCTTAGCATCTTTATTTTCCATCAGGTACTTAATAGCAGCATGATCAGTTTGGATGGTTACTTTCGAATCAACAATGTATTGTCTAAATTTCTCACAAGCAAAAAAAAAATAGCTAAAAATTCTTTTTCGGTAGTAGCATAATTCTTTTGCGCACTATCCAAAGTTTTACTAACATAGTGAATAACATTCAGTTTCTTGTCAATTCTCTGACCAAGAACAGCCCCAACATCATAATCACTAGCATCACACATAATTTCAAAAGGTAAATTCCAATCAGGTGGTTGAACAATAGGAGCAGAAATTAACGCCTTCTTTAGAACCTCAAAAGTTTCCTTACAGTGTTCATCAAAAACAAATGGGACATCCTTTTAAAGAAGATTGGTAAGTGGCCTTGATGTCCTAGAGAAATCTTTAATAAATCTATTGTAGAAACCAGCATGACCAAGAAAACTACGTATACCTTTAAGGTCCCTTGGATAGGGCATTTTCTCAATTGCTTCAATTTTAGCTCTATCAACTTCGATCCCTCTCTCGGAAATTTTATGCCCAAGCACAATGCCTTCATTCACCATAAAGTGGCACTTTTCCCAATTGAGAACAAGATTTGTCTCTTCACATCTCTGCAAAACTTTGTTAAGATTATGGAGGCAATTTTCAAAAGAAGTTCCATAGACAGAGAAATCGTCCATAAATACTTCCATAATTTCCTCACAAAAGCCATGAAAATAGTAGACGTGCATCTTCAAAAAGTAGCAGGAGCATTGCAGAAACCAAAAGGCATACGTCTATAAGCATAAGTTCCATAAGGGCAAGTAAAAGTGGTTTTCTCTTGATATTCATATTTAACAGCAATTTGAGAAAAACTAGAATAACCATCTAGGAAACAAAAATGAGTATTCTTAGATAACCTTTCAAGCATTTGATCAATAAAGGGGAAAGTATAAATATCTTTTCTAGTAGCTGATGGCGTGGATCACATGTTCGCTGGGGAACCCCAAGAGAAAGATATGATGCAGCGTAGCAGCAGTTTCCTTTGATTACAAAACCAAGGTTGTCGAATACATTAGGACTTGGAGAAGGCTTAGCAAAGTTGTAGCGACCCCGGATCCAGGGTTATACATAAGTGTTATGTGCTCATTAGACTTGATAGCCGAGAGTTACTGGGGTACCAATCCCAGGCAGCATTTCACAGCAGGCGTGCCGGGAACACCGGTCACAGAAAACCCCTCGGAAGACTACCACATCTAATCATAACCACGAATGCATAACAAAGAATCCTAGGACCTTGTTAAGCTGTCGGACTCGGCCTCAGAGTTATATAGAAATGCTATGTGTCACTGGTCATGCTACGTAGCCGAGGGTTACTGGGTTTACCACTCCCAGGCCGAGTAAACATCGGCAGGCGTGCTCGGAATGGATCATCGGCACCACAACCCCTCGCCTAAGCCATAACACGGGCATAGCCAAAACTGCATAACAAAGAGCCCAAGAACCATTCCTCTCAACCGTGCACTTTATATCCATACACGCATCATGCACGGGAGAGGTTGTAACAACCGGTACAGGGCAGTGACTCTACGACAAGAAGCACACATACAACTCTTATTAGAGTAAGATGTTGCTAGATAGCAAAATACACGCAGAGGTCACATGACCCAACATTACATCATACAACGGAAGGCAAATTATGTTGCTATTCAACAAGTTTAACAAAAGGCCTAAGAGGCCAGAAATAAGCAACGGTGACGTCCCACACTACAGATTCCAGGCTGCTACCTGGGAACCCCAAACTACTCGTCGATGTTCACGTAGAAACCTCCTTTGGTGGTATCATCGGCTCTATCAAAATAAAGTAGCGGCAGGCCTGAGTACAGAGCTCAGCAAGACTATAACCCGTTATGGTAATGCATAAGTTAGAAAGCTGTTTGTGGGCTAATCTTTGCATAAAGCCAACTTTTGAATAGAGGGAGACGAAGTAGAAATCCGTCTACTCAGAAGTTTTGTAAAAGGGATAAGAGAACACTTTTATCTCCTTCAATCATCTTTGGAAACCACCAGAATCATCATCAGCTGAATCTGCTCTACTAGGATCACTCCCTCGACTCACCCTCGAGAAAGCAATCCACACACATTGTCATCAAGTTTTACGATTAGGTTCATATTCTTTATGATCACAGAATCCGTTACCAAGTCGTCCATAACCGTGGACACGGCTTTTCGAAAAGATTTACCCTGCAGGGGTGTACAGTTTAGTCCACACGTGCCAACCGACTCTTAACGCCAGATCATTAGCACGCTTCCGAGGGTGCCGGCAGAGGGTGGTCGACCACGACTCTTAGGTTGCCTAGATATGCCCATGAGCCAACCCAAATAGGGCCATTCCGCCATTAACAAGAGATGGCCATCTCCTGACGGTCCCTATTTATGTGCATGGGGACCAAGATCAGTTCGTCCTTCACTTGTCCCCAGACACGACCTATCTTTTCTCCAAAACATTTTCTTACACACCCGCAGATGGAAATCGCAAACTACGTGTCTCACAGGCATAGCTAAACAAGTAACAGCCGAGCGGGGTTCCTCAGCCCGCGTGTGTCGTACTCTCAGTCTTGGTTTCAGAGGCGAGAACTCGGGTCCTAAGGCGGCAAGAACAAGACAACCCACCACATCCCACCGTGGCCTCATCGTCCAAGCCTTTTAGTCAAATTAACATGTTCACATCAACTTTCCTCGTTATCTTGTCATGCTAGATTCGATCGTAGCTCTGATTCATCAACTGGACGGAATAGAACATAAAGCTAAGCATGGCTAAGCAACACACATGTATAGGCTCTGGCGACACACAAGCAAACCTAATCATGCTAGGATGGATGAACAGGTACTAGGCGACAAGGGGGAACATGCAAGATAGGCTGACTCTACCTATCGACCAAAAGCTTTGGAACCGATATGATGCTTATCAGAAAACAATACTTGAAAATATGGGATCAGATAGAAGAAGGGGTTGTGCTTGCCTTATTGAGCGATAACAAAAAAATATAAAGTTGGTGGGATCTTCTGCTTGACTTGATTATTGATGATCGAGTATTCGCCATTTGTCGTCAATATCCGTGCATTCGTCGTTGGTGGTGCTGATCTTCACTTCGGAATTTCTCGAACTCGAACTCGTTCTACCGGAGAAAAACGAAGCACCGGAAAGAAACGACAACAAACATTCAACATGGCATCGATGCAATGCGCATACCAAAAAAATGATGACATGACAAGTTAATGAATTTAAGTTAAACCCTAAAATATAATAATCAATTTAAATGAGGTGTAACTCAATTATTGGGGAAAAACCCCTAAATCAACTAGCGGTGGCGTTTTAGTGATTCTAAGTAACCTTTCATTTAATTTATTTAAGCATGCATGATTTTGATATAAATGAATAGATCTCATTTTTCTGCAAATTTTGGTCTATTAATCATATTTTTCTGAATTATAGAAATAAAGATATTGAATTTACAAATTAATTCATTTTCTGGAATTTCTAAAATTGTTAAATATCTGACAGAGGGGACCCACCCATCAGGGTTTTATTATTTTCCAAATCATTCCTAAATTATTAAAATGCTGACATCTTGGACCCACATGTCAGGGATTTATGATTTACCAAAAACAATTTCTTAAATATTAAAACGCTGACAGGCCGGCCCCACAGTGACGTCAGCATCACGTAACCGACTGGAGACACGGCTCTGCCGGCGACGGTCCGGCCGATTCCGGCCACGCCTGAGGACGCGGTCACGCGCGTTGGACGCGCGAGGAGGAGAGGAGCACGGGGGTGGCGGTGCTGGGACCATTTTGTCACCGGAGTTGCTCCGGCGACCATGGCCAGCGGCGGCCGAGGCGGAGCACGTCGGGGACGGCGAGCTAGGGCGGAAGAAAGAGAGAGGAGGGGTGCGCGAGCACCCGTAGCTCACCAGGAGCTCGATGGCGTGGTCGGGGAGGCGCGGAGAGGCCGGACGGCGACGAGGACGTGCGCGGCACCGGCGGCAGGAGGCGGAAGTCGGCGGCACAATTCGCCCGATTGGGGGCGTCCCGGCAGGCACGACTTGAGGAGGAAGAGGAGATCGAGGCGGAGCTCACGGAGGCCTCTGTTCGCCGCGAGGTGGCCGGAGTCGACGGCGCAGCACGTCGGCCGGAGCTAGGGTTTCCAGCGGATTGCAGAGAAATAGAGAGAGGGAGAGCGAAAGGGGAAGCGAGTGAGGAGGAAGAGGGAGATGCGGATGGCACTGGGGTCTTATCCCCTCAAGCAAGGGCACAGGCAGGAGGTGGCATCAACAGCGGCAACGGCTTGTCCATGGCCAGAAAGCCAGGAGGAAGAAGAAATAAGAAAAAGAAAAGACATTTTGCAGAAAACCCCCTAGGTTTTGAGGAAATTAGTTAGGTTACTAGAGCAGCTCCAAAAATTATGAAACTTTTTATGTTGGGCCACAATAATACAAAGAGGCCCCACAATTTATTGCAAGAGTTTTGGGGACTTTTTACCACATTTAAAATTAGGGAGGGGAAATAACCATTTTAGGGTTTCCCTTTTATTTTAAAGTACCATAAATTTCTTAATGCAAGAATTAATGCATGCTATGCTCATGATTAACTATTTTACACAATAATAGAAACATGGGTTGTTACAAAGGTGTCAACGGTGCCGTTTACGACAATTGACGTGGACCTGCACACTGTAACAGCCCCAACTTGGTACTGAAAAATACGAAGAATTTTTCCACTTTTTGTTTCCATGTTTGCATCATAGCATCCATATGCATTTGCCATTTCAAACTTTCACTTGGGAACAAATTGAAATGGGGAGGCAAACTTCCCAACATCCAAACCAATGCAAATGCTCAACTTAGCAAACCAAATCTTGCTTGGACTTCCAAATGGTTTAGGAAGTTCCAAGTTTACTTATTGAAACCAATTCTCAATTTCCAAACATTGTCAAATGAGAAAATAAATATGAGGATTCAAATTGGCTTAATTCAATTCCTATTTTTGGAACCAAGTAAACCTTCCAAAAATTCAAACTAAATTCATGGGGTGCTTCATTAATATGTTGGGAGCCTCCATGATTAAATTCACTATTTTTGGAAATGGTTAATTGCTCCAATTAAATGCTTTTTGCAATTTATCAAAAATGACCAAATCTAAATCCTATTAACAAATGTTGCCCAAAACATTTTATTTTGGACCACCAAATTTTTGTGGAGGTTCTAAAGGTTAAATCTAGCTTATATGAATTTTTCTAGAATTTATTAAAATGTTTTAGTGCCTCATTTAAATTCCTGAAGTCTGCTGAACTTAAAAGGAAAAACAGAAAATGCATATTTGTTTAAATTACTGACAGTGGGTCCCCACTGTCAGTCTCTCCTTTCTCCCTCCTCTCTCCTCGCACAGTGGCGCCATGCCGCGCAAGCGGCCGTCGCTCCACTCGCTCCCCTGGAGGTCAGGTGGACCTCATCGACGCGCACCTGCCCCCTCTCTCTCCCCCCATCTCCATCTCCCCGTTTTTCTGGATCGAGATCGATCCCTATCCAGCTCCCGTGACCGACGCCTTCCGTCGCCGTTCCCCGCGCTTCGCCGTCGACTCTGGTCACCCCGAAGCAAGCCGTCGCCGCCACCAGCTTCGTCTCGCCGAGCTGCGCCTCCCCGCCGTAGGAATCGAGCTCGGGAGCCCTAAATCGCGCACTCGTCGTCGTCTTCCTCCTCTCAGACCGGCGGCCGACGAGCACGATTGCCGTCGCCACCGGCTCTCCCCTTCACCACTGAGCACCCCCACGCGTCCCTGGTGAGCCCGCCGTCCTCCTGGACATCTCCTCCTTCCTCCTTCCCCTCTGCACCGTCGCCTCCGTGCGGATGCCGCCGGCCGTTCGCCGCGGCCGTGGCTTGTCGTGCACGCCCTCGTCGCCTAGTGCCTCCCCCCTCCGTCTCCAAACCCACGCATCGCACCGCCTCCTCACGGCACGCACTTTGCACACGCGCGGATCCGCGTAGCGCCGCCGGAAGATGGTCGTCGCCGGCCGTTTCCTCGCCGGTGGTCGCCGCTTGCGTGTCCGGCTGCCCGGCCTGGACCCGGCCTCCCTCACATCTTGGGCCGGCAAGGGGCCGGACCATTCGGCCACTGCCCCGGCCTGGGAGCCCACCCTAGGCCGGCCAAAGGCCGGACCGCTCGGGCTGGTGCCCGGCCTGGCCGGCTTGAGGCCGGCCTGCCAGGGTTTGTTTTTCCCTTTTTGTAATTAAAACTGAGTTTAAATATTTGATATCTTTTGGAATAATGCTTCAAAAATTGCAAATTAAATATCAAATTGCTCAGAAAAACTTCTCCTATCATTTGGTAACATTGCCTTGCCCTTTTGAATAAACAAAATTGCTGTTATTTAAGAATTTCTAAAATGGGTTGAATAATACCCAAATTGGGAAAAATCATAACTTATTAAATATTTATCCAAAAATTATGAATAAAATATCAATGTGATCTATATGCCAAATGCTATTCAACCATGTTAATATCATGTCATGATCACAAAAATTTAGTTGATGTTACTCATAATTTGTTTAAATGAATTGAATTCAATTATTTAATTAACTTGCTATTTATTCATCGGTGTTCCGAAAATTACAAATAAAGTACCAAAATGATCGGAATGCAAACCCTACCCATTCCATGTCATGTTCATGCATATTGAGCCACTTCTCTAATAATTTAATAATTTATGAAGAATGTGGTCACTAAGAAAAATATGGGGTTGTTTCCAAATAATTGCTCTAATTATCTGGAACTCCATTTAATTTGTTAGATAAATTAATTGATGTTATCTTTGCATCAACTTGACATGTAATTATGTGATTGAGCATTGCACCTGGTGTTCTTGTGATTTATTGGTTCTTTGTATTTTCTTTAGGGTATCGATAGATTCCGGAGTCGAGGGTTCCCCTATCTACCCCGACGAGCCGTACTACACGCCCCGACAGCAAGGCAAGAGATAACCTAACCTTCTTGGCATCTAGCATCCTATGATTTTATCAACTTATTTTATCCACCATAATATTGCATGTGATTCAAATGTCTCTTTTGATCAAGATGTAGAAGATCCTATGAATGCATGTTTATCCCCTGAACCATCACATGCTTCCCCTCCTATAAACCCTAGGTTTGATATGTTGGCCGGAGACAAAGATATATTTGTTGTTATATATGCTTAGCTATGCTTAGCCATGCTTAGTCAAATGATATATTTTGTCCAGTGATTTAATTCCATTATTATGAATTGTAACAGCCCTAACTTGGTTATGAAAAAATACGAAGAATTTTTCCACTTTTTGTTTCGATGTTTGCATCATCGCATTCATATGCATTTGCCATTGAAAGCTTTCATTGGAAACAATTGAAATGGGAGGCCTAAACTTTCCAACAACCAACAAATGAAAATGTCAAACTTGGAAACCAGTAAATGAACTTCCAAATTGTTTAGGAAGTTCCCCTTTTTGTTGTATGACAATACCTCACTTTTCAGTTTTTGTCAAATGAGAAATCACATAGGAGTTGGAAATTTGACTGAATTCAATTCCTATTTTTGGAACCAAGTTGGAACTTCCAAAAATTCAAACTAAATTCATGGAGTGCTTCATTATTATGTTGGGAGCCACCATGTTTAATTTCACTATTTTTGGAAATGGTTAATTGCTCCAATTAGAGGCTTTTTGCTTTTATCGAAAATAACTAAATCTAAACCCCTTTGAACAAAGGTTGGTCAAAACTTTTTATTTGGCCTCACCAATTTTTGTGGTGTTGCTGAGAGTTAATTCTAGCCTATATGAATTTTCCTGGATTTTACCAAAATGGCCTGGTGCCCTTTAAAATTGCTGGAAACTGCTTCAGGACCAAATTGCAATTTGTTTTAAAAGTACCAGGGACCTTTTCGCGAATCTTTTTCCCTCTCTCACCTCTCCACGGTGGCCATGGAGCACTGGCGCCATGCCTCCCTGCTGGCTACACCGCCGCTTGCTGCCGTGGCCTGGAGGACTAAGGAGGCCCCCTACCGGCGACCTCACCTGCTCCCTCACCTGCCCTCCCCTTTTTCCTTCCGTTTTTCCCGGATCGACGCCGCACCTTGTTCCGTGACGCCGCAGTGGAGCCGACGTCGTCATCGTCGAATCGCCGCCATTTGAAGCCTCGCCGAAGCGAGCCGAGGTCTCCGTCCGCTCTGCCACACCGTCGGCACCCTGCTCACCAACGGAATCGAGCCGGGGTCGCCCGGTTCGACGCCGGCGTCCTCGACATCGTCCGCATCAGACCGAGCTCCGGCAGCCCTATTTTCCGATGCCGCCGGTCACCCCATCGCCGCGACTACCTCGTACACGGCCTCAGGTTTAGCTCCTCCTCCTTCTGGCCTGCTCCCGCGTCTCGATCTTCCTCTCCCCGCCGCCGATTTCTGGTCGCCGTCGCCACCGGCGTCAGCACGCGCGCCCGGCCTGCCCCCCCCCCGGCCTGACCGGCCACGAGGCCGGGGCCTCTCGGGTTGTGGCCCGGCCATATGGCCGGCAGGTGGCCGGGGCCTCTCGGGTTGTGACCCGGCCATATGGCCGGCCTGCACCCCGGCCTGGCAGGCCCGCCTGGGAAATGGTTTTCCCTTTTTGAGTTCAAACTGAAATTAAAACTTGTGTATCTTTTCAAATATGGCTCCAAAAATTGCAAAGTAAATATGAAATTGCCTATCTCTGGATAATATTTGTCTTGCCTTTTGAATAAATAATTTTGATGTTTAATTATGAATTCCTAAATTGGCATAAATGATAACAATTTAGGAATTTCCATAACTTATTAAATATTTGTCCAAAAATTATGAATTAAATATCATTGTGATCAACATGTAAAATGCTATCAAACCATGCACTTATCACATCATGATCACAAATCTTTAATTGATGTTATTCATAATTTGTTTAAATTAATTAAATTCAATTATTTAATTAAATTGCTATTTATTCATCGGTGCTCCGAAAATTACAAATGAGGTACCAAAATGATCGGAATAACGAACCCTATCCATTCATGTCATGTTCATGCATAATTGAGTCACTTCTCTAATAATTTGTTAATTTATAAAGAATGTGGTCACTAAGATAAATGTGGTTGCTCCCAAATAATTGCACCAATTATTTGGCTCCCCATTTAATTTTGCTTTTAATTTATTTAATGATATTATCTTTGCATCAATTGGACATGTCATCATGTGTTTGCGCATTGCACCTTGTGATCGTGTAATTTATGTGCTCCTTGTATTTTTCTTTTGGGTATCGATAGATTCCGGAGTCAAGGGTTCCCTCTCCTACCCCGACGAGCAATACTACGCTACCCGGCAGCAAGGCAAGAGATAACCTAACCTTCTTGGCATCTAGCATCCTATGGTTTTATCAAATTATTTTATCCACCATAATATTGCATGCAGTTCAAATGTCTCTTTTGATCAAATTATAGAGAATCCTATGATTGCATGTTTTTCCCGAGCCAATCACATGTATCCCTACCTATAAAACCTAGTGGTGATGTGTTGGCCGGATACAAATATAATTGTTTGTTATATGCTTAGCCATGCATAGAAATGCTTAGTTGAGATACTAGTTATATCCGTTATTACCTTCCATAATTGTTGATGTTGTTGGAATGATTCGGGCATGGTGGATAATTGAGATGCTTAAGTAAAATGCTAAGACGGCTTGGGTGAGTTGCCATTGGGGATGGTGTTTTGCCTCACTCTAGCCCCTAGGTGCGAGTTCTTGTCTCTAGACTCAAGATCGAGCGTGCTTCCATTGGTGGGTGTATGGGCGCCTCGCTGACCGAATAATTTGTGAGGGGCTTGTCAAGGGTCCTCTAGTTTGCTATTTCCATTTGCGCGTGTGTGGTGTGAGTGGAAAAAGGAACAAGGATGATGGTGTGTAGGACGTGACGGTGGGGCAGGGTGTTGGGAGCGCTGAACCTGTCCCTCCGCCACTGATGGTCCTTGAGTAAGCCTCATGCATTGTAAAGGTCTAACCGCGCCCGCTCGCCGGCCTTCCCCGGAAGAGGGCCAACTAGGTGAGCCGGACGGTACCAACGGGTAAAATAGTACACCCCTGCAGGGTAAATCTTTTCGAAAAGCCGTGTCCGCGGTTATGGACGACTTGGGAACGGATATACGAGACCATAGATAACTGTTAACCTAATTGATATGGCAGCTAGAGGTTGCATAATCAACTTGAGATAAAGGTTCATTTCCTCGAGGGGAAGTCGAGGGAGTGCCTTTGTGTGAGATGAGTGGTGATGGTTGCAATTAGGTTCGCCGAGAACCGAAGATGAAAATGTTACTCTCTTACCCCTTTATCAAAACATTCTGAGTAGACGAATGCCATGTGTCATTTTATATTTCGGATTATTAAAATTAGCTTTATGCAAAAGAAATACATAAACAGCTTTAGAGCCTCCGTCAGTCATTGGGCCTATATCGCCCTACTAAACTTGCGAGTACATCGTACTCAGTCTCTCTTTGCTGCCTCTATGATTTTGTATTTCAGAGGAGGATGACACCGAGCAGTTAGGTGGGTTCTTCGTGGACGTCGACTACTAGTCTGGGGTTCCCAGGTGGCAGCTTGGGACCGTGGAACAAGCTGGCTGGGATGATATTTATTGTAGGCCTCTTAGGCCATATTTTGCTTCTTGTTGTTAGACAACACTACCCGCTTCCGCTTGTTGAATTGTTGGATCTGTGATCCTTTTGCTTGTAATATTTGTATTCTTCTCGTTATATGAGTTGCTATACTTTTGTGTCGTAGAGTCATGCTTTGTGCTAGTTCTGTTCCACAAGTCTCGATCTTTGTCTTATACATTGATGGTTGTGTCGGATTCATAGCCTCTCTGTATAATTCCGGGGTCGGGGCGTTACAAGTTGGTATCAGAGCGGGACTTCCTGTAGGAAACCCTTTCTTTTGGTCGATGTCGAGTCTAGTGAAAATTATTTATAACCTAAAAATGAGTTGTGAAAACCTTCCTAGGATTCTTTTTACTCCTTATCCAATTCACTCTGATCTCGGTGTCATCTTACCTCTATTTGATTTTAACGGTTCTCCTGATTATCGGCAAATGCTAAATCTTTAGGTTCTCGGGGTTTGGGTTCTTACCGTCCAGTTATGCCTCGAGTCCGTTATATCCGTTTGATATCGCCACGATGACGTGATGTCACCGTGGTTGCCTAAATCTGTCTTTGGTGTTTATTGCTTCTTAAATATCTATATTTGGGAGCAACCAATGATCTACCTTATCTGTCAGAATTGGTTACTAACTTGCCGTTGTTCCAATTCTTCAGAATGGCTCCTACCCGCCGTGGGGAACATAGCAGCCCTGACCCACCGCCGCCACCCTCAATGGCGGAGGTTATGATGGCTATCGAACAAAACCGTCTGCGCAATGAGCGGTTGCTCGAGCAGCTGGTCCAGCAAGGGGCCAGGAGGAACACGGACTGCACCACTCTCAACCAGTTCTTGCGGTCCCAACCTCCCACCTTTTCTGAAGCTAAGGAGCCGCTTGATGCGGATGATTGGCTTCGGGCTATCGAGCGCAAGTTTACCGCTCTTCATGTCCCGGCGGTGGAGCATGTCAACTTCGCCACCTACCTTCTGGAAGGAGCCGCCGGTTCCTGGTGGGAGAGCCACGTGGCCATGGTTGCCGCGGGCCATGTTGTCACTTAGGAGGAATTCCGCGCCGCTTTCCGTGCGGCGTACATCCCCAAGCCCATCCTCGAGCTCAAGAGGCGGGAGTTCCTGGACTTAACCCAGGGACGCATGGACGTACAGTCCTATGGACGGGAGTTCAACCACCTCTCCCGTTACGCCCCTCGGGACGTGACGAATGATGAGGACAAGCAATACCTTTTCCGCAAGGGGCTCGCACCTCGTCTCCGATACGAGCTCCTACCTTTCAAGTTCACCTCCTACCAAGAGCTCTACAACCAGGCTCTCACCATGGAGCAAGGGAGGAAGGAGCTAGAGGCTTCTAAGAGGCCAGTCTCCACCGACCACCAGAGCTCCTCCTCATCTGGTTGCAAGAAGCGAAAGGTCTTCGTGCCTTTCAGCGCCGTGCCAAAGGCACCCTTCGTGCCGAAGCCCACCGGGTACCTGCCACCTCCGCCTCGCCCAGCTACTTCGACCTTGGGTGCGGCTGGAGGTGGTTTTCGACCTCGACTACCTGCACCACCGGGGCTCACTTGCTTCTCTTGTGGCCAGCCGGGGCACTACTCCAGGGAGTGTCCCCAGAAGGCCCCGGCTCCCTCAGCACCTGCACCAGCACCCTCTACCCCAGCCGCCAAGGCTACCACCGTCAGCCGTGGCCGCCTGAACCACGTCTCGGCTGAAGGCGTTGAGGAGGACCCCGGAGTTCTAATGGGTACGCTTCAAATCAATACTTATCCAGCTTCAGTGCTATTTGATTCTGGAGCTTCGCATTCGTTCATATCCATATCATATGCACACAACCATCAAATACCGTTTGTGATGATGGATCCCCCGTTAGTGGTCAAGACCCCGGGCTCTAGTTGGCGTACCAATTGGATATCTCCCAATGTTCAAATAGCCGTAGGGTCAGTTCCTTTTCCGTTCTCATTGATAGCCCTGAGGTCAGAGGGTATCGATGTTATTCTGGGCATGGATTGGCTAGTGAAATATCAGGCCAACCTGGATTGTGCTGCCAAGACTGT
Source organism: Puccinellia tenuiflora (assembly GCA_012064385.1). Taxonomy (NCBI): domain Eukaryota; kingdom Viridiplantae; phylum Streptophyta; class Magnoliopsida; order Poales; family Poaceae; genus Puccinellia; species Puccinellia tenuiflora. The sequence continues at coordinate 743,470 of QRDG01000300.1, read as the reverse complement.
CACAGTGTTCCACCCAAGGTATGGGGAAGTGCGTTATTGGTCCCCAACATCTGCAACTCCTTCCGCGGCTACTCCTCTCTCGCCGGAGATCAGTCTTTATTTCCTGGAAGGAATCACCCCGCCTGATATGTCTGAAGTCGCTGTGGTGTGTGATTTCCCCGATGTCTTTCCGGAGGAATTGCCCGGCATGCCACCCGATCGCAGCGTGGAGTTTGTGATTGAGTTGGTTCCGGGAACCGCCCCAGTTTCCAAGACGCCCTACCGTATGCCAACGGAAGAGCTAGCTGAACTGAAGAAGCAACTTGATGAGCTGCTGGAAAAAGAATTCATCCGGCCGAGTAGCTCACCTTGGGGCTGCCCGGTCATCTTTGTCAAGAAGAGGGATACAAATGTTCCTCGTCTGGTTGTTGACTACTGCCCTCTTAATGCGGTGACCATCAAGAAAAAGTATCCAATTCCTCGAATAACCGACTTGTTCGACCAACTGGCTGGTGCCACGGTGTTCTCCAAGATGGATTTGAGGTCAGGCTACCATCAAATAAAAATCCGAAAGGAGGATATTCCGAAGACGGCTTTCACTACCCGCTATGGGTTATATGAGTATACCGTCATGTCTTTCGGCCTCACTAATGCTCTGGCTACCTTCATGAGGCTGATGAACTCCATCTTCCACGAGTACCTCGACAAGTTCGTCATCATTTACATCGATGACATCCTTGTGTACTCCAAGACCGAAGACAAACATGCTGAACACCTTCGGCTAGTTTTGACCAAGCTTCGAGACCACCGTCTATATGCCAAGTTCTCTAAATGTGAGTTTTGGCTGAAGGAGCTCATCTTCCTCGGTCACGTGGTGTCAGCTGCCGGAGTAGCGGTGATACCAGACAAGATTCAGGCAATCCTGGATTGGCCGACTCCCAAATCCGTCAAAGATATCCGAAGCTTCCTTGGATTGGCGGGTTATTACCGCCGATTTATCGAGGGCTTCTCCAAGATAGCCAAGGCGCTGACTGAACTCCTCAAGAAAGGCAAACCATTTGTGTGGTCAGACAAGGCTGAAGAGAGTTTCTAGACCCTCAAGGTCAAGCTCACCACCACTCCGGTACTTGTCCTTCCCGATACCGCCAAGGACATTGTCGTCTATTGTGATGCATCTCTACAAGGTTTGGGATGTGTCTTGATGCAAGAGGGCCATGTGGTCGCTTATGCTTCCCGTCAACTCAAGCCACACGAGCAAAATTATCCAACTCATGATTTGGATCTTGCCGCGGTGGTACATGCTCCGAAGCAATGGAGGCCCTACCTCTTGGGCAACCGTTGCGAGATCTACTCCGACCATCAAAGTCTGAAGTACCTATTCACCCAGCCGGATCTGAACTTGAGGCAGAGAAGATGGCTGGAATTGATAAAAGACTATGATGTGACCCTCAACTATCAACCTGGCAAGGCCAATGTGGTGGCCGATGCCTTGAGTCGCAAAGCCTATTGCAATACCGTGATGGTGGAAAGGGCACAACCGGCTCTTCATGAGGAGTTTGCCAGGTTGAATCTGGAAATTGTTCCTTCCGGTTTTCTAGCTAATCTCGAAATCAAGTCCACTCTTGAGGATGAGATCAAGGCCGCTCAGCAAAGTGATGATGAAATCCTTGAGATCAAAGAGAAAGTAGCAAATGGGAAGGCCAATTGTTTCTCGGTGGATGACAATGCCGTTGTCTATTTCGGTGACCGCCTAGTGGTGCCCAAGAGTGGGAACACGAAAGAGTTGATCCTCTCCGAAGCTCATGAGTCACCCATCTCTATTCACCCGGGTAGCACCAAAATGTACCAAGATCTTCGCCGGCAATTCTGGTGGTCTTGCATGAAGCGCGAGATCGCCGAGTTTGTGGCTGAATGCGACGTCTGCCGCCGAGTGAAAGCTGAACATCAGAGGCCGGCTGGTACTCTTCGCCCCATAGCCATTCCTGAGTGGAAATGGGATGAAATTGGTATGGATTTCATTACCGGTTTTCCAAGATCACAAAGAGGTAATGATGCCATTTGGGTAGTCATTGATCGACTATCCAAGGTCGCCCACTTCCTCCCGGTTCGCGAGGATATAACGGCTAAGCAACTAGCCAAGTTGTATCTTGCTCGGATCTTCCCTCTCCATGGTATTCCTATAAGCATCATATCGGACCGGGGAAGTCTATTTGTATCCAAATTCTGGCAGAGTTTCCAAAGTGCCTTGGGAACCCGTGTGAACCTGAGCACTGCTTACCACCCTCAAACTGACGGTCAAACTGAAAGGGTGAATCAAGTTCTTGAGGACATGCTTCGGGCTTGTGTCATCTCTTTCGGCAAGAGTTGGGAAAAATACCTCCCTCTCGCCGAGTTCTCCTACAACAATAGCTATCAAGCCAGCTTGCAAATGGCTCCCTTCGAGGTCCTATATGGGAGAAAGTGCCGGACTCGTCTCAATTGGTCTGAAACCGGGGAGAGGTCACTCTTCGGTCCTGATGTGATCAATGAAGCCGAAGAGAAAGTCCGTGTCATTCGAGAAAATCTCAAAGCCGCTCAATCCCGCCAGAAAAGCTATTATGACAAGCACCATCAAGAGGTCCACTATGAAATTGGTGACAAGGCCTATCTTCGAGTCTCTCCTCTCCGAGGCGTTCGTCGTTTCGGAATCAAGGGCAAATTGGCACCTCGCTATGTTGGTCCTTTCACCATCCTAGCCAAGCGAGGAGATCTATCCTATCAACTTGAGTTGCCCTCAAACTTCCCGGATGTCCATGATGTGTTCCATGTTTCCCAACTCCGCCGGTGTTTCAAGGATCCCATCCGTGGGGTTGATCATGAGGCATTGGACATTCAGGAGGATTTGACCTATCGCGAGCATCCTATCCGCATCTTGGATGAAGCGGAGAGGAAAACCCGCAACAAGTCCATCAAGTTTCTCAAGGTTCAGTGGTCCAACCATTCCGAGGAAGAAGCACATGGGAGCAAGAAACTAGTCTTCGTCAGGAATACCCCGCCTTCTTCACTCAAGCCTAGATTCTCGGGACGAGATTCCTGTAAGGGGGGTAGAATTGTAACAGCCCTAACTTGGTTATGAAAAAATACGAAGAATTTTTCCACTTTTTGTTTCGATGTTTGCATCATCGCATTCATATGCATTTGCCATTGCAAGCTTTCATTGGAAACAATTGAAATGGGAGGCCTAAACTTTCCAACAGCCAACAAATGAAAATGTCAAACTTGGAAACCAGTAAATGAACTTCCAAATTGTTTAGGAACTTCCCCTTTTTGTTGTATGACAATATCTCACTTTTCAGTTTTTGTCAAATGAGAAATCACATAGGAGTTGGAAATTTGACTGAATTCAATTCCTATTTTTGGAACCAAGTTGGAACTTCCAAAAATTCAAACTAAATTCATGGAGTGCTTCATTATTATGTTGGGAGCCACCATGTTTAATTTCACTATTTTTGGAAATGGTTAATTGCTCCAATTAGAGGCTTTTTGCTTTTATCGAAAATAACTAAATCTAAACCCCTTTGAACAAAGGTTGGTCAAAACTTTTTATTTGGCCTCACCAATTTTTGTGGTGTTGCTGAGAGTTAATTCTAGCCCATATGAATTTTCCTGGATTTTACCAAAATGGCCTGGTGCCCTTTAAAATTGCTGGAAACTGCTTCAGGACCAAATTGCAATTTGTTTTAAAAGTACCAGGGACCTTTTCACGAATCTTTTTCCCTCTCTCACCTCTCCACGGTGGCCATGGCGCACTGGCGCCATGCCTCCCTGCTGGCGACACCGCCGCTTGCTGCCGTGGCCTGGAGGACTAAGGAGGCCCCCTACCGGCGACCTCACCTGCTCCCTCACCTGCCCTCCCCTTTTTCCTTCCGTTTTTCCCGGATCGACGCCGCCCCTTGTTCCGTGACGCCGCAGTGGAGCCGACGTCGTCATCGTCGAATCGCCGCCATTTGAAGCCTCGCCGAAGCGAGCCGAGGTCTCCGTCCGCTCCGCCACACCGTCGGCACCCTCCTCACCAACGGAATCGAGCCGGGGTCGCCCGGTTCGACGCCGGCGTCCTCGACATCGTCCGCATCAGACCGAGCTCCGGCAGCCCTATTTTCCGACGCCGCCGGTCACCCCATCGCCGCGACTACCTCGTACACGGCCTTAGGTTTAGCTCCTCCTCCTTCTGGCCTGCTCCCGCGTCTCGATCTTCCTCTCCCCGCCGCCGATTTCTGGTCGCCGTCGCCGCCGGCGTCAGCACGCGCGCCCGGCCTGGCCCCCCCCCCCCGGCCTGACCGGCCACGAGGGCGGGGCCTCTCGGGTTGTGGCCCGGCCATATGGCCGGCAGGTGGCCGGGGCCTCTCGGGTTGTGACCCGGCCATATGGCCGGCCTGCACCCCGGCCTGGCCGGCCCGCCTGGGAAATGGTTTTCCCTTTTTGAGTTCAAACTGAAATTAAAACTTGTGTATCTTTTCAAATATGGCTCCAAAAATTGCAAAGTAAATATGAAATTGCTCAGAAAAACATTGCCTGTCTCTGGATAATATTTGTCTTGCCTTTTGAATAAATAATTTTGATGTTTAATTATGAATTCCTAAATTGGCATAAATGATAACAATTTAGGAATTTCCATAACTTATTAAATATTTGTCCAAAAATTATGAATTAAATATCATTGTGATCAACATGTAAAATGCTATCAAACCATGCACTTATCACATCATGATCACAATCTTTAATTGATGTTATTCATAATTTGTTTAAATTAATTAAATTCAATTATTTAATTAAATTGCTATTTATTCATCGGTGCTCCGAAAATTACAAATGAGGTACCAAAATGATCGGAATAACGAACCCTATACATTCATGTCATGTTCATGCATAATTGAGTCACTTCTCTAATAATTTGTTAATTTATAAAGAATGTGGTCACTAAGATAAATATGGGGTTGCTCCCAAATAATTGCACCAATTATTTGGCTCCCCATTTAATTTTGCTTTTAATTTATTTAATGATATTATCTTTGCATCAATTGGACATGTCATCATGTGTTTGCGCATTGCACCTTGTGATCGTGTGATTTATGTGCTCCTTGTATTTTTCTTTTGGGTATCGATAGATTCCGGAGTCGAGGATTCCCTCTCCTACCCCGACAAGCAATACTACGCTACCCGGCAGCAAGGCAAGAGATACCCTAACCTTCTTGGCATCTAGCATCCTATGGTTTTATCAAATTATTTTATCCACCATAATATTGCATGCAGTTCAAATGTCTCTTTTGATCAAATTATAGAGAATCCTATGATTGCATGTTTTTCCCGAGCCAATCACATGTATCCCTACCTATAAAACCTAGTGGTGATGTGTTGGCCGGATACAAATATAATTGTTTGTTATATGCTTAGCCATGCATAGAAATGCTTAGTTGAGATACTAGTTATATCCGTTATTACCTTCCATAATTGTTGATGTTGTTGGAATGATTCGGGCATGGTGGATAATTGAGATGCTTAAGTAAAATGCTAAGACGGCTTGGGTGAGTTGCCATCGGGGATGGTGTTTTGCCTCACTCTAGCCCCTAGGTGCGAGTTCTTGTCTCTAGACTCAAGATCGAGCGTGCTTCCATTGGTGGGTGTATGGGCGCCTCGCTGACCGAATAATTTGTGAGGGGCTTGTCAAGGGTCCTCTAGTTTGCTATTTCCATTTGCGCGTGTGTGGTGTGAGTGGAAAAAGGAACGAGGATGATGGTGTGTAGGACGTGACGGTGGGGCAGGGTGCTGGGAGCGCTGAACCTGTCCCTCCGCCACTGATGGTCCTTGAGTAAGCCTCATGCATTGTAAAGGTCTAACCGCGCCCGCTCGCCGGCCTTCCCCGGAAGAGGGCCAACTAGGTGAGCCGGACGGTACCAACGGGTAAAATAGTACACCCCTGCAGGGTAAATCTTTTCGAAAAGCCGTGTCCGCGGTTATGGACGACTTGGGAACGGATATACGAGACCATAGATAACTGTTAACCTAATTGATATGGCAGCTAGAGGTTGCATAATCAACTTGAGATAAAGGTTCATTTCCTCGAGGGGAAGTCGAGGGAGTGCCTTTGTGTGAGATGAGTGGTGATGGTTGCAAGTAGGTTCGCCGAGAACCGAAGATGAAAATGTTACTCTCTTACCCCTTTATCAAAACATTCTGAGTAGACGAATGCCATGTGTCATTTTATATTTCGGATTATTAAAATTAGCTTTATGCAAAAGAAATACATAAACAGCTTTAGAGCCTCCATCAGTCATTGGGCCTATATCGCCCTACTAAACTTGTGAGTACATCGTACTCAGTCTCTCTTTGCTGCCTCTATGATTTTGTATTTCAGAGGAGGACGACACCGAGCAGTTAGGTGGGTTCTTCGTGGACGTCGACTACTAGTCTGGGGTTCCCAGGTGGCAGCTTGGGACCGTGGAACAAGCTGGCTGGGATGATATTTATTGTAGGCCTCTTAGGCCATATTTTACTTCTTGTTGTTAGACAACACTACCCGCTTCCGCTTGTTGAATTGTTGGATCTGTGATCCTTTTGCTTGTAATATTTGTATTCTTCTCGTTATATGAGTTGCTATACTTTTGTGTCGTAGAGTCATGCTTTGTGCCAGTTCTGTTCCACAAGTCTCGATCTTTGTCTTATACATTGATGGTTGTGTCGGATTCATAGCCTCGCTGTATAATTCCGGGGTCGGGGCGCTACATGAATGGTGGTGGAATGTTCGGACATGATGGTTACTCGTGGTGGATAATTAATTTGCTAAAAGGCTTGGATGAGTTGCCATCGGGGATGGTGGTTTGCCTCATTCTTGCCGCCTAGGATGAAAGTGCTTTTAGCTAGAACGAAGAACCGAGCGTGCTACATTGGTGGGTGTATGGGCGCCTTACTAACTGAATAAGTTGTGCGGGCGTATCCAAGGGTCCTCTAGTTCGGTTTTCCATTTGCGTCTGAGTGGAAAGATGATGTTGATGAGGATTTGTGTCTAGGACGTGGCGATAGGGCAGGGGCTGAAATAGGCTGGGTAAACTTGCCCTGTGGCCACAGATGACTCTTGGATAGTCTCACGCGAGGTAAAGGTTTAACCGCGCCCACTCGCCGGCCTTCCCCGGAAGAGGGCCACTCAGGTGAGCCGGACGGTACCAATGGGTAAATTAGTACACCCCTGCAGGGTAAATCTTTTCGAAAAGCCGTGTCCACGGTTATGGACAAACTCTTGGGAAAGGCGGATTAGCTCATAGATAACATTAACCTAATTGATATGGCAGCTAAAGGTTGCATAATCAACTTGTGATAAAGGTTCATTTCCTCGAGGGTGATTCGAGGGAGTGCCTTTGGTGGAGATGAGTGGTTTGGCTACAAGTAGGTTTGCCGAGAACCGAAGATGAAATGTTACCCTCTTATCCCCTTTATGAAAAATATTCTGAATAGACGATGTCTTGTGTCTTTTTGTACCTTTTAAATGAAAATCTGGCTTTATGCAAAATAGCTACATTATTCAGCTTTAGAGCCTCCGTCAATCATTGGGCCTATATCACCCTACTAAACTTGCGAGTACATCGTACTCAGTCTCTCTTTGCTGCCTTTATATTTGTATTTCAGAGGAGGACGACACTGAGCAGCTAGGTGGGTTCTACGTGGACATCGACTAGTAGTCCGGGGTTCCCAGGTGGCAGCTTGGGACCGTGGAACAAGCTGGCTTGGGTTATGCTTATTTGTAGGCCTCTTAGGCCATATTTGCATCTTGTTGTATTAGACAACGCTACTTTGCTTGCGCTTGATGAATTGTTGGTCTGTGACCTTTTGATGTGTAATATTTGTATTCTTCTCTTATATGAGTTGCTATATGCTTTTGTGTCGTAGAGTCTGCAATGTGCCAGTTGTTCCACAAGTCTCGGTCTCTTTGCTATGCATGGAAGCGATGTCTGAGCTTATGGCATGATCGAGGTGTTGTGTGCCGATGATCCATTCCGAGCACACCAGCCAATGAGTTTTGGCCTGGGATTGGTAAACCCAGTAACCCTCGATTGTGTAGCATGACCGGTTACACAACGTTCCACTATATAGTTCTAGGGTCGGGGTGTTACAAGTTGGTATCAGAGCAGGACTGCCTATAGGAAACCCTTTCTATTGGTCGATGTCGAGTCTAGTTGAAAATTATTTTAACCTAAAAATGAGTTGTGAAAACCTTCTTAGGATTCTTTTTACTCCTCATCCAACTCGCTCTACTCTGATTCTTACCTCTATTTGTTTTGAGTTTGGTGTCGATGTTTAGGTTCTCGGGGTTGGGTTCTTACCGTCCAGTTATGTCTCGAGTCCATTATATCCGTTTGATATCGCCGTGATGACGTTATGTCACTGTGGTTGCCTAAATCTGTCTTAGTTTTTGTTATCTTCAATATCTATATCTGGAAGCAACCAATGGTCTATCCTATCTGTCGAAGGTGTTTACTAACTATGTCATTGTTCCAATTCTTCAGAATGGCTCCTACCCGTCGTGGGGAAACAAGCAACCCTGATGCACCGCCGCCACCTTGAATGGCAGAGGTCCTGATGGCTATTGAGCAAAACCGGCTGCGAAATGAGCGTCTGCTCGAGCAGCTGGTGCAGCAAGGGGCCAGGAGGAACACGGACTGCACCACTCTCACCGAGTTCTTGCGGTCCCAACCTCCCACTTTCTCTGAAGCTAAGGAGCCGCTTGATGCGGATGATTGGCTTCGGGCTTTAGAGCGCAAGTTTGTCGCTCTTCACGTTCCGGTGGTGGAACATGTCAACTTCGCCAGCTACCTGCTGAATGGAGCCGCCGGCTCCTGGTGGGAGAGCCACGTGGCAATGTTTGCCACGGGCCATGTCTTCACTTGGGAGGAGTTCCGCGCCGCTTTCCGTGCGGCGTACATCCCCAAGCCCATCCTAGAGCTCAAGAGGAGGGAGTTCCTGGACTTGACCCAGGGACGCATGGACGTCCAAGCCTATGGGCGGGAGTTCAACCACCTCTTCCGTTACGCCCCGCGGGACGTGACGAATGATGAGGACAAGCAATACCTCTTCCGCAAGGGGCTCGCAGCTCGTCTTCGATACGAGCTCCTACCCTTCAAGTTCACCTCCTACCAAGAGCTCTACAACCAGGCTCTCACTATGGAGCAAGGTAGGAAGGAGCTGGAGTCTTCCAAGAGGCCAGCTTCCACCGACAGCCAGAGCTCCTCTTCTTCTGAGGGCAAGAAGCGCCGGGTATTCGTGCCCTTCAGCGCTGTGCCTAAGGCACCCTTCGCGCCAAAGTCGTCAGGGTTCAAGCCACCTCCGCCTCGCCCAGCTACCTCGACCTTGGGTGCGGCTGGAACTGGCCTCCTCCCTCAGCTGCCTCCACCACACCCGAGGCTCACTTGCTTCGCTTGTGGCCAGCCGTGGCACTACTCCAGGGAGTGTCCCCAGAAGGCACCGGCTCCCGCAGCACCTGCACCAGCACCCTCTACCCCAGCCGCCAAGGCTACCACCGTCAGCTGTGGTCGCCTGAACCACGTCTCGGCTGAAGGCGTTGAGGAGTACCCCGGAGTTCTCATGGGTACACTTCGAATCAATGATTACCCTGCTTTAGTTTTATTTGATTCTAGAGCGTCGCATTCATTCTTATCAATAGCATTTGCACACAACCATCAAATCCCATTTGTGAACATGCACTCCCCGTTAGTGGTCAAGACCCCAGGCTCTAGCTGGCACACAAAATGGGTTGCTCCGGAAGTCCAGATTACCATAGGCTATTGGTCTTTCCCGTTCCAGCTGATAGCTTTGAAGTCAGATGGGCTAGATGTAATCCTGGGGATGGATTGGTTAGTCAAATACCAGGCCAACCTGGACTGTGCTGCCAAGTCTGTCACCGTGATTCACCCAACCGTCGGACTGGTGAGTTATTGGTCACCCTCGTTCGCAATTCCCTCCGCTGCCACTCCCCTCTCATCGGAGATCAGCTTATGCTTCCTGGAAGGAACCACACCGCCAGAACTGCATGAAGTCGCTATGGTGTGTGATTTCCCCGATGTTTTCTCGGAGGAACTGCCCGGCATGCCACCTGATCGTAGCGTGGAGTTTGCGATTGAGTTGGTTCTGGGAACCGCCCCAGTTTCCAAAAGGCCCTACCGCATGCCAACGGAAGAGCTAACGGAACTAAAGAAGCAACTTGATGAGCTGCTAGAAAAAGAATTCATCCGGCCGAGTAGCTCACCTTGGGGCTGCCCGGTCATCTTTGTCAAGAAGAGGGATACAAATGTTCCTCGACTGGTTGTTGATTACCGCCCTCTGAATGCGGTGACCATCAAGAACAAGTATCCAATTCCCAAAATAACCGACTTGTTCGATCAATTAGCTGGTGCAACGGTATTCTCCAAGATGGATCTGAGGTTAGGCTACCATCAGATTAAAATCCGAAAGGAGGATATTCCGAAGACGGCTTTCACTACCCGCCACGGGTTATATGAGTACACCGTCATGTCCTTCGGCCTCACAAATGCTCCGGCTACATTCATGAGGCTGATGAACTCCATCTTCCACGAGTACCTAGACAAGTTTGTCATTATTTACATCGATGACATCCTTGTCTACTCCAAAACCGAAGACGAGCATGCTGAGCATCTTCGACTTGTCTTGGCCAAGCTTCGAGATAATCGCCTCTACGCCAAGTTCTCCAAGTGTGAGTTTTGGCTAAAGGAGCTCATTTTTCTCGGTCATGTGGTGTCAGCTGCTGGAGTAGCGGTGATACCAGACAAGATTCAGGCAGTCCTGGATTGGCCACCTCCCAAGTCCGCCAAAGTCATCCGAAGCTTCCTTGGATTGGCGGGTTATTACCGCCGGTTCATCGAGGGCTTTTCCAAAATAGCCAAGGCACTGACTGACCTCCTCAAGAAAAACAAGCAATTCGTGTGGTCAGACAAGGCTGAAGAAAGTTTCCAAACTCTCAAGGTCAAGCTCACCACCACTCCGGTGCTTGTCCTTCCCGACACCGACAAGGACTTTGTCGTCTATTGTGATGCCTCACTCCAAGGCTTGGGCTGTGTGTTGATGCAAGAGGGCCATGTTGTCGCCTATGCTTCCCGTCAACTCAAGCCACATGAGCAAAATTATCCAACTCATGATTTGGAGCTTGCCGGTGTGGTACATGCTCTGAAGCAATGGAGGCCCTACCTATTGGGCAACCGTTGTGAGATCTACTCCGACCATCAAAGTCTAAAATATTTCTTCCCTCAGCCGGATCTGAACTTGAGGTAGAGGAGATGGCTGGAATTGATTAAATATTATGATGTGACCCTCAATTATCAGCCCGGCAAGGCCAATGTCGTGGCCGATGCTTTGAGTCGCAAGGCCTATTTCAACACCGTGATGGTTGAAAAGGCCCAACCTGCTCTTCATGAGGAGTTTGCTAGGATGAATTTGGAAATTTTCCTTCCGGTTTTCTAGCTAACCTTGAGATCAAATCCACCCTCGAGGATGAAATCAAGGTCGCCCAACAAAATGATGCTGAAATCCTAGAGATCAAGGAGAAGATAGCTAATGGGAAGGCAAATTGTTTCTCGGTTGATGACAAGGGTGTTGTCTATTTCGGTGACCGTCTAGTGGTGCCCAAGAGTGGGAAAATAAGGGAGTTGATCCTTTCAGAAGCTCATGAGTCACCCATCTCTATTCACCCGGGTAGCACCAAAATGTATCAAGATCTGCGCCCTCAATTCTGGTGGTCTTGCATGAAGCGCGAGATCGCCGAGTATGTTGCAGAATGCGACATCTATCGCCGGGTGAAGGCTGAACATCGAAGGCCAGCTGGTACCCTTCGCCCCATAGCCATTCCCGAGTGGAAATGGGATGAAGTTGGTATGGATTTCATCACCGGCTTTCCAAGATCACAAAAGGGTAACAATGCCATTTGGGTAGTCATTGACCGTCTATCCAAAGTCGTCCATTTCCTTCCGGTTAGGGAGGATATCAATTCCGTTAAGTTGGCGGAGCTATATATGGCCCGGATTGTTCCCTTGCACGGGGTTCCCTTGAGGATCATTTCAGACCGTGGAAGCTTGTTTGTGTCCAAATTTTGGCAAAGCTTCCAAAAGGCTATCGGAACCCGCCTCAACTTCAGCACCGCTTATCATCCTCAAACCGATGGTCAAACTGAGAGGGTGAACCAAGTCCTTGAGGACATGCTTCGGGCTTGTGTTATCTCCTTCGGCAAGGGTTGGGAAAAGTACCTCCCTCTCGCCAAGTTCTCCCACAACAATAGCTATCAAGCCAGTTTGCAAATGGCTCCCTTTGAGGTTCTTTATGGGAGAAAATGCCGAACTCCTCTCAATTGGTCTGAAACCGGAGAGAGGTCCCTCTTCGGTCCTGATGTGATAAATGAAGCCGAAGAGAAAGTTCGTGTCATTCGGGAAAATCTCAAGGCTGCTCAATCCCGTCAGAAAAGTTATTATGACAAGCATCATCAAGAGGTCCACTATGAAATTGGTGGCAAGGCCTATCTTCGAGTCTCTCCTCTCCGAGGCGTTCATCGCTTCGGAATCAAGGGCAAATTGGCACCCCGCTATGTTGGCCCTTTCACCGTCCTAGCCAAGCGAGGAGATCTCTCCTATCAACTTGAGTTTCCCTCAAACTTCCCGGATGTGCATGATGTGTTCCATGTCTCCCAACTCCATCGTTGCTTCAAGGATCCAATCCGTGGGGTTGATCATGAGGCATTGGACATTCAAGAGGATTTGACCTATCGCAAGCATAATCCGCATCTTGGATGAAGCGGAGAGGAAAACCCGCAACAAGACTATCAAGTTCCTAATAGTTCAATGGTCCAACCATTCCGAGGAAGAAGCCACATGGGAGCGAGAAACTAGTCTTCGTTAGGAATACCCCGCCTTCTTCACTCAAGCCTAGAATCTCGGGACGAGATTCCTGTAAGGGGGGTAGAATTGTAAAAGCCCCAACTTGGTACTGAAAAATACGAAGAATTTTTCCACTTTTTGTTTCCATGTTTGCATCATAGCATCCATATGCATTTGCCATTTCAAACTTTCACTTGGGAACAAATTGAAATGGGGAGGCAAACTTCCCAACATCCAAACCAATGCAAATGCTCAACTTAGCAAACCAAATCATGCTTGGACTTCCAAATGGTTTAGGAAGTTCCAAGTTTACTTATTGAAACCAATTCTCAATTTCCAAACATTGTCAAATGAGAAAATAAATATGAGGATTCAAATTGGCTTAATTCAATTCCTATTTTTGGAACCAAGTAAACCTTCCAAAAATTCAAACTAAATTCATGGGGTGCTTCATTAATATGTTGGGAGCCTCCATGATTAAATTCACTATTTTTGGAAATGGTTAATTGCTCCAATTAAATGCTTTTTGCAATTTATCAAAAATGACCAAATCTAAACCCTATGAACAAATGTTGCCCAAAACATTTTATTTTGGACCACCAAATTTTTGTGGAGGTTCTAAAGGTTAAATCTAGCTTATATGAATTTTTCTGGAATTTATAAAAATGTTTTAGTGCCTCATTTAAATTCCTGAAGTCTGCTGAACTTAAAAGGAAAAACAGAAAATGCATATTTGTTTAAATTACTGACAGTGGGTCCCCACTGTCAGTCTCTCCTTTCTCCCTCCTCTCTCCTCGCACAGTGGCGCCATGGCACTAGCGCCATGCCGCGCAAGCGGCCGTTGCTCCACTCGCTCCCTTGGAGGTCAGGTGGACCTCATCGACGCGCACCTGCCCCCTCTCTCTCTCCCCATCTCCATCTCCCCGTTTTTCCGGATCGAGATCGATCCCTATCCAGCTCCCGTGACCGACGCCTTCCGCCGCCGTTCCCCGCGCTTCGCCGTTGACTCCAGCCACCCCAAAGCAAGCCGTCGCCGCCACCAGCTCCGTCTCGCCGAGCTGCGCCTCCCCGCCGTAGGAATCGAGCTCGGGAGCCCTAAATCGCACCGTTGTCGTCGTCTTGCTCCTCTCAGACCGGCGGCCGACGAGCACGATTGCCATCGCCACCGGCTTTCCCCTTCACCACCGAGCACCCCCACGCGTCCCTGGTGAGCCCGCCGTCCTCCTGGACATCTCCCCCTTCCTCCTCCCCTCTGCACCGTCGCCTCCGTGCGGATGCCGCCGGCCGTTCGTCGCGGCCGTGGCTTGTCGTGCATGCCTCGTCGCCCAGTGCCTCCCCCCTCCGTCTCCGAACCCACGCATCGCACCGCCTCCTCACGGCACGCACTTTGCACATGCGCGGATCCGCGTAGAGCCGCCGGAAGATGGTCGTCGCCGGCCGTTTCCTCGCCGGTGGTCGCCGCGTGCGTGTCCGGCTGCCCGGCCTGGACCCGGCCTCCCTCACGTCTTGGGCCGGCAAGGGGCCGGACCATTCGGCCACTGCCCCGGCCTAGGAGCCCAGTCTAGGCCGGCCAAAGGCCGGACCGCTCGGGCTGGTGCCCGGCCTGCAGCCCGGCCTGGCCGTCTTGAGGCCGGCTTCCCAGGGTTTGTTTTTCCCTTTTTGTAATTAAAACTGAGTTTAAATATTTGATATGTTTTTGAATAATGCTTCAAAAATTGCAAATTAAATATCAAATTGCTCAGAAAAACTTCTCCTATCATTTGGTAACATTGCCTTTCCCTTTTGAACAAACAAAATTGCTGTTATTTAAGAATTTCTAAAATGGGTTGAATAATACCCAAATTGGGAAAAATCATAACTTATTAAATATTTATCCAAAAATTATGAATAAAATATCAATGTGATCTATATGCCAAATGCTATTCAACCATGTTAATATCATGTCATGATCACAAAAATTTAGTTGATGTTACTCATAATTTGTTTAAATGAATAAATTCAATTATTTAATTAACTTGCTATTTATTCATCGGTGTTCCGAAAATTACAAATAAAGTACCAAAATGATCGGAATGACAAACCCTACCCATTCCATGTCATGTTCATGCATATTGAGCCACTTCTCTAATAATTTAATAATTTATGAAGAATGTGGTCACTAAGAAAAATATGGGGTTGTTTCCAAATAATTGCTCTAATTATTTGGAACTCCATTTAATTTGTTAGATAAATTAAATGATGTTATCTTTGCATCAACTTGACATGTCATCATGTGATTGAGCATTGCACCTGGTGTTCTTGTGATTAATTGGTTCTTTGTATTTTCTTTTGGGTATCGATAGATTCCGGAGTCGAGGGTTCCCCTATCTACCCCAACGAGCCGTACTACACGCCCCGGCAGCAAGGCAAGAGATAACCTAACCTTCTTGGCATCTAGCATCCTATGATTTTATCAACTTATTTTATCCACCATAATATTGCATGCGATTCAAATGTCTCTTTTGATCAAGATGTAGAAGATCCTATGAATGCATGTTTATCCCCTGAACCATCACATGCTTCCCCTCCTATAAACCCTAGGTTTGATATGTTGGCCGGAGACAAAGATATAGTTGTTGTTATATATGCTTAGATATGCTTAGGCATGCTTAGTCAAATGATATATTTTGTCCGGTGATTTAATTCCATTGTTATGAATGGTGGTGGAATGTTCGGACATGATGGTTACTCGTGGTGGATAATTAATTTGCTAAAAGGCTTGGATGAGTTGCCATCGGGGATGGTGGTTTGCCTCATTCTTGCCGCCTAGGATGAAAGTGCTTTTAGCTAGAACGAAGAACCGAGCGTGCTACATTGGTGGGTGTATGGGCGCCTTACTAACTGAATAAGTTGTGCGGGCGTATCCAAGGGTCCTCTAGTTCGGTTTTCCATTTGCGTCTGAGTGGAAAGATGATGTTGATGAGGATTTGTGTCTAGGACGTGGCGATAGGGCAGGGGCTGAAATAGGCTGGGTAAACTTGCCCTGTGGCCACAGATGACTCTTGGATAGTCTCACGCGAGGTAAAGGTTTAACCGCGCCCACTCGCCGGCCTTCCCCGGAAGAGGGCCACTCAGGTGAGCCGGACGGTACCAATGGGTAAATTAGTACACCCCTGCAGGGTAAATCTTTTCGAAAAGCCGTGTCCACGGTTATGGACAAACTCTTGGGAAAGGCGGATTAGCTCATAGATAACATTAACCTAATTGATATGGCAGCTAAAGGTTGCATAATCAACTTGTGATAAAGGTTCATTTCCTCGAGGGTGATTCGAGGGAGTGCCTTTGGTGGAGATGAGCAGTTTGGCTACAAGTAGGTTCGCCGAGAACCGAAGATGAAATGTTACCCTCTTATCCCCTTTATGAGAAATATTCTGAATAGACGATGTCTTGTGTCTTTTTGTACCTTTTAAATGAAAATTTGGCTTTATGCAAAATAGCTACATTATTCAGCTTTAGAGCCTCCGTCAATCATTAGGCCTATATCGCCCTACTAAACTTGCGAGTACATCGTAGTCAGTCTCTCTTTGCTGCCTTTATATTTGTATTTCAGAGGAGGACGACACTGAGCAGCTAGGTGGGTTCTACGTGGACATTGACTAGTAGTCCGGGGTTCCCAGGTGGCAGCTTGGGACCGTGGAACAAGCTGGCTTGGATTATGCTTATTTGTAGGCCTCTTAGGCCATATTTGCATCTTGTTGTATTAGACAATGCTACTTCGCTTCCGCTTGATGAATTGTTGGTCTGTGACCTTTTGATGTGTAATATTTGTATTCTTCTCTTATATGAGTTGCTATATGCTTTTGTGTCGTAGAGTCTGCAATGTGCCAGTTGTTCCACAAGTCTCGGTCTCTTTGCAATACATGGAAGTGATGTATGAGCTTATGGCATGATCGAGGTGTTGTGTGCCGATGATCCATTCCGAGCACACCTGCCAATGAGTTTTGGCCTGGGATTGGTAAACCCAGTAACCCTTGATTGTGTAGCATGACCGGTTACACAACGGTCCACTGTATAGTTCTGGGGTCGGGGCGTTACACACACAATCGCAGACAAACTACTTTGCCCCAACGAAACAGAGAGGTTGTCAATCTCTCCGGCTTGTTGAACACAAACAATTAAATGTGCAATTGTAAACTATGATGAGAATGAAATATGACCAGCGAGAAAATGAGTACGGAAAGCTATTAAAACGGTTGTAAACAGTGTAGGAAAATATGACTGGGGTCCACAGATAACTAGTGGTGTCTCTCCAAAAGATGTGCATGATGGGTAAACAAATTACAGCAAGGCAATTGACAAAATTGCGGGCGCATAACAATGCTATCATAGAAAAAATATAGTTCATCGTTTCATCTAATATGGGCATTACGTCAAAACACATAGGCCGTTATCTAACTGCATCTATAACTAATAATCCACCCCCGAGATCGCTATCCAGCATGTCTCCTAGAAGTATGAAGTTGCAAGCAACAGATCATTGCAATAAGCACTGTGCAAAATGTAAGCAATGTAAATAACACAAGGAAATAACACCGTTGTTTTCTCCCTAGTGGCAACAACACATTCATTGGCATGAGCGTTTTTCTCAGTCGCACTCTACGCAAGAAGGCATGAACCCACTATCTAGCATAAATACTCTCTCATACAACATGAACAATTACTAGGCCAAAGCATCCACTAGCGTTGGAGGGAATGCAAGATCATAGATAAAATATAACATAGAGATGAGCAAGAGTAATGAATTCCACAATTCATCGGATCCAAGCAAACACATCCTGTAGCAGTTACAGATAATATGATCTTGATCATGATAGGTAGCTCACAAGATCTAAGCAATGGAGTACAAGGAGGAGAGACACCATCTACCTACTGCCATGTAACACCCCGACCCCGGAATTATACAGAGAGTCTATGTAAACCACAGGCTATGCTACACAACCGAAGGGCATGTGATTACCTCTCCCACGTAACACTCCGGTCATGCCATAAACACTGGCATAGCTATCAATGTATAATAAAGAGATCAAGACTTGTGGAACACCTGGCACATCACAGACTCTACGACACAAAAGTTCATATAGCAACTCATATATGAGAAAGGTACAAATAGGATACCAGGGGTCACAGACCCATCATCACATTAAGCAGAAGCAATTTATGTTGTCTAACAACAAGATCCAAAATATGGCCTAAGAGGCCTGGAAATAAACATCCCAGCCAGCTTGTTCCACGATGTCCCAAGCTGCCACCTGGGAACCCCAAACTACTCGTCGATGTCAACGAGGAACCCACCAGTATGCTCGGTGACATCCTCCTCTGAAACAAATTATAACAGCAGCAAAGAGAGATTGAGTACGATGTACTATCAAGTTTAGTAGGGCGATATAGGCCCAATGATGACGGAGGCTCTAAAGCTGTATAGTAGCTATTTTTCATAAAGCTAGTTTTCCTTTTCAAAAGATATAAAAGACCTATGGCGCCGACTACTCAGAATGTTTTTCAAAAAAGGATAAGAGAGTAAACTTTCATCTTTGGTTCTCATCGAACCAGCTTGTAGCCAGAACCACTCATCTCCACCAAAGACACCCCCTCGAATCCCCCTCGAGGAAATGAACCTTTTACCACACTATGAATTGCAACCTTTAGCCGCCAAATTAGTTAATTAGGTTAAGGTTCTCTATGACCCCGTAAATCCATTCCCAAGGCGTCCATAACCGTGGACACGGCTTTTCGAAAAGATTAACCCTGCAGGGGTGTACTAAGTTACCCATTGGTACCGTCCGGCTCGACTAGTTAGCTCTCTTCTGGGGAAAGCTGGCAAGTGGGCGCGGTTAAACCTTATCTCACGTGAGACTATCCAAAAATCATTTGTGGCGACAGAGCAAGTTTATCCAGCCTATTTCAGCCCCTGCCCCCATCGACACACCCTAACACCACACACACCCTCTTCATCGCGCCTTCGTCCACCTGCAACTCACACGCAAATGGAAAGCGCAAATATAGAGGATCCTTGGATACACCCGCACAAGTTATTCAGTTAGTAAGGAGCCCATACCCCCACCAATGGCAGCACGCTCAAACCTTGAGTCCGAAGACAGGAACTCGCACCTAGGGGCAAGAATGAGGCAACCCACCATCCCCGATGGCAACTCATCCAAGCCTTTTTAGCAAATTAATTAAGTATCAACAACAACCTCCACGTCCGAAACATTCCATCAATAGCAACAATTATGGAATTAAACAACGGACATAACTAGTACTCAACTAAGCATGGCTAAGCATAGCTACGCATATATATACCACAATTATCTTTGTCACCGGCCAACACATCAAACCTAGGGTTTATAGGAGGGGAAACATGTGATGGTTCGGGGAAAACATGCATTCATAAGATACCCTAGTACTTGATCAAAAGTGACATTTGAATCGCACGCAATATTATAGGGGATAAAATAAGTTTATAAAACAGTAGGATGCTAGATTCCAAGAAGGTTAGGTTATCTCTTGCCTTGCTGCCGGGGCGTGTAGTACTGCTCGTCGGGGTAGGTAGGGTTAACCTCCACTCCGGAATCTATCGATACCCAAGCAAATATGGAAAAACAAATAAATCACACGAAGACAAGGTGTAATGCATAGTCACATGTTGACATGACAAGTTTATGCAAGATATCAACATTTAATTTATTTAACAAATTAAATGGAGTTCCAAATAATTAGTGCAATTATTTGGAAACAACCCCATATTTATCTTAGTGACCACATTAATTATAACTTATTACATTATTATAGAAGTGGCTTAAATATGCATGAACATGACATTATTAGATAGGTATTGTTCTCCTGATCATTTTGGTACTTCGTTTGAAATTTTCCGATTAACGATGATGAAATGGCGATTTAAACGGTTATGCAATTTAAATCATTTTAACCAATTCAAAATAACATCAAGGGAAAAATTGGTTTCATGCTGTGATCTTAACATATATAGATAGCATTTGTTTTGCTGGTCATTTTGGTATATCATTTGCAATTTTTGGATCAATATTTATCAAGTTATTATTTTCCCAAAATTGGAATTAAATCTGCCATTTTAATTAATTATTACAAACAGCACCAAATTTAATTCTACAACTCTCTAATATGACATAAACTTATACTTCATTGTTTACTGAACATTTTGATACCTCATTCACAATTTTTGGATAAGTAATTCTCAAGTTATGAATTTGCTAAACATTTAATTAATTCTGCCATTTTAGTATTCATTAATTAAAGGAAATATAATAATTTTAGTTGATCATGGAAATGACACTACCAGATAGATATGATTTTTCTGAGCATTTTGACATATTGTGTGCATTTTTCTAATTTGTGGTTCAAAAGATATTGAATTTCAAAGTTTAATTCAAATTCTGTCTATTTAATTAAATTTAGAAAAGCAGGCCGAACCGTTTTTCACCGGCCAGTGGCTAGCCACAGCCACTGACAGCTGGGTCCAGGCGCCACGGTAGCTGCCACGCTGGCATGGCGGCCCACGTCAGTTTGACCCTGGGACGATGTCGAGACTGGCGCGAGCGCGACGGTGACCGCTGGCACAGCCGTGCACGGATGCGTCAACGGAGGGACGTAGGGCAGAAGCTAAGGGGCTCGTTCGATGCGCCTGCCTACGGGGATCCCAGAATGTGCGGCCCTGCTAGACCTAGGTCACCGGAGTGACCACGGCGACGACGGACGGCGGACGGCCGACGGCGGACTACGCGCATCAAGCGATCTAGGGGGGAGGAGGAAGATGGAGAGGTCTAGGAGAACGGCATGCTCACCCTAGGTGCGTGCGGGTGCTCGCCGGAGGCAGAGGAGGTCGGAGTCGACGGTAATCGTGCTCGGAGGCGGTGGTCGGCGTCGGAGAAGAAGAAGACGGAGGCGTCGATCCCAGGCTTCCGGGTCCGATTCCTTCCAGCCAAGGACGAGGACGACGAGGCGGTGTCGATGGTGTGCTTCGATCTGCTTCGGGCGGCCAGAGTCGACGGTGGTGGGCGGCGGCATGCACTACCCGAGAGCGGTCATGGGCGTTTAGGGTTAGGGTTTTCTGTAGGGGGAAGTGAGGGGAGAGAGCGAGAGCAACGACGCGGCGGCCTTCTTATCCTCCATGGGGGGCCTGGGCGCGAGGGGGGGACTGGAGCGCGGCGTGCGGAGACGAGAGTGTCGGCGGCATGGCGACAGTGGCGCCGCTGTCGCCACAGGGAAGAAGTGGTTTTCCTAAAACCCCCTCGGCTCAAATAATTTAATTACAACTTAGTCCAGCAGCCATTTTAGGATTTAATTTGAGGCCTTTAAATATTTTCTAAAATTCTGGAAAAATTCACAGAGCCAAGATAATATATTTGGAACCTGCCATAAAATTTGCAGCCCAATTGAAAAACATTTTATGTGTAATTTAATTTGGAATTGCTCACAGGCAATTTGGATCTTTATTTAAATGTTTGATTTGGCAAGTACCTTAATGCTTGCAACAAACATATTTGAAATTTGTTGGAACTTCCTGGACAAATATGATAGTTCAATTTGGATTTTGTTTGTACAATAATATTCACCAACCTTGATTTAATAATTTAAGCCAAAGCATGATTTCATGTGGAGCAATTTGATTATAGATGCCATGATGCAATCATGAAAAAGCAAAAGTGAAAATTTGGCCCATATTTTAGGGTACCAAACTGGGGCTGTTACAATTCTACCCCCCTTACAAGAATCTCGTCCCGAGATTCTAGGCTTGAGTGAAGAAGATGGGATATTCCTGTCGAAGACTAGATTCTCGCTCCCAAGTAGCTTCTTCTTCGGAATGGTTAGACCATTGGATTTTGAGGAACTTGATGGTCTTATTGTGGGTTTTCCTTTCCGCTTCATCCAAGATGCGGATAGGATGCTCACGGTAAGTCAAATCCTCCTGGATGTCCAACAACTCATGATCGACCCCACGGATAGGATCTTTGAAGCAACGACGGAGTTGAGAGAGACATGGAACACATCATGTACATCCGGGAAGTTGGAGGGTAGCTCGAGTTGATAGGAGAGATCTCCTCGCTTTGCTAGGATGATGAAAGGACCGACATAGCTAGGTGCCAACTTTCCCTTTATCCCGAAACGACGAACGCCTCGGAGGGAAGAGACTCGTAGGTAGGCTTTATCACCAATTTCATAGTGAACCTCCTGATGGTGCTTGTCATAATAGCTCTTTTGCCGGGATTGAGCAATCTTGAGATTTTCCCGAATGATACGGACTTTCTCTTCCGCCTCTTTGATCACATCGGGACCGAAGAGTGACCTCTCTCCGGTTTCAGACCAATTTAGAGGAATTCGGCATTTTCTCCCATATAGAACCTCAACGGGAGCCATTTGCAAACTGGCTTGGCAGCTGTTGTTGTAGGAGAACTCGGCGAGGGGGAGGTATTTTTCCCAACCCTTACCGAAGGAGATGACACATGCCCGGAGCATGTCCTCAAGAACTTGATTCACCCTCTCAGTTTGACCGTTAGTTTGAGGATGATAGGTTGTGCTGAAGTTTAGGCGGGTTCCCATGGCATTTTGGAAACTCTGCCAAAATCTGGATACGAATAGGCTCCCACGGTCTGAGATGATCCTTAGTGGAACACCATGGAGAGGGACAATGCGGGCAACATACAACTCAGCCAATTGCTTTGCATTTATGTCCTCACGAACCGGAAGGAAATGGGCAACCTTGGATAGACAGTCAATGACGACCCAGATGGCATTATTGCCCTTTTGTGACGTTGGGAATCCGGTAATGAAATCCATGCCAACTTCATCCCACTTCCACTCGAGAATGGATATGGGGCGAAGGGTACCAGCTGGCCTTTGATGTTCAGCTTTCACCCGGCGACAGACGTCGCATTCAGCAACATACTCGGCGATCTCACGCTTCATGCAAGACCACCAGAATTGACGGCGAAGATCTTGGTACATTTTGGTGCTACCCGGATGAATAGAGATGGGTGACTCAGGAGCTTCTGAGAGGGTTAACTGTTTTGTGTTCCCACTCTTGGGCCGGTCACCGAAGTAGACGACACCATTGTCATCCACAGAAAAACAGTTGGCCTTCCCATTTGCTACTTTCTCTTTAATCTCGATGATTTCAGCATCATTTTGCTGGGCGGCCTTGATTTCATCCTCAAGAGTGGATTTGATCTCGAGGTTAGCTATATATCTGGAGGGAACAATCTCCAGATTCAACCTAGCAAATTCCTCATGGAGAGAAGGTTGTGCCTTTTCAACCATCAAGGTGTTGCAATAGGCCTTGCGACTCAGAGCATCGGCCACGACAGTGGCTTTGCCGGGCTGATAGTTGAGGGTCACATCGTAGTCTTTGATTAGTTCCAACCATATTCTCTGTCTCAGATTCAGATCCGGCTGGGTGAAGAGATACTTCAGACTTTGATGATCTGAGAAGATTTCACAATGGTTGCCCAACAGGTAGGGCCTCCATTGCTTCAGAGCGTGAACCACGGCAGCAAGCTCTAGATCATGAGTTGGATAGTTTTGCTCATGTGGTTTGAGTTGGCGAGAGGCATAGGCTACAACATGGCCTTCTTGCATTAACACACAGTCCAAGCCTTGGAGGGATGCATCACAATAGATGACAAAGTCCTTATTTGTGTCGGGAAGGACAGGCACCGGGGTGGTAGTGAGCTTGACCTTGAGGGTTTGGAAACTCTCTTCAGCTTTGTCTGACCACACAAACTGTTTGTTTTTCTTGAGGAGGTCAGTCAGTGCTTTGGCTATCTTGGAAAAGCCCTAGATGAATTGGCGGTAATAACCCACCAATCCAAGGAAGCTTCGGATATCTTTGACGGACTTGGGAGTTGGCCAATCCAGGATTGACTGAATCTTGTCAGGTATCACTGCTACTCCAGCAGCTGACACCACATGGCCGAGAAAAATGAGCTCCTTTAGCCAAAACTCACACTTGGAGAACTTGGCATAGAGGCGGTGATCTCGGAGCTTGGTCAAGACTAGTCGAAGATGCTCAGCATGCTCTTCTTCGGTTTTGGAATAGACAAGAATGTCATCGGTGTAAATAATGACAAACTTGTCGAGGTACTCGTGGAAGATGGAGTTCATCAGCCTCATGAATTTAGCCGGAGCATTTGTGAGGCTGAAGGACATGTCGGTGTACTCATATAACCCATAGCGGGTAGTGAAAGCCATCTTTGGAATATCCTCCTTTCGGATTTTTATCTGATGGTAGCCTGACCTCAGATCCATCTTGGAGAATACCGTTGCACCAGCTAGTTGATCGAATAGGTCAGTTATTCGAGGAATGGGGTACTTGTTCTTGATGGTTACCGCATTCAGAGGGCGGTAATCAACAACCAGACGAGGGACATTTGAATCCCTCTTCTTGACAAAGATGACCGGGCAGCCCCAAGGTGAGCTACTAGGCCGGATGAATTCCTTCTCCAAAAACTCATCGATTTGTTTCTTTAGCTCAGACAACTCTTCCGCTGGCATGCGGTAGGGCCGTTTGGAAATTGGAGCCGTTCCCGGAACCAATTCAATGACAAACTCCACACTTCGATCAGGTGGCATGCCAGGCAATTCCTCCGGGAAGACATTGGGAAAGTCACACACCACTGCTACCTCATGCAATTCAGGTGGGGTAGTTCCTTCCATAAAGCATAGGCTGATCTCCGGAGAGAGAGGAGTGGCAGCGGATGGAGCTGCGGATGTAGGGGACCAGTAACGCACTATCCCGTAGCTTGGGTGGGTCACTGTGATAGTTTTGGCAGCACAGTCCAGGTTGGCCTGGTATTTGACTAGCCAGTCCATGCCCAGAATGACATCTAACCCATCTGACTTCAGGGCTCGCAACGAGAACGGAAAGGGTATTGCACCTATGGAAACATGAACCTCAGGAGCGATCCATTTGGTGTGCCAACTAGAGCCTGGTATTTTGACCACTAGAGGGGAGTCCATATTTGCAAACTGCATTTGATGGTTGTGTGCATATGCTATGGATATGAATGAATGCGATGCTCCAGAATCAAACAAGACTGAAGCTGGGAAATCATTGATTCGAAGCGTACCCATGAGAATGCCGGGGTCCTCTTCGACTCCTTCAGCCGAGACGTGGTTCAGGAAGCCACGGCTGGTGTAGAGGGAGCTGGTGCAGGGGTTGCGGTAGCCGGTGCCTTCTGGGGACACTCTCTGTAGTAGTGCCCCGGCTGGCCACAGCTGAAGCAAGTGGGCCACGATGGTGGTGGAGGCAGCTGAGGGCGGAAACCACTCCCAGCCGCACCCAAGGTCGAAGTAGCTGGGCGAGGCGGACGTGGCTTGAACCCTGAAGGCCTTGGCGCGAAGGGTGCACGAGGCACAGCGCTGAAGGGCACAAAGACCTTGCGCTTCTTGCCCTCGGAGGAAGAGGAGCTCTGGTGGTCAGCTGGAGTTGGCCTCTTGGAAGCCTCCAGCTCCTTCCTACCCTGCTCCATAGTGAGAGCCTTGTTGTAGAGCTCCTGGTAGGACTGGAACTTGAAAGGTAGGAGCTCATAGCGGAACCGAGGTGCGAGCCCCTTGCGGAAGAGGTACTGCTTGTCCTCATCATTTGTCACGTCCCAAGGGGCGTAACGCGAGAGGTGGTTAAACTCCCGCCCATAGGCTTGGACGTCCATGCGTCCCTGGGTCAAGTCCAGGAACTCCCTCCTCTTGAGGTCCATGACGGGCTTGGGGATGTACGCCGCACGGAAAGCGGCGCGGAAATCCTCCCAAGTGAAGACATGGCCCGCGGCAAACATTGCCACGTGGCTCTCCCACCAGGAGCTGGCGGCTCCATTCAGCAGGTAGGTGGTGAAGTTGACTTGTTCCGCCACCGGAACATGCAGAGCGGCAAACTTGTGGTCAAGAGCCAGGAGCCAATCATCCTCATCAAGCGGCTCCTTAGCTTCGGTGAAGGTAGGAGGTTGGGACCACAAAAACTCGGTGAGAGTGTTGCAGTCGTTGTTCCTCCTGGCCCCTTGCTGCACCAGCTGCTCGAGCAGACGCTCATTTCGCAGCCGGTTTTGTTCAATGGCTATCAGGACCTCCGCCATTGAGGGTGGCGGCGGTGCATCAGGATTGCTTTGTTCCCCACGACGGGTAGGAGCCATTCTGAAGATAGGAACAATGACATAGTTAGGAAACATATCCGGAATTTAAGATAGATCAAAAGATTCCTTCCAGATATAGATATTGAAGATGGCAACAACACAGAAACAGATTTAGGCAACCACGGATGACATCACGTCATCGTGGCGATAGCGAACGGATACAAAGGACTCGAGACATAACTGGGCGGTAAGAACCCAAACCCCGAGAACCTAAACTTGACACCAAGCTTAAAACAAATAGAGGTAAGAATAAGAGTAGAGCGAGTTGGATGAGGAGTAAAAAGAATCCTAAGAAGGTTTTCATAACTCATTTTTAGGTTATAAATAATTTTCAACTAGACTCGACATCGACCAATAGAAAGGGTTTCCTACAGGCAGTCCTGCTCTGATACCAAGTTGTAACGCCCCGACCTCGGAATTATATAGAGAGGCTATGTAACCCACAGGCTATGCTACACAACCAAAGGGCATGGGATTACCGCTCCCACGCAACACTCCGGTCATGCCATAAACACTGGCATAGCTATCAATGTATAATAAAGAGATCAAGACTTGTGGAACAACTGGCACATCACATACTCTATGACACAAAAGTTCATATAGCAACTCATATATGAGAAGGGTACAAATAGCATACTAGGGGTCACAGACCCATCATCACATCAAGCGGAAGCAATTTATGTTGTCTAACAACAAGATCCAAAATATGGCCTAAGAGGCCTGCAGATAAACATCCCAGCCAGCTTGTTCCACGACGTCCCAAGCTGCCACCTGGGAACCCCAAACTACTCGTCGATGTCAACAAAGAACCCACCAGTCTGCTCGGTGACGTCCTCCTCTGAAACAAATTATAACAGCAGCAAAGAGAGACTGAGTACAATGTACTCGCAAGTTTAGTAGGGCGATATAGGCCCAATGATGACGGAGGCTCTAAAGCTGTATAGTAGCTATTTTGCATAAAGCTAGTTTTCCTTTTCAAAAGATATAAAAGACCCATGGCACCGACTACTCAGAATGTTTTTCGAAAAGGGATAAGAGAGTAAACTTTCATCTTTGGTTCTCATCGAACCAGCTTGTAGCCAGAACCACTCATCTCCACCAAAGGCACCCCCTCGAATACCCCTCGAGGAAATGAACCTTTTACCACACGTTGAATTGCAACCATTAGCCGCCAAATTAGTTAATTAGGTTAAGGTTCTCTATGATCCCGTAAATCCATTCCCAAGGCGTGCATAACCGTGGACACGGCTTTTCGAAAAGATTAACCCTGCAGGGGTGTACTAAGTTACCCATTGGTACCGTCCGGCTCGCCTAGTTAGCTCTCTTCCGGGGAAAGCTGGCAAGTGGGCGCGGTTAAACCTTTACCTCGCGTGAGACTATCCAAGAATCATCTGTGGCGACAGGGCATGTTTACCCAGCCTATTTCAGCCCCTGCCCCCATCGCCACGCCCTAACACCACACACACCCTCTTCATCGCGCCTTCGTCCACCTGCAGCTCACATGCAAATGGAAAGCACAAATCTAGAGGATCCTTGGATACGCCCGCACAAGTTATTCAGTTAGTAAGGAGCCCATACCCCCACCAATGGCAGCACGCTCAAACCTTGAGTCCGAAGATAGGAACTCGCACCTAGGGGCAAGAATGAGGCAACCCACCATCCCCGATGGCAACTCATCCAAGACTTTTTAGCAAATTAATTAAGTATCAACAGCAACCTCCACGTCCGAAACATTACATCAATAGCAACAATTATGGAATTAAACAACGGACATAACTAGTACTCGACTAAGCATGGCTAAGCATAGCTACGCATATATATACCACAATTATATCTTTGTCACCGGCCAACACATCAAACCTAGGGTTTATAGTAGGGGAAACATGTGATGGTTCAGGGAAAACATGCATTCATAGGATACCCTAGTACTTGATCAAAAGTGACATTTGAATCGCATGCAATATTATAGGGGATAAAATAAGTTTATAAAACAGTAGGATGCTAGATGCCAAGAAGGTTAGCTTATCTCTTGCCTTGCTGCCGGGGCGTGTAGTACTGCTCGTCGAGGTAGGTAGGGTTAACCTCCACTCCGGAATCTATCGATACCCAAGCAAACATGGAAAAACAAATAAATCACACGAAGACAAGGTGCAATGCACAATCACATGATGACATGACAAGTTTATGCAAGATATCAACATTTAATTTATTTAACAAATTAAATGGAGTTCCAAATAATTAGTGCAATTATTTGGAAACAATCCCATATTTATCTTAGTGACCACATTAATTATAACTTATTACATTATTATAGAAGTGGCTTGAATATGCATGAACATGACATTATTAGACATGTATTGTTCTCCTGATCATTTTGGTACTTCTTTTGAAATTTTCCGATTAACGATGATGAAATGGCGATTTAAACGGTTATGCAATTTAAATCATTTTAACCAATTCAAAATAACATCAAGGGAAAAATTGGTTTCATGCTATGATCTCATAGATAGATAGCATTTGTTTTGCTGGTCATTTTGGTATATCATTTGCAATTTTTGGATCAATATTTATCAAGTTATTATTTTCCCAAACTTGGAATTAAATCTGCCATTTTAATTAATTATTACAAACAGCACCAAATTTAATTCTACAACTCTCCAAAATGACATAAACTTATAGTTCATTGTTTACTGAACATTTTGATACCTCATTCACAATTCTTGGATAAGTAATTCTCAAGTTATGAATTTGCTAAATATTTAATTAATTCTGCCATTTTAGTATTCATTAATTAAAGGCAATATAATAATTTTAGTTGATCATGGAAATGACACTACCATATAGATGTGATTTTTCTGAGCATTTTGACATATTGTGTGCATTTTTTCTAATTTGTGGTTCAAAAGATATTGAATTTCAAAGTTTAATTCAAATTCTGTCTATTTAATTAAATTCAGAAAAGCAGGCCGAACCGTTTTTCACCGGCCAGTGGCTAGCCACAGCCACTGACGGCTTGGTCCAGGCGCCACGGTAGCCGCCATGCTGGCACGGCGGCCCACATCAGTTTGACCCCGGGACGATGCCGAGACAGGCGCGAGCGCGGCGGTGACCGCCGGCACGGCCGTGCACGGATGCGTCAACGGAGGGGCGTAGGGCAGAAGCTAAGGGGCTCGTTCGATGCGCCTGCCTACGGGGATCCCAGAACGTGCAGCACTGCTAGACCTAGGTCACCGGAGTGACCACGGCGACGACGGACGGCGGACGGGCGACGGCGGACTACGCGCATCAAGCGATCTAGGGGGGAGGAGGAAGATGGAGAGGTCTAGGAGAACGGCATGCTCACCCTAGGTGCGTGCGGGTGCTCGCCGGAGGCAGAGGTGGTCGGAGTCGACGGTAATCATGCTCGGAGGCGGTGGTCGGCGTCGGAGAAGAAGAAGACGGAGGCGTCGATCCCAGGCTTCCGGGTCCGATTCCGTCCAGCCGAAGGACGAGGAAGACGAGGCGGTGTCGATGGTGTGCTTCGATCTGCTTCGGGTGGCCGGAGTCGACGGCGGTGGGCGGCGTCTTGCACTACCCGAGAGCGGTCATGACGTTTAGGGTTAGGTTTTCTGCAGGGGGGAAGTTTGGGGAGAGAGGGAGAGCAACGACGCGGCGGCCTTCTTATCCTCCATGGGGGGCCTGGGCGCGAGGGGGGACCGAAGCGCGGCGTGCGGAGACGAGAGCGTCGGCGGCATGGCGACAGTGGCGCCGCTGTCGCAACAGGGAAGAAGTGGTTTTCCTAAAACCCCCTCGGCTCAAATAATTTAATTACAACTTAGTCCAGCAGCCATTTTAGGATTTAATTTGAGGCCTTTAAATATTTTCTAGAATTCTGGAAAATTCACAGAGCCAAGATAATATATTTGGAACCTGCCATAAAATTTGCAGCCCAATTGAAAAACATTTTATGTGTAATTTAATTTGGAATTGCTCACAGGCAATTTGGATCTTTATTTAAATGTTTGATTTGGCAAGTTCCTTAATCCTTGCAACAAACATATTTGAAATTTGTTGGAACTTCCTTGACAAATATGATAGTTCAATTTGGATTTTGTTTGTCCAATAATATTCACCAACCTTGATTTAATAATTTAAGCCAAAGCATGATTTCATGTGGAGCAATTTGATTATAGATGCCATGATGCAATCATGAAAAAGCAAAAGTGAAAATTTGGCCCATATTTTAGGGTACCAAACTGGGGCTGTTACATGCCATGGACCCGTAGTTCCGTGGTGGACTACTCACACATCACTTCGGAGGCAGGCATGGTGGTGTAGATGCCTCCGGTGATGATCTCCCCCTCCGACAGGGTGCCGAGAAGAGCTGCAGAACCCTCCTGATCTAGGGTTGGCCACGACGGCGGCCTCGGATGTTTTCTGAAGAATATGATCGGGTACTTAGGGTTTTCGGGACAAGATGATTTATAGGCGAAAGGGCGACTCAAGGCGATGAAGGAGTCGGCTAGGTGGGACCCCGGCGCGGCCAAGCCCTGGGCCACGCTTGGGTGGCGTCTGGGGAATGTGGGGCCTCTTTGTTTCTTCGTAAAAATAAATCATGTAAATTTCCAGTTGATTCCGAGAAACTTCCCCGAACAACTTTTCTGAAACAAAAAGACATCAGAAAACAGGAACTGGCACTGGGCATCTTGTCAATAGGTTAGTTCCATTAAATATACCAAAATGATATAAAAACATTATAAAAACATGTGGCACTGATATATAATCAAGCATGGAACATCGAAAATTATAGATACGTCAGGGCCGTATCAGCATCCCCAAGCTTAATTCCTGCTCGTCCTCGAGTAGGTAAATGATAACAAAATAATTTTTGAAGTGACATGCTACCAACACAATCTTGATCAAGTAATAATGTAAAGCATATGAACTGAATGCATTGATCAAAGACAATGGTTCATTGAATAAAGTAAACAATGATCAATCAAGTATAACACTTGGCATGAATTTTTCGCAAATAGTACCTTGGAGACCTAAAAGTATAACACTTGGCATGATTGGTATCTCACAAAGCAATATTCTTTCAACAAAGGTGTTTTACCAACACAAAGGAAGATTTAATTTTTCAGCAAAATCTTCAACTTGCAACATATTTATCTCAAGATAAAGTCAATACAAAGCTTTCATGGTTAGACATAAAGATAACATGTAGTAAAACTTGCACCAGAGTTGACACTATGTGATTGCTTGAGAGGTAAATATTGAGAAGGAAGACTGACTCAACATAAATGTAAAGGCCTTCGCAGAGGGAAGCAGGGACTATTCATGTGCTAGAGCTTTTTAATTTTTTATGAAACAGAAGCAAAACAGGTTTGAGATATGCATGCTTTCATCAATGACTCCACAGCAAAGAAATCCGCTAGTCCCCTACACCAAGCAAGGTTTTTGACTTGTGAGAGTGGCTCCCATAGAGGAACGAGAACATTCCTCTTTCTCCTTTATTTATCACTAGCCAATGTTTGACTCATTTCTCAGGTTTGCACTGTGTGAAGGTTAATGATGTTGAATTTATATTTTGCGGGCTGGGAACCCTTGGCTAACTCTCATCAAATATAAGTGTGCATGTAATCCATGCTCACCAGGTGAAAGGGGGGAAATAACCTTGCTTGACACAGGATATAACTAACTTCCTAACTACTTCCTCATGAGCTAAAAACAGAGACACAAAAAGGAATATTTTGAAACTTTAAAGGTAGCACATTGATACGTCCCAGACGTATCTATAATTTTTTATGTTGCATGCTTGATTATATATCAGTGCCACATGGTTTTATAATGTCTTTATATCATTTTGGCATGATTTATGGAACTAACATATTAACAAGATTCCCAGTGCCAGTTCTTGTTTTCTTCTGTCTTTTTGTTTCAGAAAAGTTGTTCGGGGAAGTTTCTCGGAATTATCTGAAAATTCACGTGAATTATTTTCACAACGGAACAGAGACGGAGCCAGGAGGGGAGCTGAAAGGGCACCCCACAGTCCCCAGACGCCACCCAGGCGCGGCCCAGCCCTTGGCCGCGCTGGGTCCCACCTGGGCGACTCTATCGCCTCCTCGAGTCGCTTTTTCTCCTATAAACTGTCTTCGATGCGGAAACCCTCGATACCCGATCATATTTTTCAGAAAACATCCGAGGCCGCCGCCGTCGCCAACCCTAGATCGAGAGGGTTCTGAAGCTCTTCCCAGCACCCTGCCGGAGGGTGAGATCATCACCGGATGCATCTACATCACCATGCCCGCCTCCAGAGTGATGCGTGAGTAGTCCACCACGGGACTACGGGTCCATAGAAGTAGCTAGATGGTCGTCTCTCCTGTCATGGACAACCATATAGCTACTTCCATGGACCCGTTGTCCCGTGGTGGACTACTCATGCATCACTTGGGAGGCAGGCATGGTGGTGTAGATGCCTCCGGTGATGATCTCCCCCTCCAACAGGGTGCCGAGAAGAGCAACAGCACTCTCCCGATCTAGGGTTGGCGATGATGGTGGTCTCAGATGTTTTCTGGAGAATATGATCGGGTACTTAGGGTTTTCAGGATGATGATGATTTATAGGAGAAAGGGCGACTCGAGGCGAAGATGGGTTCGGCCAGGTGGGACCTCGGTGGCCAAGCCCAAGGCTGTGCCTCGGTGGCGTCTGGGGGCTGTGGGACCCCCTGGATCTCCCCTCCTGAATCCGTCTTTGTTTCTTCGTAAAAATAAATCATGTAAATTTCTAGATGATTCCAAGAAACTTCGTCGAACAACTTTTCCGAAACAAAAAGACAACAGAAAATAGGAACTGGCACTGGGCATCTTGTCAATAGGTTAGTTCCATAAAATATGTCAAAATGATACAAAAACATTATAAAAACATGTGGCACTGATATATAATCAAGCATGGAACATCAAAAATTATAGATACGTCAGGGATGTATCGGTAGCCTTATTTAACTTCCTATAATCAATGCACATTTGATATCCTACAACAGTTCTTTGAGGAATGAGCTCATTATTATCATTGGCAACAACGGTCATACCTCTCTTTTTAGGAACACAATGCACATGACTAATACATCGACTGTCAGCAATAGGATAGATTATACCTGCACCGAGAAGCTTTAATATTTCGTTTCTTACCACATCCTTCATTTTTGGATTTAATCTTCTTTGATGATCAACAACGGGCTTTGCATCCTACTCAAGAACAATAGTGTGTTGGCACCCGGATGGTGAAATCCCATGAAGGTCATCCAAAGTATAGCCTATTGCAGCTCGATGTTTTCTAAGGACTTCCAATAATCGCTCCTCTTCTTTCCCTGAAAGGTTAGAACTGATAATAACAGGATATATTTTCTTTTCTTCTAAATATGCATATGTAAGAGTATCGGGGAGAGCTTTGAGATCAAACACAGAGTCTCCCTTTGGAGGCATGGGCGTCACCACACTAGTAGCAAAAGGGATATAGCCGCCAGCCACTCACTGGCGAACGAATAAAACGTGTTCGCCAGTGGTAAGTACCGCTGGCGAACTATAAACCTGATTCGCCAGTGGTAAGCCTAGCTGCTCGGTGTCGTCCTCCTCTGAAATATAATATAAAGGCAGTAAAGAGAGACTGAGTACGATGTACTCGCAAGTTTAGTAGGGCGATATAGGCCCAATGATTGACGGAGGCTCTAAAGCTGTATATGTAGTTATTTTTGCATAAAGCTAATTTTCATAAACAAGACATAAATGACACATGGCACCGTCTATTCAGGATATTTTTCATAAAAGGGGTAAGAGGGTAACATTTCATCTTCGGTTCTCAACGAACCAACTTGTAACCAACACATCTCTCATCTCCACCAAAGGCACTCCCTCGAATCACCCTCGAGGAAATGAACCTTTTACACACACGTTGATTATGCAACCTTTAGCTACCATATCAATTAGGTTAAGGTTCTCTATGGTCTTATCGTCTATTCCCAAGTCGTCCATAACCGCAGACACGGCTTTTCGAAAAGATTTAAACCCTGCAGGGGTGTACTAAGTTACCCATTGGTACCGTCTGGCTCACCTGATTGGCCCTCTTCCGGGGAAGGCCGGCGAGCGGGCGCAGTTAAACCTTTACCTCGCGTGAGACTATCCAAGAGTCATCTGTGGCCACAGGGCAAGTTTACCCAGACTATTTCAGCCCCTGCCCCATCGCCACGTCCTAAACACAAATCCTCATCAACATCTTCTTTTCCACTCACGCGCACATGGAAAACCGAACTAGAGGACCCTTGGATACGCCCGCACAAGTTATTCAGTTAGTAAGGCGCCCATACACCCACCAATGGCAGCATGCTCGTCTTGGATCAAGAGTTAAAGAACTCGCACCTAGGGGCAAGAATGAGACAAAACACCATCCCCGATGGCAACTCATCCAAGCCTTCTTAGCATTTTAATTAAGCATCACCATTAACCACCATGCCCGCATCATTCCATCAACATAAACAATTATGGAATTAAACATCGGACATAACTAGTATTTGACTAAGCATGGCTAAGCATAGCTAAGCATATAAACAACAATTATGTTCTTGTCTTCGGCCAACACATCAAACCTAGGGTTCATAGGTAGGAATACATGTATTGGTTCGGGGATAAACATGCATTCATAGGATACTATAGTACTTGATCAAAAGTGGCATTTGAATCGCATGCAATATTATGGTGGATAAAATAAGTTTATAAAACAGTAGGATGCTAGATGCCAAGAAGGTTAGTTATCTCTTGCCTTGCTGCCGGGGCATGTAGTACGGCTCGTCTCGTCGGGGTAGATAGGGGAACCCTCGACTCCGGAATCTATCGTTACCCAAAATAATACAAAGAACAAATAAATCACACGAGGGAGAGGTGCAATGCACAATCACATGACAAGTTGATGCATTGATATTATCATTTAAATTATTTAACAAATTAAATGGCGTTCCAAATAATTAGTTTAATTATTTGGACACAACTCCACATTTATCTTAGTGACCACATTACTTACAAATCATTACATTATTAGAGAAGTGGATCAATATGCATGAACATGACATGAATGGGTAGGGTTTGTCCTTCCGATCATTTTGGTACTTTAATTTTCTGAGTACCGAAGAATAAATAGCGATTTAAATAATTAAGTGAAATTAAATCTTTTAATCAAATTATGAATAACATCAAATAATTATTTGTGATCATGATGTGATATTAGCATGGTTTGATTTCATTTGAAGTGTTGATCACATTGATATCTTATTCATAATTTTTAGATCAATATTTAATTGTGGCGCCCTCGCTTAGAAAAGCAAGGCCACATTGTGAAATATGCCATTCCCTGGATCGAGTATGGATAGCAACTCACAAAAGATGTAATATCATGCATCAATGTCAAAATTATTACAACGCGATTCGAATGATCCAGGAGTAAAATAGTTCCTTACAACTTCGCATAGCCGAAGCTAGCTTTAAAGGAGTAAATAGTTCAACAATTTATTCAGAGTTCAACACGCAGCAATATAATAGCACAGAGCTCCTTCATCTCCATGAGCCACTGGCGATCATGTTGGTTGTAAGCTCGAAGACACGTCTCACTCGTCGTCGTAGTAGCCTGCAACATTTAACGTTGCAGCCCAGGGAATTTGGGTCAATACCTTGTAACAGGCCGGCAAGTGAATACTATGGTGGATTATAAAATGGCCAGACTAATACTACATGCTTATCTGGCTGGTGGGGGTTGAAGGCTGTTGCATAAAGCCAATTTTGTCCTACTTTTCACAAACATTTTATTCTCAACTTTTCAATATGAGACACACCCATGGAACGCATCCAAGGTCTCATATACCCGTGTTCACCCATCAAATTTTATTATGAAATTGGAATGAAGAGATCCTCTGACAACTTCCTTGCTTAGCTACTCAAAATTGTCCGTAACCGGGGACACGGCTATGATCATAGTTTTATTACTCTCGAGAGTTTGTGACACTTTCCCCACTAGACTCGATCAACCCATTCTATCCTTAACCCACATTTAGTGAAAAGGAAAGGAGAAGACCAAGACGAGACCTTTCTGAAGCACTTTCCCAACCACTACTGGCTTGACCCGTTCCAACCTACAACCCCTACATCTGCTTGTCAAACCGGGCTGGTTCCATGCTACTTACTTAGTCAAGACAGAGCCCATATGACTAGTGGCTGCACTGGAAGCAACTAAACATGGAGTGACATCGAATCTCAATACCCTGGGTGGCCATCCACAAGTGCACATACTCAGGTTAGACCACAAGAAAATGGCCCTGAGTAGCCACTCAACTTCGCACACCTCAACAAACCAAATCCACCCAGGTGATTCATTAATTTAGTAGAGTTTTCACTTAACTTACTACATCAAAATCTTCACAATTGCAGCAAGCATTTCTACTAAATTAATGTAGGTACCTAGTCAACAAGAAAGATCTAAAAGGCTTGCATAGCATAATTAAAACAATAGTAAACCTATCATGCATACTACTAAAATAATCTATAATGCAATTAAGAAAATAATAGGTCCTTCATGAGTGTATACACTTGCTTGATCGTTGTTCGGGTTGTCGCAGCACTCAAAGTACGTCTGGCACTCCTCACAATCTAATCAACAAACAAACAATCACCAAATCAATACAACATTCAACATGAGGCAATACAAAATAATATGAATGTATGAAATGCAATCTAACACTCCACAAATTAAATAAATATGATTATATTAAAGTTTGTGTTGTCTAACATATGCATGATGCACATGATCACAATTTTTATAGTGTTTAATAATTTAGAAAATAATTTATAGGCTAGAATACCTTATTTTATGATTCTGTGAAAATCATTTAAATGTATGATGCAAAGGTGCAATTTGAACACACCACTGGATAGAAAACATTTTTCCAAGCATTTTGATATAAAGTTTGCAATTTTTGGACAAGTGGATCAAAAGATATGATTTTTACAAGTTTGCACTAAAATCTGGCATTTATTAATTCTGGAATTACAAGTCAGCCGAGCTGACTGGGCTGCTGACTGGGCGCTGACGGTGCAGCCTACACGGCGCTAATCTATTGGCCCATAACGATTCGGTATAGGAAAGGAAAAAGGGACCGTTGGATCGAGATCCAACGAACCACAACACACGCATGCGTGCCCGGCGGTGCTAGGTCACCGGAGCACGGTGGCGACGGTGGCGACGCGGCCGGCGTGGGTGTTCCCGGCGATTGGGGGCTCCCGGGGATGAAATCGTTCTACCTAGATGACCGGAGCGGCGAGACAGACTCGGTGGCGCGGTCCTGGGCTTCGGCTCCTTCTCCTCTTCCCGGAATAGCTCGACGAAGTTGTGGCCGGCGGCGGACCGAGGCGGCGGTGGACGGATTCTTCGACCTGACGAGCAAACGAGCACCGAAAGGTGTCAAAGCGAAAGAGCAAGGAGAGGGAAAGGAGACAGGGTGCAGAGGAGAAGCGGGGGTCGCCGGGGTTGGCCACGGCGTGCGTGCTTACCGGCGGCGTCGCGAGCCCCGATTCGAGCAGCCTGGCGGCGGGCCTGCTAGGGTTTCGGGGTGAGGCGAAAGGGGAAGGGGAGAGGCTTTAAATGGGCAGGCGCTCGGGTTGAATCGCGGCGCCACTTGCTCTGATTGAAGAAGCATCAATCGGCCGTTTCCGGCGTGATTTGGGGAAGGAGCGGGGCGAAGCAGGCGTGACGCCATGCTGACAGGCGGGGCCGGGTGGTCAGCGAGAGGGAGAGAGAAGGGAGAGGGGCGCGACGCGGCTGGGCCGCAGTGCGGGGACGGTAACGGGCCGGGGTTGGGCTGCCTCGGCCAGATCGGTTGGCTTTTTTTTTTGTTCTTTTCCTTTTCTAAATTCTGTTTTTCCAATTACCATCAAAATAGAGTCAAATCAAGTTCGAAAAATTTGAATAAATACTTTTTGGAACCCTGGTTCTGTATAGAACACAATGGCACAAAGTTTTCAATTAAATAAAGAGAAAATAATTGGTTTAGTGACAAGGGTTGCTTAGCACCCTATTATGCCAAAACAAAATATTTAAACCAAAATTTATTTTTAAAGGTTCAAGCAAGATTTTTATATGCAATAAAACATGATGCTTATGAATGAATGCATGCTTATGCATTTTTTTGAAAATTGGGATGTTACAAACCTAACCCCCTTAAGATGAATCTCGTCCTCGAGATTCAGAGTTGCTAACGAATAGATGTGGATGGTCTTGTCGTAGATCATCTTCTCGTTCCCACGTAGCTTCCTCCTCGGTGTGATGGTTCCACTGAACCTTGCAGAACTTGATGGTCTTGGTACGTG
The DNA here is from genome assembly GCA_012064385.1 of Puccinellia tenuiflora. NCBI lineage: Eukaryota > Viridiplantae > Streptophyta > Magnoliopsida > Poales > Poaceae > Puccinellia > Puccinellia tenuiflora. The sequence goes on along the minus strand of QRDG01000300.1, from coordinate 705,010 downwards.
TAACTCTCTCTACGGTCTCCAAAATTTTAATTGGTTTGTCTTCGTATGTTAAATCACTTTCCAGTTGAACTTCCTCCAATGGCACAGTATCACGTAACGGGGTATCGGCCATCTCTGGGTGACATTTTTTTAACTGGCTGACATGGAACACGTTGTGCACTGCTGAAAGCACTTCGGGTAGTTCCAACTCATACGCTACTTCTCCTTTACGTGAGAGAATTTTGTATGGCCCAATAAATCTTGGTGCCAATTTACCCTTAATTCCAAACCTCTTCACACCATGCAATGGTGAAACTCTGAGATATGCTCGGTCTCCTATTTCATAAACAATCTCTCTTCGTTTGGAATCCGCATAACTCTTCTGCCTCGACTGAGCAATTTTTAGTCTATCTTTGATCAATCTAACTTTCTCCTCGGCTTCTTGGATTATGTCTGGCCCAAATAAACTGCGTTCTCCTACACCACTCCATAGCAATGGCGTAGTGCATTTTCTACCATACAAAGCTTCAAATGGTGCCATTTCAATGCTTGCTTGATAGCTATTATTATAAGAAAACTCCGCGTATGGTAGATTGTCATCCCAACTAGATTTGTAGTCCAGCGCACATGCCCTGAGCATGTCCTCTAATATTTGATTTACCCTCTCTGTCTGACCATCAGTCTGTGCGTGGAAAGGTGTACTAAATTCTAGCCTTGTTCCCAACGATTCGTGCAATTGTTTCCAGAAATGTGAGGTAAATTGGGTACCTCTATCTGACACAATCTTCTTAGGAACACCGTGTAGACTCACAATCCGCTTCATATAAATATCCGCAAGCTTTGCACTAGAATAAGTAGTCTTCACTGGTATAAAGTGAGCTACCTTCGTCAGATGGTCAACTATAACCCAAATCGAGTCATACCCTGATTTGGTTCGAGTTAGTCCTGTGATGAAGTCCATCCCTATTTATTCCCATTTCCACTCTGGCACTGGTAACGGCTGTAGCAAACCCGCTGGTTTCTGATGCTCTGCTTTCACACGACTGCACACGTCACACTTCGCGATATATTCGGCGATATCTCTCTTCAAACCATTCCACCAAAAACTCTCCTTAATATCCATATACATTTTTGTGTTACCTGGGTGTATAGAATAAGGCGAGTCGTGCGCCTCTTGTAGAATTAATTTTTTAAGATCTTCATCTTGTGGTACGCAAATACGTTTCTCAAACCACATTGTACCCTGTTCATCTTCATGGAATCCTTTAGCTTTGCCTTCGCTCAGGTTGGTCTTGATTTCTTCCATCAATTTATCTCCCTTCTGAGCTTCTCGGATTTTGTCCATTAGTAGTGGTTGCACCTCTAACGATGCTACGTGTCCCTCCGGTACTACTTCCAATTTGAGGCCTTTGAAATCTCTACACAGATCTTCCGGTAGCTCTCCTGCCGTAAGTCCGTTTACGTAAACCTTGCGGCTTAACGCGTCGGCCACTACATTGGCCTTTCCTGGGTGATATTGTAAACTCAGATCATAGTCCTTGATGAGTTCTAACCATCTCCGCTGCCTCATGTTCAATTCCTTCTGGGTAAAAATATATTTCAGACTTTTGTGGTCGGTGAATACTTCACAACGCTTGCCCATCAGGTATTGCCTCCAAGTCTTCAAAGCGTGAACCACAGATGCTAATTCTAGATCATGCGCTGGGTAGTTTACTTCATGTTTCTTCAGCTGTCTTGACGCATATGAAACTACTCTGCCTCCTTACATCAACACACTCCCTAAACCGTTACGTGAAGCGTCACAGTATACTTGGAAGTCCTTCTCTAAGTCTGGTAAACACAACACTGGTGCCGAAACTAATCGCTTCTTCAAATCTTTAAAACTGTCTTCACAAGCCTCCGACCAAATATACTTCGTTCCCTTCTTTAATAACTCTGTCATAGGTTTGGCAATTTTTGAGAAATTTTCGATGAATCTCCGGTAGTAACCTGCCAATCCTAGGAAACTGCGTATTTCTCCGACGTTCTTTGGAGGTTCGCACTCAGTTACTGCTGACACCTTTTCTGGATCTACCGCAATTCCCTCCTTCGTCACGACATGTCCGAGAAAACCAACTTTCTCCAACCAAAACTCACACTTGCTGAATTTGGCATATAAGTTATGCTCTCTAAGCCTTTGCAACACTATATGTAGATGTTACTCATGCTCCTTGTGGCTCTTGGAATAGACAAGTATGTCATCGATGAATACAACGACAAACTTATCCAGAAAATCCATGAATACCTTATTCATCATGTTCATGAAGTACGCTGGCGCATTGGTCAACCCAAATGGTAACACAGTATACTCGTACAGACCGTATCGAGTGGTGAAAGCGGTCTTGGGTATGTCTAGTTCTCTTACTTTCATTTGGAAGTAACCCGATCGAAGACCGATCTTGGAGAACACACACGCTCCTTCTAGTTGATCGAATAAATCATTGATTTTGGGTATTGGGTACTTGTTTTTGATGGTTACCTCATTCAAGGCACGGTAGTCTGTAACTAACCGCTGCGTATTATCTTTCTTCTCAACAAATAATATTGGAGCTCCCCATGGTGAGGAACTTGGGCGAATAAATCCTTTCTCTAGATGTTCATCTAGTTGTTTCTTGAGTTCTTTTAGTTCATCCACAACCATTGGGTACGGTCTCTTGGCTATAGGTCCAGTTCCTGGTACCAGTTCAATAAGAAATTCCACCTCTCTATCGGGCGGCATCCCCGGTAACTCTTCTGGAAATACATCTGCGTATTCTCTCACTATCGGTACCTCTTCTAGGCTAACCCCCTTAAGATGATTGAGCTTACTCTGTTTTAACTCAAAGGTGGATTTAAATTTGATTCTTTTCTTTTCCGGGGTTGTGAGAAAAATTGTTCTGTTTGCACAGTCGATAACTCCTTCAAAACGTGTCATCCAGTCCATTCCTAATATGACATCCAGACCTTGGGATTCTAGGATGATCAGATCCACTAGAAAACAGTATTTCCCAATATGTAGCTCTAGTTTTCTACACCCCGCGTTCACTAGCATTTCTCCACCGGGAGAACTTACTTTCATTGGTTTCCCTATGGTTTCGTCAGGCAACCCATGTTTTTTAACAAATGACCTTGATATGAATGAATGAGATGCTCCGGTGTCGAATAAAACTAATGCTGTAAAGGAGTTGAGTGAGAACGTACCAATCACAGCATCAGGTTCATCGAACACCTCCTCAACATTGACATGATTCACATGTCCCTTCTGAAAAGGATTGGGTTTGGTGGCTTCCTCAGTTTTCTTCTCTGGGCATTCACTGGAGTAGTGCCCTGTTTCTTGCATTTGAAGCATGTAACTTGACTGATATCCCTCTTGTTCTCATGGCGATGCGGTCCGTTTCCATTATTGTGCCCAGTACGACCATGGTTGTGACCATTACTACTATGCCCATGATTGTGACCACTGCCTCTGTGTCCTCCTGTGTCACCTCGGTTTCCACTTTTATGGTTATGGCCATTTTGGTTGTGGCCACTCCCATGTTTGTGGAAGCTGTGTCCACCACTGTACTCATGATGGTGTGGCTTCTTCTGAATAGGTCCGGAGCTGTACTTGCTGCTGCTGCCACCGCTATACTTTCTCTTCCTAGTCTCTTCTTTTCTCATGTTGCTGTCAAGTGTGATAGCTTGGTCCAGCAGTGCCTGATAATTGGGAGCATATGCAATTGACAACGGCACTTTCAGTTCCCCACTGAGTCCCCTAAGGAATCGGTCCCTCCTCTTAGCATCAGTGTCAACATCCTCCGGGGCATAACGGGACAAGGTGCAGAAGTCATCCATGTATTCTTTCAGTGTACGGTTTCCCTGTCTCAAACTATGAAACTCATCTCTCTTCATGTTCATGGTTCCTGCAGAAATGTGAGCATTGCGGAACCCCTCCTTGAATGTGTTCCAAGTGAGTCCCTCCAGGGGGTGGGTGATCTGATAAGTTTCCCACCACTGTGCTGCTGGTCCCTCAAGTAGATATGCCGTGAATCTCACCATCTCAGCGTCGGTGCACTCACAGGTGACGAGGTCCTTGTGCACGGAACGTAGCCAGTCATCGGCTACAATGGGATCAGTTGAAGTAGAGAATTTGTTCGGTCTGAGCCTCAGAAATCTTTGCAGTCTATCCACTTGGGGTGGTGGTGGTGGCGGTGGAGGTGGTGGTGGCGGCGCATTTTGATTAGCCAAGAACTGAGCCATCATGTTCATCAATTGAGTCTGCGCTGCAATCATCTGCTGTAGCATAGCGTCGGTGTTGTTGTTGTCTTCGGGACCACGGCGGGGAGGCATCTGTGATAGAATCACTTTTCAGTATAGGTAGATAGATGCTAAACATAATTATCTATCCCAACAAGCATTTGGCAACAAGCAGCCACAAAACAATCATGCTATAGCACAAAATTCCCAGATTTTACCAAATCCGAAAATACACTATGATACCGATACTACAAAGATAATTTAGTGATAGCAAGTGCATGGGTACTGCCGTATCACAAGATAGGTATTCAATACACCAACACAACAGTGGTATAGATAGAATCTAAAAATATATTTCCACAAGTGCAAACATTGGGCAACAAGCAGCCCCATAACAATCAACAATAGCACAAAAATTCCCAGATTTTACCAAATCCGAAAATAGACTTTTATACCAACGTGGCAACGATAATATAACGATAACAAGTGCATTGGTACTGCCATATCACAAGTTGATAAGTCAATACAATAACACAACGACGATGGCGAGAATAAACTCCAAACGGTACTTATTAAGGTCTTACAAAACGATACTCGCATAAACGTCGCATAGCGGGGAATAACTATAAGATGGAGGTCACACTAGTCACTTCTTGAAGAGCTTGAGATAGGCGTGCGAGTTCATGCACTTGCGCTTCCTCCCACGAGTGTTCATCGCCGGTGTGTCTTCCTCATCGCTTGAAACAAAGTGAATCACCTCCTCGGGGTCTTCCTCCTCTTCATCCTCAATTGGCACTTGCGGTTCTGCAGCCCCATCTCCAGCATCGTCATCCTGTGGCGCATGTGGTGCTGCAGCCCCATCTCCAG
>QRDG01000300.1:594628-696909 GCA_012064385.1 Puccinellia tenuiflora | reverse complement strand
GGCTCGGGGGCTTGCGTCACCATCGGCGCCAACCTGCCTCCCAAATAGGAAAGCGCGCTCGTCGCCTTCCTCAGGGCAAACTCTGACATGTTCGCCTGGACACCGTCAGATATGTCCGGAGTACCGAGGGAGGTGATCGAGCACCACTTAGCCGTGTGCCCAAACGCACGCCCCGTCAAGCAAAAAGCGCGGCGCCAAGCGCCAGAGAAGCAAGACTTCATCGTCAAGGAAGTAGACAAGCTGAAGAAGGCCAGCATCATCAAGGAAGTGGTCCACCCCACTTGGCTCGCCAATGGTGTGGTCGTCCGCAAGCAACACCGGAGGGAGTCGCCTCTGCATCGACTTCACCGACCTCAACAAGGCCTGCCCCAAGGACCCTATCCACCTCCCAGGATCGACCAGATCGTAGACTCCACCGCCGGCTGCGCACTCCTCTGTTTTCTCGATGCCTTCTCTGGTATCACCAGATCAAGATGGCGAAGGAGGACGAGGAGAAGACAGCATTTCTCACCCCTTGCGTGTTGTTTTGGCTACGTTTGTATGCCTTCTGTCTGAAGAACCGCTGGCGCCACTTTCCAGCGCCTCCGATGAGGATCGCCGGTTGGCCCTCGGGCGATCGCTTGCTGCTGACTCTAGTACGACAAGACACTGGTTGGATCGACGAGATCAAGAACTACCTGCAGAACCGAGCCCTCCCCGAAGACGACGCAGAGCCGAGAGAATTGCTCGCCAGGCCAGTCCCTATTGCCTCCACGACGGAGACCTGTACCGCAAGCGACCCAATGGGGTTGCGTTGGCGGGTGGTCCCTGCCGAGGAGGGCCGCCAACTCATCAACGACATACACAGCGGCGAGTGCGGCCACCACTCTTCCTCGCGCACCATTGCAGGCAAGGTTTTCCGGAGTGGTTTCTACTGGCCCTCAGTGCTTCAAGATGCTGCCGAAATCGTTCAAACCTGCGACGCATGCCAATTCCACGCCAAGCAAATCCACCAGCCCCGCGCAAGGACTCCAGACGATCCGCTCTCCTGGCCGTTCGCGGTCTGGGGGCTGGACCTGCTGGGACCCTTCCCGCGAGCGCTCGGGGGCTACCGCTACCTCTACGTCGCCATCGACAAATTCACCAAGTGGCCTGAGGTGGAGCCCGTGCGCACCATTCCGGCGAAGTCGGCGGTAAAATTCATAAGGAGTCTGGTCTGCCGCTTCGGCGTGCCCAACCGCATCATCACCGACAACGGCTCACAATTCATCAGTGGCGCCTTCAAGTCCTACTGCGGCAGCATCGGTGCCCAAATCTGCTACGCCTCGGTGGCGCATCCACGAAGCAACGGGCAGGCCGAACGAGCCAACGCCGAGGTGCTCAAGGGCCTCAAGACGAGAAGCTTCAACCGCCTCAAGGCCAGCGGCAAGCATTGGATCGATGAGCTCCCCTCGGTGCTCTGGTCCATCCGCACCACGCCAACAAAGCCAACTGGTGAGACGCCGTTCTCCCTTGTCTATGGCGCTGAAGCCATCCTCCCCAGCGAGATCACTCATGGCTCTCCGCGAGTCTTGGCCTTCAAGGAGGCTGAGGTGGACAAACTCCGCAACGACGACCTACTGCTGCTTGAAGGGCTCCGCCGCAATGCGGCCCTGAGAGCAGCAAGGTACCAGCAAGACCTTCGTCGCTATCACAGCCGCCACATCCGCCCACGCACTCTCGAAGCAGGAGACCTTGTCCTGAGGAGAGTCCTCTCCAGGGCAGGCCTCCACAAGCTCTCACCAATGTGGGAAGGCCCCTACAGAGTCGTGCACATCGCCAGGCCTGGCTCCGCGCGGCTCGAGACGGAGGACGGCATCCCTGTCGCCAACCCCTAGAACATCCAACACCTGCGCAAGTTCTACCCCTGATCGCCCTCGGCGAGCAATTTTTTGCATCAAGGGAGAGCCACGCGCCATCACCCTCCACGAGGAAAAATTTCGGGCTCCCCTCTCTACTATACGTTGCCGCGGGCCGTTCGAGAAGACTCCCAAGCCACCAAGCCTCGGCATGGTAACCTCTTCAGGCACCATGTCTTGGCGAGGTGGATCCCCATGCCAGTCATGGTGGAACGCAGGCTAAAAGCCACCCCCGCATAGGGGCCCCCTGAGCTCTCCCTACATGCGTCTGCCTCGGGCACGCCTCTCGAGAGTCTCAGCCACATAATGTGGACCCCATGCCAAGAGCATGGCGGATTTTTGTGCTTCTGGCCACGCCAGTGTAATGAACCTATGTTTCAGGCCAATTTGAACCTTTGCGCATCGCGCCAGCATATTTTGTCGCCTCGGTGTTGTTTGCTTCGGTGTTATTTGCTTTTTTTTCTCGCTCGTATGATCCCTCCTGTGTATCTCACGAGCGGGGGCTAGCAGGGTGCCATGCCACGGGAGCATCCCGGCAGCACCTAAAACCCAAGGGATCCGAGCTCTGACTTTGCGGGTCAGCCCTCATGCATGTCAACTCCCAAGGAGCTCTGAACTCATGGGTCAGCTCCCGCGCACGTCAACTCACCAAGGATCACCAAAACCTTGGTGCCTGTTTTCTCCTCGCGAGACACACATGAAGGAACCTACGGGCTCAAGTTTTATAGCTATCTATTGCTTGTGGGTATACCTATCTGTCCAAGTGCAGGAAACAAGCATCAGGCACCCTCTCCAAGGCAACAATGCCTCGCCAGGGCACCAACACCCTCTCCAAGGCGGAAACGCCTCATCAAGCTAAGTACAAAGACTTGGTCGAATTTCCTCTGCTGGTTTTTGCCCCTCGAGTCTCTTTTCTCTCTCCCACGCCTCATGGGCTGCTTGCACGTCAAAGGGGAGCCCCAAGCATCACGCTTCGCGGAGCTCTTACTTCTTGAGGCCTCACGCACCCCCCGGACTTGTGGAGCACTGACTCGCACATACCGAAGCGGCGGTGGTGTAGCGCTAAAAGAGGAACCTAAGACGTAGAGCGAAAAGACGTGAGGAGAAAAAGACAAAGGCTTCCCGAGGGACACTCACAAGCACACTCCAATATAACTTGATAAGTTTTTACAAAGTTTACAATCAAAATGGCTAAGATAAATGTGCCCTCGGCACGTCCAGCTACAGGCAAGGAGCTCAAGCCGTCGCGCCTCCTGAGATGCCTGCCTGGTCCACGGCGGTTTCCGCCTCTTCCAGGGCTTCCTCGTCGTCGCCTTCGATCACCACTTGGTCGAATTTCCTGGCGTACGCGATGGCGGCCTGCGTGGCGGTCTCCCGCGCTTTGTCGCTGATGGTGCGCGGCGGCGCCATCACGTCCTCAAGATCAAGTGAGGGCTGGAGCCTCACGAGGTTGCTGAAGACGTTGGTGACGGCGACGACAAGGAGGTCGCGACTCTCCTCCACGACACGCTTGTCGAAGCTCTTCGCGACCCCTTCAAGCTTTCCGAGGAACTGCTCGAAGAAGTGCGAGTACGAGGTCTCGTCGTCGGTCACTGCGGAGAAGGAGGGGACGTCGATCCTCAGGTCTCTCCCGACCGCGCGCATGCGGCTCACCAAGCTCTGGAGGATGCTCTGGCGCTGGCGCGTCATGAGCCGGTCAACCAGGCGTTGGTCCCGTGCTCGCTCCGCTAGAGCCGCGGCAGGCCCCACCTGCTGCCGGAGCTCATTCAGGTCTCTCTCCAGGGCGAAGGCGTTCCCCTCAGCGCGAGCCTGGGCTTCCCGAGAGACCTCGAGGCAAGAGGTCAGCCGCTTCTCCTCCTCCTCAAGCTCCTTGATGCGCTTCTCGAGCTCCTTGCGCTTGGTCTTGAGACGGTCCTCGTGCTTCGCGACCTTCTCGTCATACTCCTTGGAGAGGCCTTCGCGGACGAGTTTTACCTTGAGGTCGGCCTCTTCTTGGAGCCTCTTCTGCTCCGCCGCAAGGTTGTCCTCGTCGACGGCCACCCGACCCTCACGCTCCTCTAGCTGCCCCTCGCGGGTGGCCTGGTCCTTCACGAGCAGCTGGACCTGCTCCTCGCGCTGCTGTAGCTCCTTCTCCTGGAGGGCGAGCTCTTCCTCGCGCCGTTTCAGCTCGGCCTCGCGAGGCGCCAGCTGCCCCTCGCGGTCATCCAGCTGCTCGTGGAGCTCATTCAGGCTGGCCTTGGCGGCCTCGGAGTCGGCGGCGAACTTCTGCTTCGCGGCCGCCAGCTCGTCATGCTTGGAGGTGGTTTCCACCTCGAGCGCTTCCCTGGCGGCGTCGAGCTCCTCCATCACCTCCTGCGCCTCCCGCTTGACGCTGTCGCGGGTCTCTTTGGCGAAGCGGATCGCTTCCTCGCGAGCCGCCTTTGCCGACGCGTCCTGCCGGCGGCACATCTCCACCCTCTCATGGAGAAGAATCCAGGCTTCGCCGAGCCTTGCCCTTTCCTCCGCTAGGGCGTCTTCTTCCTGGGCGAGCTGCTCCTCCAGCCCGTCGAGCGCTCGCCGCGCCCGGTTGAGGACGCTCCGGCGATGGGCTGCCTGGCGATGCGGCGCTTGCAGCGCCAAGAAGACTCCCACGCTGCTGCTGGGTGCAGTTCCCTCGATCCTCGTCGAGGCGCCCGGGTCCTGCCTCGGACCCACGACCACCTCTGGTGCGACCCGGGGGCTTGTGGGGGCGCCTTCTTCGGTGCTCGCCTCGGTTGCCCTCTGAGGGCTGGGCGCCTTCTCGCGCTCAGCTTCAGCACCAGTGGGCTCCGGCGTCGCCACCGCCCCCTGCACCACAGGGGCGCCTCCGGCCCCCTCTGCAACGGCCGCGTCCGCCGCGGCCTCGGGCGCGTCAGCCCCTCTCGAGGAGGCCTCCTCCTCTGGAGGCGGCTCCACGACGATGTCCTCGTCCACGGTTTCCTCCTCCGTCTCCTGCTGGACTGGAGGAGTCGCCGCCCTGGTTGGCGACGGCGCCGCCTCTACGGTCTCCTCCTCCACGTGGTGCTCCACCGCTGGAGGAGTCGCCGCCCGAATCGGCGACACCACGCTCTCCTCGGCCACCGCCGTCCCCGCGCGGTGCTCGACCGCGGGAGGAACACCTGCCTGCTGCGGCTCGCCAGCCGCAGGCGTCTCCGCGGCGACGCTGGTGGTCTCTCCAGCCTCGCCGAGCCGCCGCCTCTTTGGCTCCGCGGGCTGCCTGAAAGGAAGACAAGTCAATAATCCCTCAAAGGGGGGAATTCTCAAAGCAAAATATTGAAGGAGAAAGAGAAATCAAGGGCTTACTCGCCGACCATCACCCACACCCTCTTCTTCGCCTTGGGTGGCTGGGTGAGGCTTGCTCCGGCCTCCTCCCGGGCCGCTCCTGTCTCCGCGTGAGGGATGCCTCTCGCGGTTGCGGCCCTCCTGTCGTGGACGGCTTTGGAGCGGGGTTCGCAGCGCCCTCTCCCGCCGCCGCTCGTCTCCTCCTCCTCCTCGGCGCGCTAAGAGCGGACAATGCGGAAGGTGTCCTCCTCGTCGCCGGAGGAGAGCACCTGGAGGTCCACCTCGGCGTGGGCGCTCCTCGAGGAGCCGGCGCCCTCGCCGACGGGGTCAGCGCCCCTCGAAGCCTCGTCCTCACCAAGGGGGTCCTCGCTTCTCGAGGCCTCCTCCTCGGCGGACTCGGCCTCCTCAACCTCAGGAGCCTCATCCATGTACTCCGGCTCCGCCGCCCACGGGTTAGGGTGAGGCCCGCGGTACCCCGCGGGCACGATTCCCCACTCGTCGAACGTGGGCATATGCGAGCGCTGCTCCTCGATGCTCTCCTCGGCGAAGACAATGAGCGGCTTGGCCGCCTCCTTCTTGGCGGACGGGACCTCCGACGTCGTGAAGAGAACGCCCATGATCTGGCGAAGTACATTAGGCTCGAAGCCGTCCCAACTTAGCCGCATTGCGTCCGTCTTGCCGTCGTACCGCCACACCGGCTCGGCGTGCTGTTGGAGGGGAGCGATGTGGCGCCTGGTGAAGTCCTTTGCCACCATCTGGCCGGTGACCCCTGCCTCGCGGATGTGACGGATGTACCCGTAGACTGCGTCAAGCCTCGAGCCCCTGAAGTCCGCGCTCGCCCAGCGCGCCCACTTCCTCGGCGGCCCCTCGGGCACCTCCAGGAGAGGGTGTGCGGCCTTGGCGTCGACGAAGAGCCACTTCTCGCGGAACTTGTCGACTTTCTTCGTCACCTTGGTGACGGCGTCCTCGCCGCACCAGGCGATGGGGATGTAGTTATCGCTCCTGGCGTCGGCGATGCGGAAGCAGACGCATCCAAGCCGCTCGCCCTTGGCGGAGTTCCGAAGAGAATAGAAGCTGCGGAAGAGCGCCACCGAGGGACGGATGCCGAGGTAGGCCTCGCAGAGGTGGGCAAAGATGGCAAGGATGAGGATGGAGTTGGGATGAAGATGGAGCAATTGGATCTGGTACACTTCCAAGATCGCCAGGAGGAAGTCGGAGAATGGCGGTACCAGGCCGGCGTAGAGAGTATGAAGGAAGATGGGGTAGAAGGTGTCGGTGAGCCTGCTACCGGCCGGCCTCATTTCGGTGGCGCCGTGCTCGTTGGTTCGCGCCGCCGCCAGATGGCGCACCGTCGCTATCGTCGCCGCGGTGACACGCGTCCGCGGCAGTGCTCCCTCGAGAGCAGCGGCGCGCGCCATCGCCGCGGACGTGCCCGCCCGCACCATCGCTGCAGACGTGCTTGCTTGCGCCGTGGCCTTGCCCTTCAAGTCGGTGGCTGCCTTCTTGGGTGCCATGGTCGCCGGAGAAGAAGAAGAGTACTCTGGAGTTGGAGCGCTCTGGAGAGATTGGAAGCATGGGGAGAAATTATGTGAGAAGTAATGGGCACCGTCCGCGCGCCCAGGCTTTATTGACCAGCACTCGAGTCGTGGCGGGCCCCACCACGTCGCCCGTTGGAGCCGAGGAGGTCGTGGCCGCGGGCGCAACCGCTGCGTGACACGTGTCGCGGCCCTGTCAGGCATCTTTGGCCCCTCGACGCTTCGCCTTCGTCATGGGCCTCGGCGTGCCCATCGCGGGCCCGGGGGCTACTGTCAGCACAGTGGAAACCAGGGTACCACGGGCCGGCCTGCCAGGGCCCACAAGATTCTTCGGATGATTTTCGCTAAGGACCAGGTTCTCCAAGCCTGGCGAGCTTCGCGAGGATTTCTCCCTTCGCGAAGGGTTTTTCTCCTCGCCAAGGTTTCTTTCCTTTGGCGAGGGATCGCCCCTCGACAAGGCGTCTCCGACGCCGCCCGCAATTCTGCTAAGGACCAAGCTGAAGGGCTTGGCGAGGCTTTTCGCCTCGCGAAGCGCTTTCCTCGTGAAGCCATCTCTGCCCCCGCGGCAGAGCGCACATGGGCTCTGCGCCATGTGCAGAGTGACGCGCGTGCCTACGCGCGATGACGACAACGCCGTAGTTGCCGTTTCCATGTATAAAGCAGTCAACAAAGCGGAGCCAAGAAAAGCGGACAATGAGTATTGCCTCTTTGGTGACAAGGGAACAGTCTGCAGCTACGCTCCAAGGACGACGTCACCGTGGGTCACCTCCCGCCTCGGCAAGCGCCAGCCCACTGTCCAGCTGGTCGGTGCCCCTTTTCAGCTTTGGTGACGCCGTTCCCCTGCCGTGGACCGCGTCCACGAGCTTTACCTTTATGGTAGATCTCACCTTTACGGTGCACCGCGCCTCCTCCTTCGTCGCCATGTGGTAGCCCTTCCCGCCCAAATGTTTGGGCAGAAGAGGTCCAGGACGCCTATAAAAGGAGGAGGAGCACGCCCAAGCAAAGGGTTCGGTTTTTGGAGTCTAGGAGCCTACCCAAAAACCCTAGATCTAAAGACTAGCAAGCAGCCATTGTTAGCCACCTCGAGCTCGACAAGCCCTCCTTGTACTGTAAACTCTCCAAGCAGTGCAATACACAAAAGCAGGACGTAGGGGTTTTACCTCCACAAGAGGGCCCTGAACCTGGGTAAGACCTTGTGTCAATCTCTGCAGTGTCGTCCGCAGCGAGCCTGACGAGCACCATCGCCGGAGCACGTTGTGGATTGTTTGACCCCGTGTTCAGCCCCTTACACGATACCTTGGAGACACCCCTAGTTCCTGGGGACAATCTTCGACACAGCATCCCTGCCAACTCAAACAGCTGTCTCCCAAAGGCAAACTCAGAAACCACTCCAACATAGGCCGTCTCGGTGTAGTCTCCCATCTAAAATTTTGAAGAGAAGAGAATTATGAGATTCAAATGAACATGGTAAGAATTTACAAGACAAAATAAATAAGGTGCTGTCAAAGAACAATATGTAATTTCAAATAATGAAAGCATTTCGAAAATTAACCAATAAAAGGGCCATCCTAAATTTTCTATTCAATCCTATGGTTTTCGAGCCTACAGGCAACATTACGCTCTGATACCATCTTGTGGCGCCCTCGCTTAGAAAAGCAAGGCCACATTGTGAAATATGCCATTCCCTGGATCGAGTATGGATAGCAACTCACAAAAGATGTAATATCATGCATCAATGTCAAAATTATTACAACGCGATTCGAATGATCCAGGAGTAAAATAGTTCCTTACAACTTCGCATAGCCGAAGCTAGCTTTAAAGGAGTAAAGAGTTCAACAATTTATTCAGAGTTCAACACGCAGCAATATAATAGCACAGAGCTCCTTCATCTCCATGAGCCACTGGCGATCATGTTGGTTGTAAGCTCGAAGACACGTCTCACTCATCATCGTAGTAGCCTACAACATTTAACGTTGCAGCCCAGGGAATTTGGGTCAATACCTTGTAACAGGCCGGCAAGTGAATACTATGGTGGATTATAAAATGGCAAGACTAATACTACATGCTTATCTGGCTGGTGGGGGTTGAAGGCTGTTGCATAAAGCCAATTTTGTCCTACTTTTCACAAACATTTTATTCTCAACTTTTCAATATGAGACACACCCATGGAACGCATCCAAGGTCTCATATACCCGTGTTCACCCATCAAATTTTATTATGAAATTGGAATGAAGAGATCCTCCGACAACTTCCTTGCTTAGCTACTCAAAATTGTCCGTAACCGGGGACACGGCTATGATCATAGTTTTATTACTCTCGAGAGTTTGTGACACTTTCCCCACTAGACTCGATCAACCCATTCTATCCTTAACCCACATTTAGTGAAAAGGAAAGGAGAAGACCAAGACGAGACCTTTCTGAAGCACTTTCCCAACCACTACTGGCTTGACCCGTTCCAACCTACAACCCCTAGATCTGCTTGTCAAACCGGGCTGGTTCCATGCTACTTACTTAGTCAAGACAGAGCCCATATGACTAGTGGCTGCACTGGAAGCAACTAAACATGGAGTGACATCGAATCTCAGTACCCTGGGTGGCCATCCACAAGTGCACATACTCAGGTTAGACCACAAGAAAATGGCCCTGAGTAGCCACTCAACTTCGCACACCTCAACAAACCAAATCCACCCAGGTGATTCATTAATTTAGTAGAGTTTTCACTTAACTTACTACATCAAAATCTTCACAATTGCAGCAAGCATTTCTACTAAATTAATGTAGGTACCTAGTCAACAAGAAAGATCTAACAGGCTTGCATAGCATAATTAAAACAATAGTAAACCTATCATGCATACTACTAAAATAATCTATAATGCAATTAAGAAAATAATAGGTCCTTCATGAGTGTATACACTTGCTTGATCGTTGTTCGGGTTGTCGCAGCACTCACAGTACGTCTGGCACTCCTCACAATCTAATCAACAAACAAACAATCACCAAATCAATACAACATTCAACATGAGGCAATACAAAATAATATGAATGTATGAAATGCAATCTAACACTCCACAAATTAAATAAATATGATTATATTAAAGTTTCTGTTGTCTAACATATGCATGATGCTCATGATCACAAATTTTATAGTGTTTAATAATTTAGAAAATAATTTATAGGCTAGAATACCTTATTTTATGATTCTGTGAAAATCATTTAAATGCATGATGCAAAGGTGCAATTTGAACACACCACTGGATAGAAAACATTTTTCCAAGCATTTTGATATAAAGTTTGCAATTTTTGGACAAGTGGATCAAAAGATATGATTTTTACAAGTTTGCACTAAAATCTGGCATTTTATTCAATTCTCTGGAATTACAAGTCAGCCGAGCTGACTGGGCTGCTGACTGGGCGCTGACGGTGCAGCCACACGGCGCTAATCTATTGGCCCGTAACGATTCGGTATAGGAAAGGAAAAAGGGACCGTTGGATCGAGATCCAACGAACCACAACACACGCATGCGTGCCCGGCGGTGCTAGGTCACCGGAGCACGGTGGCAACGGTGGCGACGCGGCCGGCGTGGGCGTTCCCGGCGATTGGGGGCTCCCGGGGACGAACTCGTCCTACCTAGATGACCGGAGCGGCGAGACAGACTCGGTGGCGCGGTCCTGGGCTTCGACTCCTTCTCCTCTTCCCGGAATAGCTCGACGAAGTTGTGGCCGGCGGCGGACCGAGGCGGCGGTAGACGGATTCGTCGACCTGACGAGCAAACGAGCACCGAAAGGTGTCAAAGCGAAAGAGCAAGGAGAGGGAATGGAGACAGGGTGCAGAGGAGAAGCGGGGGTCGCCGGGGTTGGCCGCGGCGTGCGTGCTTACCGGCGGCGAACGGCGGCGTCGCGAGCCCCGATTCGAGCAGCCTGGCGGCGGGCCTGCTAGGGTTTCGGGGTGAGGCGAAAGGGGAAGGGGAGAGGCTTTAAATGGGCAGGCGCTCGGGTTGAATCGCGGCGCCACTTGCTCGGATTGAAGAAGCATCAATCGGCCGTTTCCGGCGCGATTTGGGGAAGGAGCGGGGCGAAGCAGGCGTGACGCCATGCTGACAGGCGGGGCCGGGTGGTCAGCGAGAGGGAGAGAGAAGAGAGAGGGGCGCGACGCGGCTGGGCCGCAGTGCGGGGACGGTAACGGGCCGGGGTTGGGCTGCCTCGGCCAGATCGGTTGGCTTTTTTTTTTTTGTTCTTTTCCTTTTCTAAATTCTGTTTTTCCAATTACCATCAAAATAGAGTCAAATCAAGTTAGAGAAATTTGAATAAATACTTTTTGGAACCCTGGTTCTGTATAGAACACAATGGCACAAAGTTTTCAATTAAATAAAGAGAAAATAATTGGGTTAGTGACAAGGGTTGCTTAGCACCCTATTATGCCAAAACAAAATATTTAAACCAAAATTTATTTTTAAAGGTTCAAGCAAGATTTTTATATGCAATAAAACATGATGCTTATGAATGAATGCATGCTTATGCATTTTTTTGAAAATTGGGATGTTACATTAATAAGTTATGAATTTCCCAAATTGGTATTATTATGCCATTTCAGGAATTTATAAATGAACAGCAAGAATATAAATTCAAAAGAAAGTTACAATTATTCTATCTTGTAGAGTTTGCTTTTCTGAACATTTTGAAATTAAATTATTTAAATTTGTTTCAAAAATTAAAAAGGTAAAACAATTTCCCTGGCAGGCCGGCCTCAAGCCGGCCAGGCCGGGCACCAGCCCGAAGTCTCAGGCCTATGGCCGGCCCAGTCCGGGTGAGGAGGCCGGGCGGGTGGCCGAAACATCCGGCCCAGTGCCGGCCCAGGCCGGGCGCTCAGGCCGGGCGACTTTGACCGGGAAGGAGATGCCGCGACCGGCACGACGCGCGACGGCGACCGCGCCGGTGCGTGACGGCGAGTCGATGCGGGGGAGAGAAAGGGGGCGGGAGAGGATGTCCAGCTGGACCTCGAGCTTACCAGGAACTCATTGGAAGGGGACTGCAAGGGCGGGGGTGGCCGGACGGCGACACGGTGGTGCTCGGGCGGCGGCGGCCAGAGCGGAGGAGATGGCTCGATTCGCGCGATTGAGGCTTCCTAGCACGCACGGCTTGAGGAGGAGATAGAGGGTGGTGATGCGGAGCATCCTGCGCGATCGGTTTGTCCCGGAGCCGACGGAGACGACGGCGAGCGTGGCGGCGATGCTCTGCCGCGCCGAAGAGGAAGAAAGCAGCGTGGCCGATTCGGGGCATCAGGCTTCGATTCCTATGGCGAGGAAGAAGCAGACGAAGAGGAGGAGCTAGTGGCGTGCTTCGATTTGCCCTGAGGGGTGGCTAGTGGCGACGAGCACGCGAACGAGCGCGGCGGCAAGTCGAGCTCAAGGAGGGGGAGGAAAAGGGAGCAGGCAAGGGGAGATGAGGGAGATAGAGTGTGGCAGGGCTCGATGCCCACCTTGTCCATGCGCAGCACAGGAGGGGGAGGGGCCGGCGTCATGGCTCAGTATCGGCCGGCAGGACGGCATGGGCGGCACAGTGCCAAGCACTGTGGAGACAGGGGAGAGGCAAACTTCTGAAAAACCCCCTGGCCCATTTTTATTTAATTGCAAAAGGTCCAGCAGCAGTTTAGGGATTTAAGTTGAGGCATTAAACCAATTTCCAAAAACCTGCAAAAATTCATGTGGCCTCCCCTTGACAGGTAGAATCTCCACAAAAATTTGTGTGGCAAAATAAAATGTTTTTCACCACATGTGTTCATAGGGTTTAGTTATAGCCATTTTTGATAATTTCCAAATATATTTATTTGGGGCATTCAAACATTTCAAAAAAAATAATGAAATTATTTATGGAGGCTCCCAATATATTAATGGAACACCCCATAATTTTATTTTGAATTTTTGGAGAGTTTACTTGGTTTCCAAAAATAGAATTTGAATTAAACCAATTTTTAATTTTTAATTTTATATCTTTGCTTGTCAATAAATTTTCTTTGACAATTATTTACAAAAATATATCCTTGAGCTTCCTGGACAATTTGGGAACTCAAGAACAATTGGTTTTGCCATTTTGAGTAAAGTATTTGGTTTGGAAATTTGGGAAGGGTTTTTCTTCCCTAGTTTCTAATTTCCAAGTGTTGCTTTATTTAGAATTAGCAATTTAAATAAGTATGCCATGATGCAATGCAAACCAAAAAGTGAAAATTTGGCCCATATTTTAGGGTACTAGTCTGGCGCTGTTATAATTCTACCCCGCCTTACAGGAATCTCGTCCCGAGATTCTAGAGTAGAAGTAGAGAGGAGGAGAATATGACAACACATATCTTCCTCGTTGCTGAGATTGGCTAACTAACCTGACATGCCAATATGGCGGAAAGAACGGGAGATAACTTAAGGTCGTAGACAAAATGACTCTTGCCCAAAACCATAAGTTATTGAGGGAACTAGGAACGACTTGACCAAACAAAGGTCGAGCCGATGATAGGACAACCGATCACTTTGTTCAGGATTTTTTTCCAGTACCATGACATTATTTCAAAATCACCCAGAGGTGTAGCCAGCAGGGATTTGGAGCACCGAGAGGAGAGAGGACAGCTTCTTTTGGACTCCACGCTTGTGACGTACGAGACATTTCCATAAGGTTGGAAGCTCGGCCCTAACGGGACAGATGAATTTATCCAACGTCCGTGTGATTGGGCAAAACCTTGATTCCACCGAGGTGGGAAAGATATGGTATTGATCCTCAATTAGATAGGGTGGTAAAACCTCATAAACGAGCTATTCCTAAGATACAGGGAGTAGGGGGAATCGACCGATAGATATTTAGCCACTCCGTAGTAAAATTCTCCTCGAGGTTATAGATATCACACTCAGACTTAGGAATAGCCTTCAATCAATCCTCAAGCGAAGATCATACTTGGAGATAGAGAAAGGACCTTAGGGAAACGATTAGGATAAACTACCCATGATACTCATGGATAGTGGGTGATTTTTAAGGATTGAAGGGATTTCGTCAACGGATCTTCCGGTGAGGTGCTTGAACCACATCATCGAACTTGTCGGGAATTACAAGTAGGCCTAGATCATACTCGTGGCAAACTCCAAGCGTCATTTTTGCTTGAGATTCAGATTTTGTTAGGCCTGCAGGTACTTCATACTTAACTTGCCTGAAAAAGGAGTTTCCGAAAGTTAACGAACGCTTAGGATCACTAGTTTCTCAAGGCATAGGCTATAGGGTCAAGCTCCAGCACACGAGCTAGAATGGGAGTTCCATGGGGTCACGGCTAAGAAAAGGAAATTAAACCAGCATGAATTCCAGACAATGAAGCCCAACTGATTCATGATTGTGAAACACCGGTAGATGATGAGATCTGACAACCTCTTCTTATTCGAGAACGAAGCGGCTAGTGGTTTGGAGCGCACCCATGGCTTATTCGGAGAGCTGGAGGCAACAACCCACCAGCTCAACAACAAGGCACATATGCATGACCAACTTGTGATTATTTTCCCGGGGAGACGAGCGAACTTCATTCGGATCCCTGGCGACATATGTCACTGGTTGCGGAAGGAAACTTACCCTTCAAGGAAAAAGACGTGGTCTTGAGAGTCTCGACACGAATCTAACTCGTTGACCGAAGGTGTGCACCTGAACGAAGGGACTGGCAACATAGACAACTCAGCTCGATGATTGGATTACCAGTCATGCTAAGAGTGCCACCAAGTCTTTGGATTTCAAAAGCAATAACAATTGCTAAGAATATCCGATTACCGCAACAATATTTATCCTCAACATTCTCGAGCCCGAGTAGCTCGGAGGTAGATGGATAAGGAAGGGTAAGAGCATCACTTCATCAGGTTGGTCATGAGACTAAGCACGACCTCTTGATATAAAAGAGTGTGACACTCCAAGGTGGAACGGAACAACAGCTAGACAAGCTATTACTTCGCGAAATACAATACTTTGACCCTTTTCCGGGAAATGGAAGAGGTACCGGAGTTTGTTTCTACTGACATCCCGAAGTGGAATGCCTTGACGAACCACAAGAATAACATGCATCAGAACACCCCAATGCACGATAAACTTGACGGTCAACCGACCGATAGAGGTCGAACAACAGATCTAGAGTAAGGAAGGGGCTAGCAACAATCTCAAGATAATGCAGAAGCCCGTGTTACCACTCTTCCGACAACTAGTGCCGAGAGGGTTTCAGGAACGGGTGTGGTTGGAGGAATCACAACATTGGGGAACCACTTGCTATGAGCAATCTTGTCGTGATCCAGACAATTCCATAACAAAGAGCCTAGCTAAAGCTAGTGACGAAGAATACCATTGTCGAGGAAGCCAATTAAGGCTGCAACCTCGAGTTTGAAGACTAGCTCTAGATTTTGCCAACCTGAGGTAGGGTTTGACAATTACATCAGGGTTCAACGGAAAAGATCTTGGGTTAAAGATCAGCTTCATGCACCGGGACTCACAATAGCATAATGCTCACAAGGTGACAACCCCCCATGAATCATTACACCGGAGCCCTAGCACAATCCGGGACCTTCGGTTCAAGATCTTGGGCTAAAGCAAAGGAATATCTTGACGAACCATCATACTTCCTTTCTTCATGTTTTAGATTTGGCATAGGAGTAAAGATAACTAGTAACTAAAGGTAGAAACCCAACCCCGAGATCCTAAAGATTTAGAATTTTGCAGACGATCGGAAACACCGTTAAATCAAATAGAGGTAAGATGGCACCGAGATCAGAGTGAATTGGGTAAGAGAGTAAAAAGAATCCTAAGAAGGTTTTCACAACTCATTTTTAGGTTAAAAATAATTTTCACGAACTAGACTCGACATCGACCAATAGAAAGGGTTTCCTACAGGCAGTCCTGCTCTGATACCAACTTGTAGCGCCCCGACCCCAGAACTATACAGTGAAGCGTTGTGCAACCGGTCATGCTACACAATCGAAGGTTACTGAGTTTACCAATCCCAGGCCAAAACTCATTGGCAGGTGTGCTCGGAATGGATCATCGGCACACAACACCTCGATCATGCCATAAGCTCAGACATCGCTATCACGTATAGTAAAGAGACCGAGACGTGTGGAACAACTGGCACATTGCAGACTCTACGACACAAAAGCATATAGCAACTCATATAAGAGAAGATACAAATATTACACACAAAAGGGATCACTGATCCAACGATTCATCAAGCGGAAGTGAGGTAGTGTTGTCTAACAACAAGATGCAAATTATGGCCTAAGAGGCCTACAGATAAGTAATCCCAGCCAGCTTGTTCCACGATCCCAAGCTGCCACCTGGGAACCCCGGACTACTAGTCGACGTCCACGAAGAACCCACCTAGCTGCTCGGTGTCGTTCTCCTCTGAAATACAATATAAAGGCAGCAAAGAGAGACTGAGTACGACGTACTCGCAAGTTTAGTAGGGCGATATAGGCCCAATGATTGACGGAGGCTCTAAAGCTGCATATGTAGTTATTTTTGCATAAAGCTAATTTTCATAAACAAGACATAAATGACACATGGCACCGTCTATTCAGGATATTTTTCATAAAAGGGGTAAGAGGGTAACATTTCATCTCCGGTTCTCAACGAACCAACTTGTAACCAACACATCTCTCATCTCCACCAAAGGCACTCCCTCGAATCACCCTCGAGGAAATGAACCTTTTATACACACGTTGATTATGCAACCTTTAGCTGCCATATCAATTAGGTTAAGGTTCTCTATGGTCTTATCGTCTATTCCCAAGTCGTCCATAACCACGGACATGCCTTTTCGAAAAGATTTAAACCCTGCAGGGGTGTACTAAGTTACCCATTGGTACCGTCTGGCTCACCTGATTGGCCCTCTTCCGGGGATGGCCGGCGAGCGGGCGCGGTTAAACCTTTACCTCGCGTGAGACTATCCAAGAGTCCTCTGAGGCCACAGGGCAAGTTTACCCAGCCTATTTCAGCCCCTGCCCCATCGCCACGTCCTAAACACAAATCCTCATCAACATCTTCTTTTCCACTCACATGCAAATGGAAAACCGAACTAGAGGACCCTTTGATACGCCCGCACAAGTTATTCAGTTAGTAAGGCGCCCATACACCCACCAATAGCAGCACGCTCGTCTTGGATCAAGAGGTAAAGAACTCGCACCTAGGGGCAAGAATGAGACAAAACACCATCGCCGATGGCAACTCATCGAAGCCTTCTTAGCATTTTAATTAAGCATCACCATTAACCACCATGCCCGCATCATTCCATCAACATAAACAATTATGGAATTAAACATCGGACATAACTAGTATTTGACTAAGCATGGCTAAGCATAGCTAAGCATATAAACAACAATTATGTTCTTGTCTCCGGCCAACACATCAAACCTAGGGTTCATAGGTAGGAATACATGTATTGGTTCGGGGATAAACATGCATTCATAGGATACTATATTACTTGATCAAAAGTGGCGTTTGAATCGCATGCAATATTATGGTGGATAAAATAAGTTTATAAAACAGTAGGATGCTAGATTCCAAGAAGGTTAGGTTATCTCTTGCCTTGCTGCCGGGGCGTGTAGTACGGCTCGTCGGGGTAGATAGGGGAACCCTCGACTCCGGAATCTATCGTTGCCCAAAATAATACAAAGAACAAATAAATCACACGAGGGAGAGGTGCAATGCACAATCACATGATGACATGACAAGTTGATGCATTGATATTATCATTTAAATTATTTAACAAATTAAATGGCGTTCCAAATAATTAGTTCAATTATTTGGACACAACTCCACATTTATCTTAGTGACCACATTACTTATAAATCATTACATTATTAGAGAAGTGGCTCAATATGCATGAACATGACATGAATGGGTAGGGTTTGTCCTTCCGATCATTTTGATACTTTATTTGTAATTTTCTGAGTACCGAAGAATAAATAGCGATTTAAATAATTAATTGAAATTAAATCTTTTAATCAAATTATGAATAACATCAAATAATTATTTGTGATATTAGCATGGTTTGATTTCATTTGAAGTGTTGATCACATTGATATCTTATTCATAATTTTTGGATCAATATTTAATAAGTTATGAATTTCCCAAATTGGTATTATTATGCCATTTTAGGAATTTATAAATGAACAACAAGAATATAAATTCAAAAGAAAGTTACGATTATTCTATCTTGTAGAGTTTGTTTTTCTGAACATTTTGAAATTTGGTTTGTCAAATTTGAACCAATATTCAATTTTTTATTAATTATTTAAATTTGTTTCAAAAATTAAAAAGGGAAAACAATTTCCCTGGCAGGCCGGCCTCAAGCCGGCCAGGTCGGGCTGCAGGCCGGGCACCAGGCCGAAGCCTCCGGCCTGTGGCCGGCCCAGTCCGGGCGAGGAGGCCGGGCGGGTGGCCGAAACATCTGGCCCAGTGCCGGCCCAGGCCGGGCGCTCGGGCCGGGCGACTTTGACCGGGAAGGAGATGCCGCGACCGGCACGGCGCGCGACGGCGACCGCGGCAGTGCGTGACGTCGAGTCGATGCGGGGGAGAAAAAGGGGGCGGGAGAGGATGTCCAGCTGGACCACGAGCTTACCAGGAACTCATTGGAAGGGGACTGCAAGGGCGGGGGTGGCCGGACGGCGACACGGTGGTGCTCGGGCGGCGGCGGCCAGAGCGGAGGAGATGGCTCGATTCGCGCGATTGAGGCTTCCTAGCACGCACGGCTTGAGGAGGAGATAGAGGGTGGTGATGCGGAGCGTCCTGCGCGATCGGTTCGTCCCGGAGCCGACGGAGACGACGGCGAGCGCGACGGCGATGCTCTGCCGCGCCGGTGAGGAAGAAGGCAGCGCGACCGATTCGGGGCGTCGGGCTTCGATTCCTATGGCGAGGAAGAAGCAGATGAAGAGGAGGAGCTAGTGGCGCGCTTCGATTTGTCCTGAGGGGCGGCTAGCAGCGACAGTGCGGTGACGAGCATGCGAACGAGTGCGGCGGCAAGTCGAGCTCAAGGAGGGTGAGGAAAAGGGAGCAGGCAAGGGGAGATGAGGGAGAGAGAGTGCGGCAGGGCTCGATGCCCACCTTGTCCACGCGTGGCACAGGAGGGGGAGGGGCCGGCGTCATGGCGCAGCGTCGGCCGGCAGGACGCCATGGGCGGCACAGTGCCAAGCACTGTGGAGACAGGGGAGAGGCAAACTTCCGAAAAACCCCCTGCCCCATTTATCTTTAATTGGAAAAGGTCCAGCAGTAGTTTAGGGATTTAAGTTGAGGCATTAAACCAATTAAAGATTTGTGTGGCAAAATAAAATGTTTTGCACCCCATGTGTTCATAGGGTTTAGTTATAGCCATTTTTGATAATTTCCAAATAGATTTATTTGGGGCATTTAAACATTTCAAAAAAAATAATGAAATTATTTATGGAGGCTCCCAATATATTAATGGAACACCCCATAATTTTATTTTGAATTTTTGGAGAGTTTACTTGGTTTCCAAAAATAGAATTTGAATTAAACCAATTTTGAATTTTTAATTTTATATCTTTGCTTGTCAATAAATTTCCTTTGACAATTCTTTACAAAAATATATCCTTGAGCTTCCTGGACAATTTGGGAACTCAAGAACAATTGGTTTTGCCAATTTGAGTAAAGTATTTGGTTTGGAAATTTGGGAAGGGTTTTTCTTCCCTAGTTTCTAATTTCCAAGTGTTGCTTTATTTAGAATTAGCAATTTAAATAAGTATGCCATGATGCAATGCAAACCAAAAAGTGAAAATTTGGCCCATATTTTAGGGTACTAGTCTGGGGCTGTTACATCATGCTACACGATCGAAGGTTACTGGGGTTACCAACCCCAGGCCAAAACCTTTGGCAGGCGTGCTCGGAATGTATCATCGGCACGCAACACTTCGATCATGCCATAAGCTCAGACATAGCTATCATGTATAGTAGAGAGATCAAGACTGTGGAACAACTGGCACATCATAGACTCTATGACACAAAGAGATCATATAGCAACTCATATATGAGAAAGATACAAATTACACACAAAAGGGGTCACCGACCCATCAGCACAACAAGCGGAAGCGAATTATGTTGTCTAACAACAAGATCCAAACATACAGCCTAAGAGGCCTACAGATAAACAATCCCAGCCAGCTTGTTCCACGGTCCCAAGCTGCAACCTGGGAACCCCAAACTACTCGTCAATGTCCAAGAAGAAACCACCTGAGTGCTCAGTGTCGTCCTCCTCTGAAACAAATTATAAAAGCAGCAAAGAGAGACTGAGTACGACGTACTCGCAAGTTTAGTAGGGCGATATAGGCCCAATGATGACGGAGGCTCTAAAGCTGTAATATGTAGTTACTTTGCATAAGGCTAGTTTTCATTTAAAAAGATATGAGTGACTCAAAGGCATCGACTACTCAGAATGTTTTCGAAAGGGGATAAGAAAGTAAACTTTCAACTTGGTTCTCATCGAACCCCTTTTGTAACCGTTTCTCAACTCCACCAAGGCACTCCCTCGAATCACCCTCGAGGAAATGAACCTTTTATCACACTTTGATTATGCAACCTCTAGCTGCCAAATTAATTAAACATGTTCAGGTTCTCTATGATCTTATCGTCTATTCCCAAGTCATCCATAACCGCGGACACGGCTTTTCGAAAAGATTTACCCTGCAGGGGTGTACTAATTTACCCACCGGTACCGTCCGGCTCGCCTGATTAGCTCTCTTCCGGGGAAGCTGGCAAGTGGGCGCGGTTAAACCTTTACTTCGCATGAGACTATCCAAGAGTCATCTGTGGCCACAGGACAAGTTCAGTGCCTATTTCAACACCCTGCCCCATCGCCACGTCCTAAACACCACCGTCCTCATCATTCCTTTTTCCACCCACACACTCACACGCAAATGGAAATAGCGAACTAGAGGACCCTTGGATATGCCCGCACAAGTTATTTAGTTAAAGGGGATTCCATATGTCCCCACCGTTGGAAGCACGCTCGTCTTGGTTCAAGAGGTAAAGAACTCGCACCTAGGGGCCGGAATGAGACAAAACACCATCCCCGATGGCAACTCATCCAAGCCTTCTTAGCATTTTAATTAAGCACCACAAGTAACCACCATGCCCGAAACATTCCATCAACATCATCATTATGGAATTTAATCAACGGACATAAATAGCATTCGACTAAGCATAGCTAAGCATATGAAAACAACAATTATATCTTTGTCTCCGTCCAACACATCAAACCTAGGGTTCATAGGTAGGGAGACATGGACTGGTTCGGGGGAAAAACATGCATTCATAGGATACTCTAGGATTGACCAAGTTTGACATAGAATCGAATGCAATATTATGGTGGATAAAATAAGTTTATAAAACAATAGGATGCTAGATGCCAAGAAGGTTAGGTTATCTCTTGCCTTGCTGCCGGAGCGTGTAGTACTGCTCGTCGGGGTAGGTAGGGTTAACCTCCACTCCGGAATCTATCAATACCCAAAATAATAACAAAGGAACAAATAAATAACACGAAGACAAGGTGCAATGCACAATCACATGATGACATGACAAGTTTATGCAAAGATATCATCATTTAATATATCTAACAAGTTAAATGGCTTAAATATGCATGAACATGACATGATTAAGTAGGTTTTGTTCTTCCGATCATTTTGGTACCTCATTTGTGATTTTCCGAGTACCGATGAATAGAATGAATTAAATAATCATTTGAATTTGATATTTTATTTGTCATTTTTGGTTAAATATTTCTCAAGTTATGATTTTCCCAATTTAGGTATTATTTATGCTATTTTAGGAATTTTTACTAAACAGCAAAATTAATAGATCCAAAAGACCATTACAATTATGCTAACAGGTATAGTTTGTTTTTTCTGAACATTTTGATATTTTATTTGGTATTTTTGAAGCAATATTCAAATAGATAACAATTGTTTTAATTTCATTTTTATTTACAAAAAGGGAAATTCAAAACCCTGGCAGGCCGGCCTAGGGTCGGCCAGGCCGGGCCACAGGCCCGAAGCCTCCGGCCTTTGGCTGGCCCAGGCTGGGCGTGCAGGCCGGGAGGGTTGCCGAGGCCTCCGGCCTCGTGCCGGCCCAAGCTGAGCCCAGGCCGGGCACTTGCCCGAGCCATCCGGCCTCAGGCCGGATAGGCCGGTGCACAGGCCGGGAGCACGGCACGGTGGGGCGGCGACGACGATTCGGTGACCGGCGGCGAGGAGAGAGAGAGGGGAAGCGGGAAATAGCCAGAATGGACGCGGGGCTTACTCGAAGCACCGTGGCGTCGACGGCGTGGCGCCGGGGCGTCGGGATGACGAGGATGCGGGCGGGACGGTGGCAGCCGGAGGCGAGGGAAACGAGCACGGCGTCGGCGATTCCCAGCCTCCCGCTTCGATTCCTTGGCCGGAGAGGTAGAGGGGGGCACGGCGGAGCCTCCCGTCAGCTTCGATCTGTGTGGCGCGGTCCTAGACGACGACTTCGTCCTCGACAACCCGGGCGGCCGCGGTGGAGCTCGGGAGGAGAAAGTGGAGAGACGGGGGAGCAGGTGAGCGGAGGAAACGGGTCGGGGAGAGAGGGAGGAGCAGGTGGCGTCCTTGTCCACCAGGGGGGCACGGCAAGGAAGGGCCATTTCGTGTGGATGCCATGATGCAAACAAGAATGCAAAAAGTGAAAATTTGGCCCAGATTTTAGGGTACCAAACTGGGGCTGTTACATGGAGAAGGCGTGGAGAACTTTTCAACAGCGAAGAAGAGCTCTGGGGACCTCCACGTAAGAGGTGCGGCAAAGAAATATATGATTTGCTGAATGAATGGGAAGAGTGCCCTCAACCGGGAAAGAAGCAAAAGGCGCCAAAACCACTCCTGGATGTATGGAAGACGAGGTCCGTGTTTTGGGACTTGCCGTACTGGCCCATCCTCGGTACACCTCATTGCCTAGATCTAATGCATATCACGAAGAATGTGTTCGAGAGTCTGTTTGGCACTCTGCTCAACATGTCGGAGAGGACGAAAGATGGGCCAAAAGCAAGAAGCGACCTGAGACATATGGGTATCCGGGAAGAGCTTCACGGAGGACGCCCGACTATTGATCATGACCAATCGGAAGAGGAGACGGACGGTCCCAAGGGCAAAAGGGTTAAGAGGAACGACTATTACTGCCCCCCTCCTGCTTCACTCTAAGTCCGAACGAGATCGAACAATTGATCAAGTGCCTTCTAGGAGTCAAAGTTCCTTTGGGTTACTCGGGGCTAATAAGCAGATTTTTAGATCCGCAGAAACAAAAGTTCAGCGGGATGAAGTCTCATGACTATCACGTGATGATGACGCAGATACTTCTGGTTGCGATCCGAGAGATAATGGACAAGCACGTCCGTGAAACCCTTTTTGGCCTCTGTAACTTCTTCGACGTGATATCCCGAAAGTCAATCACCGGGAAGCAACTCTCAAGGCTGTAGGAAGAGATCATCGTGATACTATGCGAGCTTGAGATGTACTTCCCACCCGCATTCTTTGACATCTGTGTGCATCTGTTGGTCCATATCGTGGATGATATCATCCATCTCGGGCCGTTGTTGCAGCACAACATGATGTCGTTCGAAAGGATGAACGGGGTCATCAAAGGATTCATTCGTAACAGGGCCCATCCAGATGGAAGCATCGTTCAGCGCTTTCTTACCGAAGAGTGCACCTCTTTCTGCACGAATTTTCTGGATGGGGAGGACCCTGTTGGTTTGCCCGGAAACAAGCACATTGGCAAGCTCGATGGAGCAGGTCACAAAAATGGCCGGAGGGAGTTGCATGTGTACCACGCTTCTCGACGCACCGATTTTAATAGGGTAAACTTAGTGGCTCTCCAACACATTCAAATTGTCGATATTTGGGTGGAAAAGCACAAGAGCCTGATTGAGAAGAAGTAAACTGACCAAGGCAAGCGGAGGACAGAAGGAGAAATAATCAGAGAGCACAACTCCTCTTTCTTGCATTGGTTCAAAGATGAGCTTGACGCTCCACCCCCAACAGCTAGTGCGGAAGCTAAACTCTTATACGCCTTGTCACGTGGCCCCGCCCTCAACCTCGCGACATTTCAAGCATATGATATCAACGGGTTTACTTTCTACACGGAGCAAAAGGAAAAAACATCGGATTATCAAAACTCAGGGGTAACGATGGAATCCTACACCGGTGACAAAAAGTTAAGATACTACGGAAGGATCGAGGAGATCTGGGAGCTTAACTACTCTGGAGAGAAAGTGCCGATGTTCCGCGTCAGATGGGCTAGGATGTCGACCGTCCAAAAAGAAGACAAATACTTCACCACCATGGTTATACCCGAAGCCGGCAATTCATCAAGCGTGAACGTCACCGCGCAAAATGAGCCATGGGTACTGGCTAAGAACGTCTCCCAATTCTTCTTCATAACCGATCCGTCACGGCCTAGCCGTGTCGTCGTCAGGAGAGGCAAAAGAAACATCGTCGGAATGGACGGTGTCGCCAACGAGGATGAGTTCGACATGTTCGGCGACCCAAATATCGACGATGATCAAGATCATGATGATAAGGCAACATACACCACAAGAAGAAGCAGAACCACGCTACCTAGGCAAGGTCTTCCATTCAAAAGAAGAAGTCATGATGTGGAGCTAAATTATGCAACAGCGACCAAAAAAGGCAAGAAGAATGCCAAACGCTGAGAAAGACGCGTTGTGTCAGCATTGCATGCGACTATGTATCTCTCTTTTGTATCGGACTTGCATCGATGATCTACGGATGTGATATTTTGCACTAATCAAACTCATGACATGGAAAACAAAACAAGAAAACAGAAATAATAAAAGGAAAAAACAAAAGAAATGGGATAACTAACTAAAAAAAGAAAATACATACCACTGGCGAACTACCATCCCTGTTCGCCAGAGGCAAGGCTTACCACTGGCGAACATGGCACCCGGTTCGCCAGTGGTAAGGTGCTTTCCACTGGCAAACACATATTTTAGTTCGCCAGCAGTAAGGACCCCTTACCACTTACCTGGCACGCGCACCACTCTTCCCCTCAACTCCTCCCCGACCCCTCACGCGTGCTCTCTGCCAATTCAAACCACCGCTGCCGATTCAAACCGCCGCCGCCGTCCTCTCTGCCGCCGGCGGTCCTCCTCGAGCCGGTATCCGCCGCCGCCATCCACGCCACAGCCACCGTTGTCGATCCTCCTCGTGCCCGACTCGAGGTAATAGCCTCTCCCCTTCCGTCCGCCGTCCCCTCCCCACGGTCCTCCATCCCACCCACCGCTGGCGCCGTCCCCTCCGCACAGTCCTCTCTCCCGCTCGCCGCCAGGTCCTCTCTCCCTCCTCCTCCGTCGGCCGTGCCTCCCCTGGCCCTCCTCCTCCTCTGTCCCCCGCCATGCTCACGCCCCGCCCTCCCCTCTCCCCTGGCCCTCCTTCTCCTCTGCTGCCGCCGCCACCTCCCTGGCCCCTCTTCCCCTCCTCTCCCTCCTTGCTCTCCTCTCCCTCCACCCCCTTCTTCCTCTCGGCCGGCCACCTCTCCCTCCTTCCCCCTTCTTCCCCGGTCACTTCCTCCTTGCCCATTAGGTTTTCGATACAATGCCAAACAGATTAGTTCAATTTTTTTGAATTAGCTATTCCAAATTTTTTAACATAGAGTTACACCTAGGGCTGCAAATTTTTCGAGTGTTGTGACAATATGATAGTTGTATCATTTTTGTGGATGACAGTTTTGATTATCCTTTTTTAGCACATCTTCTTTCATGATAATATGCAGGAAGTTTAGAAGGACCTCGACGCTGCTGTGTGGTGGTGAGAAGAACCTCGACACCGTTGCTCAGTTTTCAGGTGAGATGATGAGATTGTCGATGATGTGAATGTGGTGGTGGTGGATGTGGTGGTGATGGTGTTGTTGTCGTGATGGTGGTGGTACTTGTGGTGGTGGTGGTGTTGTGTTGTTGTGATGGTGGTGGTGGTGTCGATGAATTTGTGATGAAGTTGTGGTGCTGGATGTGTGTATGAAAAGTTTGCAGGTACCCCTGAGATTGCCGGAATGTTGATTAACTTCCGTTCCAGCAAATTCGGGTACTCCATATGCCCTATTTTTAGCAAAGGTCATGCCGAAATTTTCCGTGAATTTTGGCATGACTTTTGCTATACAATAGGACATATGGAGTACCCGAATTAGCCGATACGGAAGTTAATCGACATCCCGGCAAATTTGGACTCATGGGGTACCTTAGTATTTAATTAAGTGGTTTTTTCTTATATTTTTTTGTACTAACTTTGACTTAATAATTTCCTCGACAGTGCGAAGATCGATGGCTCACAACGACCAGGCTGGGGGTTCTCGGACAAGAGGCGACAATGCATACCTGTCGATGCTTGCACAGTACAAGCATGCCGACGCCGAGGAGATCGAGCATGCGGCCGATGATGAAATGGAGGCCCCATCCGCTAGCGAAGCTGAGCGTGGTGATGTTGGGACCACTACTAGTGGCGCCGAGGAGGGCGGCCCTTCTGGTAGCGAAGCCAGAAAAGACCGTAAACGCAAGAAGAGGGAACCAAAAAAGCTCGGCACCACCCAACATGCATTCACAGAGGTGGACCCTAAAAGCGGTCTTCCTACGAAGCCGGAAAAATATGTCAAAGGGTAAGGCATCCAGCTTGGATGCATCGCTCGGGAATGGGGGAGAATCAACAACGACAACCTAATGGCGAAGGACGACGAAGGTTTGGCCGCCTACCTCATTGATAAGGTGCACACACGATACAAGTTCCCGGCACCCTACAATAACAAGGATATCAAAACAAATATTGTTAACACACAAGCCCTCGGCAAGTTGGGCAAAGCCTTGGCAACTTGGAGAGGATATGTGAGGAAGATGATTGAGGAAGAAGGTGCCGGTTTCGACGAGATCCACAAAATGTGGCCCAGCATTTCCGAAGAGGATTTTAAAGAATTCTCAGCCATATAAGCCACTGTTGCAAAGCAGAACCAGAGGCAGTGGGGGAAATACATGCAGAAGAAGAACGTTACTCCCCACAATCTCGTAAGCCGGGGTTACGGCGGAAAGGAGCCAATTTGGCAAAAGGAGGACGCACGAAGGGAAGGGCCGAACCCCTACGACAAGATCAAAGACCCGCTCGCCCGAAAATTTGTTTGGGCCCGATTCAGGGATAATCCCAAATCGCCGGGGGAGCTTGTCTTGAACGCCAAGGTAAAGGAACTTGAGAACAAAATTCTCAAGGAACAAGAAAAGGATGAATAGGATCAATCTGAAGACTCCTCGGACCCGAAGGCCCCATATCAGACAACTTTCCTTAGGGCTCTAAACGAGACAAAGAAGGTGTCGTCGGATAAAGTGCCGCATCGTGGCCTTGTGGTCGGCGCCGGAATGGGCCATAAACATTCCTATTACTTCCCCGACTCCAAGGAGAAGTGAAAGGAGTGGAAGATGGCCGATCAATCGAAAATGGATGCGTCCATCGATGCAGCGGTGGAAAAAAGGCTCAACGCCCTCCTGCCCAACATCTGTATGTCCATTGGGGCTTGGTTTGAGGGGGGCAAACAAGGGCCTCCCCCCGTGATCAGCTTAGCAGGCTCCAGCAACTCGAGGGGTGTGGCGCCTGTTGTGCAGAGCCTAGCCGGCTACAACGCAGATGGTAGGGAGGAATCGCCGGCCGTCACCGCGCCTCAAAGATCAAGCCCTCCCGTCTTTATTACCCCGCCGACGACCCGCGGTCCGTCGCTGTTAGCCGAGCTCAACGCCATCACGGTAATTAAGCATCGTAAAACCCTCGACAAGATACATATTACTTCATTCTTTGGCGCCCTCTCTAACACCTTACACGTGTTTTTGCAGGCCGACGAGATGAAATGCACATTGCTCCTTGATGTGAACGGTGAGCTGAAGGACGTGGCAAAGGGTAAGATCGTGACACCTCTCAACCGCATTTTCCACGGCAGGTCTATGGCCGATGACGTGTTCAGGGTTGAATTGATTCGGCCTTTACCAGGTTGCGCTGGTTTATATCCTCCTTTCCAACCGGACGAAGCCGATAGCGAGTTAAACCTCGAACAATGCCCGGTTTGGCCCTTCATATGGCCAAAAGCACTGATTCGTATGGACCCTTCTGTCACCACCCCGCCAGTGCATCAAACACAGGACGAAGAGGAAGCCAATGATGGCGATGATGACCCCAATGACTTCCTCGCTGATCATCCTTACTATGACCGAGCTCACGATGACAGATATGCTGGCGAGGGTCCAGTTGACCATGATCTTGGGGGGCAAAAAGCTGATCTCCCAGATAAATATCAGTTCACGAAGCATCTCTTCTATTCTCAAGATACGCAAGAAGCTGCCCCCGAGCAAGTTGGTTTGAGCCAGGACACAGTCCAGGAGGCCATCAAAGATGCGATGGCGCCGAAGGAGCCTAAGAAGACGGGACGAAAAAGATATAAGAGTAAACCTACCGCTGTTGACTCCAACAGCCAGCCGGTGCCGGGTACTAAGTCGAAGCCGCCGCACCGGGTAATGGACAGGTTACCCATCGTCGACTGGCATTCGGTCCATCATATGGGTAAAGCAATGATGCCGCCGAGGTTGGTAAATCTCCTCACCGGGGACATGAGGAGCCTCCATGAGGGTGTTCTTTATCATGAGGAGAGGCTTCTCAAAGAGGAAAATCCAACATACCCGGTTTTCCACGCAAAGGTGCCAGAGATAGATGGCTTGGGCTTTATCACTAGAGACTCCGGGGACGTGATCCTTCTAAGATTTAATGACATCTTCAACATGTATCACATGTACGCACTCCACCCTTCGATCGTTCGCCTGGTTGCCCTTAGTATGGCGCACCAGATCTTAAAGGAGAATACCCCGGGCATAGCGATACTTGACCCCTACTACATGAAAGAAATGTTCCTAAGCACCCCTAAGGGTAGGGCAAAGGTGTCACGGTACATCGGAGACTTCTTCGGTACGCATCATGAGAAGAACATCTATCTCGTGCCTTACTTTCCTGAGTACGTCATTCACTAACCGTCATAACATGCTTTCGTAGATTTCCATTGTTAAGCTATTTTGCAATTTTGACAATGATGGTCTGTTTTGAACTGTTTTGCGCTGTAACCAATACGCCACCCTCATCGTCATGTACCCGAAAGACTCGTATGCCATCTATCTCGACTCCGGGAGTGATGTCAATAGGGATAAAGACTACACCCACATCAAGGTTGTTCTGAATGAAGCTCTTAATGCCTACGCCCGAAACGAAGGCGTCATTAAAAGAGAAAAAAATGTGCGAGGCAAGTTTGTATTCAACCAGAGAGTTATGTTCCCCTGCTTCAAGCAGTCGCCAGGCACTAAGATGGAGGCATGGTACCTCATCAATCACATGCAGGAGTTTGTAAAGGATCAACAACGACTACAATTTCCTTCTACTCTGGACAGATAGTGCAACAGCTTGGCAGATGCTAGTGATTCTCGTATCAGACTAGAGTTCGGTCGCATCCAGCAGGTGATCGCGGGAATCATCTACAACGATGTCTTGTCTCGCGCCGGGGTGTACTTCAACGGCTTTGTAGCACCACCGAACGATGAGATCGAACATCGTTTAATAGCGCAGGGTGATCACCGGCCATTCACTATAGATGGTGTTCTCCCGTTCCCACCGAAGCCGCGCAAGACGAAGAAGTGATCGACGGTATGTGTTGTCTACTTAGTACGATAGATGAACTTGTGTTCGTAAATTATATCCATAAATTAACTTGTGCTTCTAAATTCATTGAACCTCCATGTGTGATCGATGCTATTTAATTTGAGTTGTTTTGTTTTGTTTCGTCTTTCTCTCTGAGTGCCGGTGATTAAAATGAAGTGACACCGTGTGATCCCGGGGATGGCGCTAGTGAGCTATGTGATATGCATGAATACACATCTTGTGCATCCTACTTGGCTCACTCGCACCATCCCTGGAACTTCTATGTGTCCAACCTATATATGAGGCATGCATGTTTTCGATTTTCATGCAGTTATGTAACTATTATTTGATTTGTGTATAAACTCTTGCTCTTATTTTCTTTTCCTAAGACTTTTATCTTTGCCTCGTGTACAGAGATATGAAGATGTCCGAAGCAAGCGGGATGAGAGGGCTACAACTACAAGAGCTACAAGAGTAAAGTAGAGGCGGAGCGGAAGAGAGGAAGAACATGCATATATACTCTTCTTCTTCATCGCCATTGCAGTTCTCTTGTCTGTGATTGTAGTTTAGATTACTACTTGCTTTTGAAAACTTGCGACCTATAAACTAGTGACTTCCAAAGATGTGTGTGTATTAATGCATATGTATGCAAAATATTGGGTCTCACTTGTATATTTCGGCTTGTAATTCATGCATGATGAACCAATAATTTGTTCACTTGTCTATTTGTATATCTATTTAAATTCTGTCAATTATACTGTTTCTATCAATATATATGTATTTACCGGCCCGTATATATTGCTGTAAAATATTTCTGCTTTTATTTTAAAAGCAGAAATACATATTACTGGCGAACAGGAACCTGGTGCGCTAGTGGTAATCCCTGGGTATACCGCTGGCGAACAAAACCTCTATTCGCCAGTGGTAAGTGGGCCCTTGCTGGCGAACCAGGAAGTTGTTTGCCAGTGGTAACTAACTTACCGCTGGCGAACATGATGTTCGCCAGCGGTAAGCTGTTACCACTGGCGATATGAGCGCTGGCGAACCGCATGTTCGCCAGCGGTAGCCAAAACATGTTCGCCAGTGATAGGCTTTTTCCTACTAGTGCCAATGACTCCACAGGCAGGTTGTGCTTTAGAATAGCTGGTTGTCTAAAGAAGACTTCATCAATTTCTTCCCTTTCCTGCATAAACATGTCATTCTCGTGCTCTTCCATGAATTGCTGCAAAGGATCATTAGGTGGTACAGCAATAGAAGCTATTCTTTTAATAATAAGATCCTCATTAGGTAACTCTTTCTCATATCGAAGGTTCTCCAGCGAATTCACTGACACTTTTTCTTTCTTAAAATCTATAACAGCACTACAAGTATTTAAGAAAGGCATACCGAATATAATAGGGAAAAATTTATCCTTAACCGATCCTAGAACAAGAAAATCGGTGGGATATTTTACCTTACCACATAAGACTTCAACGTCTCTTACAATTCCCACTAGATAGATGACATCTCTATTTGCCAATTTAATTTCCAAGTCAATATCTTCGAGCTCACATGGTGCAATCTCACGCATTAATTCTTGATAAAGTGAATAAGGAATAGCACTTGTGCTTGCACCCATATCACAAAGTCCATAATAGCAATGATCACCTATCTTAATAGAAACAATAGGAGTACCAACAATTTTTGCACTTTTATCCTGCTTAACAATGTTGGTGGCAGCCTCACAAAAATAAATTGAACCTCCGTCAACATTCTCAGTTACAAGATCTTTAACGAAAGCTATTGCAGAGGCAACTTCAATTTGTTTATCATGTTCTAAAACTGTAGCGGACCTGCACATAAAAATAGGCAAGATCCCTGTGTGTAGTGCTAGTCCCTGGATCGAATCGCTAGCACACACAGTTTACAATGAATACCATAACATTTTATCAATTTATTACATGAATGATCCAGAATTTACAAATATCCGTTACAAGGTGCATAGCTCGAAGCTAGCTTTGAAAGAGTTGCAGCGGAGTAAATAACATAAAGCATTGAGTCCTCATCATCTTGATGCAGCCACAGACGAGAATGTTGGTTGAAGACTCGAAACCCTTAAGCGAAACCTCACTCATCGTCGGAACAACCTGCAACAGTAAAACATTGCAGCCAAAACTTGGTCAGAACCATATGACTGGATCTGGCAAGTGACACTTTGTGGACTCATAGGGGAAAACTCTAATAAACTATATGCATATTTGGCTTGTGGATTTTGAAGGCAATTTTGCGTAGAGCCAATGAAAGAACAAACGATGCCGCGATGTCGCCTAGAGGGGGTGGGGTGAATAGGCGATTAAAACTTTTCCGTTTAAAGGCTTGATAATTACAGAATAAAACTATGTGTTTAAATTAACAAGCCAACAACCTAAATTACTAGGTTTACCTATGTGCACCAACAACTTATGCTAAGCAAGGCAAGCAACAAGGTGATAGCAAGATATAAAACTTCAAGCACGAAGGCTATCACAATGTAAATTGCCCAGGTAAAGAAATAACCGAGGCACGCGGAGACGACGATGTATTCCTGAGTTCCTCCTTGTTAAGGGAGTACGTCTCGTTGGAGGGGTGTGAGCTCGCCACAAGAGGCCTACTCAAGATGCCACAAAGGCCTCACCCTATTCTCCGATGAACCGCACCCAAGGGTTTGGTTCACCTTCCACTATCGGAATCCTTCAAGGCAGAATCCGGAGCCTTTACAACATTCTTGGGGCACACACCCACAACTCAATTGGGGCTCCCAAATCTTGCCGAAGCTTCACAACTCAAAGGCTTCACGGCACACCAACCTTCTAGGGTACACAATGCACCCAAGAGGCACAAGCTCTTGGGAACACAATGCACCCAAGAGTAATAAGCTTCTCAACCTTCAATCCCACGAATCTTCATGGAGAGCACAACCCGATGCAACTAATGCAAAAGGCAAGAACACACTAAGTGGTCAAATCCTTCTCTTCGAAATCCAACCAAAGCAACTAATGCTATGGAGGGATTTAAGAGCAAGAACAAAGAGGAGAAACACTAAGAACTCCAAAATCTAGATCCACTAGGTTCCCCTCACTTAGAGGAGAGATGGATTGGTGTAAATGTTGATCTAGATCTCCTATCTCTTTTCGCTCTAAAAGGAGGCAAGAATCATGGAGCAATGGAGAGGAAGCAAGCTCTCAAAAGGTCAACAATGGAGGGGAGAGAGAGTGCCAAAGGTTGGGGAATCATTGGGGAAGAAGGCCCCTTAAATAGGTCAATAAAAAACCAACCGTTATGCCCAGAAACGCGCCGGGGCGGTACTACCAGAATTTTTACCGGTACTACCAGAATTTAAAAGAAGGTTGAGTCCAAAACCGGAAGTAGGGTCGGTACTTCCGCTGGACAAAAAACTGCAGAACACCCGGTACGAGAAAAATCATAACTTAATCACCGGACTCCGTTTTCGATGATTTTGGGCTCGTTGGAATCGCAACGAAGAGCTCTACATGTAACAGCCCCAGATTAGCACCCTAAAATATGGGCCAAATTTTCACTTTTTG
This sequence comes from Puccinellia tenuiflora, assembly GCA_012064385.1. Lineage (NCBI taxonomy): Eukaryota > Viridiplantae > Streptophyta > Magnoliopsida > Poales > Poaceae > Puccinellia > Puccinellia tenuiflora. The sequence continues at coordinate 663,898 of QRDG01000300.1, read as the reverse complement.
GTTTGCATTGCATCATGGCATACTTATTTAAATTGCTAATTCTAAATAAAGCAACACTTGGAAATTAAAAACAAAGGAAGCAAAACCCTTCCCAAATTCTTCAAACCAAATACTTTACTCAAATTGGCAAAACCAATTATTCTTGAATTTCCAAATTGTTCCGGAAGTTCCAAGAATATATTTTATAAATAATTGTCTAAGGCAATTTCTGGTCAAACAAAGAAAATAAAATAGAGAATTCAATTTGGTTTAATTCAATTCTATTTTTTGGAACCAAGTTAAGTTTTCCAAAAATTCAAAATAAAATCATGGGGATCTTCAATGTTATTTGTAGAGCCTCCATGAATATTTTCAGTATTTTTGGAATTGTTTAAGTGCTTCAATTAAATACAACTTGGAAATTGTCAGATTTACTTTTAATTAAAAGCTGTGAACACATGTTGGCCAAAACATTTTATTTTGCCTCACCAATTTTTGTGGAGCACCAAAAGGTTAAGTGGAGCCCACATGAATTTTGGTGGATTTTATAAAAATGTTTTAGTGTCCCATTTAAATCACTAAAGTTTGCTGAACTTAAAAGAAAAACAGAATTAAAGGAAAATTTCAAAAACCTGACAGTGGGCCCCCACTGTCTGTCTCACCCCTCTCCTCCCTCCCTCCACTATGGCGATACGGCCGGCGCCCATGCCGCCCTGCCGACCATGCCGCCGTGCTCCCCTCGTGGTCGCTCTCCCCTGCTTGTGGTTAAGGAGCCCCCTGCTGCCGTGCCTCTCTCCCCCATTGACGAGGTTTAGACTCGGCAAATCCCTGGGTCGAGTACCCCGGGTTGATTGAGGGGGAGAGAGATGAGCGCTGGTGATCACGACGGCTAACAGGCGAGGCGTTTACCCAGGTTCAGGCTCCCGAAGGATAACACCCTACTTCCTGCTTGTCTGATATTGATGTTGAGCGTGGCTACAATGGCGAGATGGCAATCTCGCTAGGGTTTGAGATGGCGGCTATGAGCATGAGCGTATGCGTTACCCTAGATGAGGGGACCCTCCTAGCCTTTATATGATAGGCTAGGTCTCGGGTGAACGGTGCCGATGGCACTTACAGGATGAACGAAGCTGATGACCTAACGTGGACTATCTTGGGCCGCACGTCGTCCTCCTTGGGCCTTCCTTGAGCCCTCGCCATAGGGTTGATGGACTTGGCGTGACCCAGGTATCACCACCGTGGGGTAGTCAAAGAGTAACCCCACGACAGTAGCCCCCGAGTGCTTAGTCGAATCGTAGAATCGGGTAAAGGACTCCTTCCTTCTGGGCACGCCACCAGGTTCCTGAAAGGAACAAATAAAATGGTCGACTCCGGCCTTTCAGGGCTTATGGAGGATTCCTTAATCGAAACATCGACTGCCGGGTAAAAAGCTGCGAGTATTGCTTTGGTCGATGATTTTTCGACTGCGATTGTTCTGAGTCATTCGGGAGCGCGAACAGCGCTCTCGATGGGAGTAGCCCCCGAGATTAAGCTGAATTGCTTGCAATTGAGGTTAAACTCAATTTTTCTTCAGTCGAAAAGCCCGCTCCCGATGGGAGTGAAGAAGGGACTCGAATTGGTGGAGTCGCAACTTGCTTTGCGTGACTTACTTTGTACTCGGACGGTTTGGCTTACTGCTTAAGTTTTGCTCAGCTCATGGAGCTTACTGTATTTCTTTTGCACTCGAATGGACTTGTCGAGTCTACTCAGCTCGTAGAGCTTACTGTATCTTTGTTGCACTCGAATGAACTGTCCGGGTGCTCCATCAGCCCATTGGCTTACTTGCTACGCCTCCGTAGGTGACGTTAGCGCTGACGTTTTCGGCGCACTCTGTGTCCGATGGGACGTGACATGGTGGTCCCAGTGTCAGTATTTGACAGATTTGACCATTGGGCGTGAAAATTTCGCGGCGTGATGATGGCGCCTCGATTTCCGCGCATAGTGGGCGGCGACGGTTGGCATCTCTACGCGACACGTGGACGGCCAGATGAGGTTGTGGAAAGAAGTTTCGTGGGGAACGGCTAGGATGAACTGACCCCGCGGTATATATTTTTCACCGCGCGGTGGGGAGCAGTTCACTCCATCCCCATTTCGCCGTCGTCTCCACTGCTCTCTCTTCCATTGCTGCTCCTCTGCTAGATTCCTCCCCATCCTCCATGAGCAAGGCTGCGATGAAGAGGGGGAAGTCTACCGCAGGCGCCGTCGCCGCCGCCGAGACTAGCGTGATGAAGAAGCCCGACGTCGATTGGACGAAGTCATCGGTGAAGAAGGCCGATCTCGAGGCCCTCCGCGCGCAGGGACTGCTACCGCCGGCGGACCAGGCGGCGGTGCACGCTCCAGGGAAGGAGGTATTTCCTGCCCCTCGCGAGGGGGAACGCGTGTGCTTCATGGATTTTCTTCCGCGGGGTTTCGGGTTCCCCCTCCACGATTTCGTTTGTGGGCTCCTGTATGCTTATGGGATTCAGATCCACGATCTGACTCCCAATAGCGTCTTGAGCATCGCGAGCTTTATCGTGCTCTGCGAGTGCTTCTTGGGAATCGCACCCCACTGGCTGTTGTGGAAGTCGCTGTTCCTCGTCAGGAGGAACGTGGGGAAGAGCGGGCAAGTGTACCCGGTGGGCGGCTTCGGCATCCAGGTGCGTGGCGACACCGCCTACTTCCAGATGAAGAAATCCGACTCCGTCCAAGGCTGGCGGAAGAAGTGGTTCTACGTCAGGTGCGACCAGGAGGGGCTTCTTGCCTTCGCGGCTGATCGCGAGCTGCGGAAGACGAAGGCATGGGCGCACCCGCTGTCGAAGGAGGACAGGGAGGCGACTCAACCCTTGCTGGCGCTTCTCCGTAGCCTGCTGAAGAGCCTTGGGCGCGAGACAGGTGGGGTGCATCTCATTGACACCTTCTTCAGGCTTCGGGTGCAGCCGCTCCGCGCTCGCGTCCACCCGATGTGGGCGCTTGAGCATGGCAATGAACTCGACGATGACGAAGTTGAGTTGAAGGTGAGGGGCATCACCAGTCTCCGAGCCGCCGATCCGTGCAACGTCAAGTGCCCGTCCCAGCCGTATGGGCCGAACAACCCTGTGCCTGAGGTAAGCTTCCTTTTGTTTTGCTTCTGTCTTGTATGTTCTGTCGAAATCTTCTTTTGTCTGACCCGAATTTTTTGACAAGGTCGTTCTAGCTTTGTCAGCCTTCCTCCGTTGATGGAGAATGGACCTCATGAAGAGGCAGAGTTCCCTGAGGATGAAGAGGTTGATGACGATGAAGTTCCCTCCGCCACTTCTCCGAGTGAAACCTTGGAGGAGGATGACGAGGATGAGGAGCCGCTGCTGAAGCGGCGGAAGCGAAAGAGTGGCGAGTCTGCTTCGGCTTCGTCACCCGCAAAGCAGGTGGAGGTGGAGAACGTGGACGAGGCAAGCGAGTCATCCTCGGGCGCGAGGCGCACGGATGGCCTGGCGGAGCCTCTGTTCGTGCCTCCTCTCGAGTCTGCGCCGCCAACTGAGTTTGTGAGGATGCCCTCCGTCTCCCATTGCCGTGCTTTTTGCCGAGTGTGCTTTTTGCCTTGCGAGTACTTGAATTGACCCCTCTTGTCACAGCGGCCGTACTGGCGCTGTTGGTTCTTCTCCTCGCGAGGTAGAGCATACTTCCACTCCCATGGTCGAGCGGACTGCACAGACGGCCAGAGAAGAGCCTCAGCCGGGTGACACCCTAACCATGGATACTTCAACTCCTTCCGTGCCAAAGAAAACTGCTGATGCGACCCCGGTGGACGCTGGGTTGCTTGAGCATGTAAGTGTCCCTTAACTCAGTCTGTAAAATCTGTATCTGGTGCGCGAACAGCGCTCCCGATGGGAGTAGCCCCCGAAGATGTGCGTGACTAGAATAGTCGGGTGCAGATTGATGTCTAGTGTTTCCTGCAGCCGTATTATCGCCAGCAGGTGGAGGGAGCCACCACCTTCGTTCGCATGGAGCAGGAGACGGATCAACTCCGCACTGCTCTGGAGCAGGCGAAAGGTGAGTGTGGACCCTTGCGTTCGACGGGTGCTTCGACTATCTTCATTGTTAACTTTGCTCCGGTGATCCACAGGCGAGAGGGAGAGCATGGCGAAGCGGGTCGCGGAGCTGGAGAAATCACTGGGTGAAGCCCAAGAGCGTGAGCGAACCCGGGATGATCTGGAGAAGACCCAGGTTGAACACTTGCTCACACTCGCCGATACTATTGGAAGTAAGTATCTCGGCTCATTGCCTACTTTGCTTTTTGTCGACTGCGGAAGCCTTACGGGTGTGGATTTCTTTTGGAGCAGAGACTTGCAGAGGTGGTCCTCCAGAAGGAACTTCCAGTGCTAATGTCGGCTTGACAGAGGCTGTTGGCTTCATCGACCGCGTCTGCGCGTATGCCTCGACGGCACTGCAGAAGTCGACAGGCGCTTTGGCGACTGTGCACCGGAGCATCTTCCCCCGCCAGCTACCGCCGGTCGCTGTTGACGCGCTTGCGGCTCCGTTTGGAGACAACGCGACCACCATGGCGGACTACACGCGTGCACAGACGGTACGCGGCTCAGAGCTCACTTTCCAGCTGCTACTTGGTCACCAAGTCGTAGGTGATTTTGATAAGGTTGTCGGCGACTTCCCTCGGAGGCCTGATGGCAAAACCGCGTCCCTTAGCGGCGTGAAGGCGCGTGCGAGTCAGCTGGCTGCGAAGTTGATTGCCACCTTCGAGAAGAAAATCGCCAAGGCTGCAGAGTTGGTGATGTAGACTCCTTTATTTTAAGATTCTTCTACTTTTGATCTTGGTCTGTAATGAACCATATAGTTTGTGGGTCTTCTGGCCGCGAATATGCTGATGTTGAAATGTGAATTTGTGCCTTCGAGTCTTCTGTCATATTTATGCTAGAATGAATGTGCTCTTTTCCTTGCTTGACACTGTCGAATTTGGTAGTCTGAGATGGGCGAGGCTCCTGAGGTCGCTGGAACTACTGGTGCGGGTGAGGATGAGGACACCTCTTTGGCTGCACCCACTCGCCGTCGAACTCCTCCAGCTCCTGCGCGAAGAGTAAATGACCAGCGAGTAATCACCTTCATGAGAAACAAGATTGTTGATCTCGAGTCGAAGCTGAAGGTTGCCGAGTTGGAGTTGGAGCGCTTGAAGTCACGGCCCGCTGCGCCGTTCTCCCAGCGTGAGGAATTCCTTCTTGGCCAGATAGACTTGATCAATCGACAGCTGCAAGGTTGGGCTTCTAGCGCTTTGCTTCGGCTTCTTTATGCTTTCACTGTTCTAAGTGCTGGGTCTTGATGCAGATGTGAATTCTGACTGGAAGGCCGAGCAGAGTCGGGTTGATGAGCGGGTAGAAAAGGAGGCCACCAGTGACTCACCCGAAGCATGTACGTTTTGGTCGAACAAATCCAAAGGCAGTGTACTGGCTAGAATGTTGGATCGCACCTGGCGGGCTGCTTTGCTCCTGGAAGGTTGTGGAAAGACCCTCTTGCAGGTCAACAAGGTGTACTTTCCGCACAACGAGCAGCCTAATGGACTGCCTGTGTTGCTGGAGAGATTCCGCGAAGGCAAGGCGTTGAAGGAAGTCGTGCACGCCCAGCTTGTTGGTGGGGCGAACGTGGCACTGGCGTACGTTCGAATGAACCGGCCTCATCTTCCCTTGGACAAGGTGCTTGACGGCTTGCCTGGAACAGATGACTACGCCGATACCCTTGCGGCTGCGCGTCAGATGATTCAACAGGTCCAGAACTTCAGTGAGCAACTTGTAGGGCCACTCGATGCGCCAAAGGATGAGCCTGTAGAGTAAGACTACCAGACTGCTGTTGTGTAGCATTAGTTTGTAAAAGATATTTTTCCCAAGTGGGAGCATGAGTGTATGTTTGCCGAGGTGGGGGTAGCCTCCGAGTGATTAAATTGTATCTTGTAGACTTCTGTAAACCTGTATGGCGTAGCCCCCGAGCGGATCGAGTGTGGCCGATGTGTCGAGTCAGGCCTGTGCGGCGCAGCCCCCGGGTGCTTCGAGTGCGGCCGAGGCGTTTTCGAGTCAGACCTGTGCGGCGCAGCCCCGGAGTGCGTCGGGTGCGGCCTAGGGTGTTGACTTAGACCTGTACGGCGCAGCCCCCGAGTGCGTCGGGTGGCGGCCGAGGATTTTTCGAGTTAGCCCTGTATGGCGCAGCCCCCGAGTGCGTCGGGTGGCGACCTAGGTTGACTTAGACCTGTACGGCGCAGCCCCCGAGTGCGTCGGGTGGCGGCCGAGGATTTTTCAAGTTTAGACCTGTATGGCGCAGCCCCCGAGTGCGTCAGGTGGCGGCCTAGGTTTTGACTTAGACCTGTACAGCGCAGCCCTCGAGTGGTTCGGGTGGCGGCCGAGGATTTTCGAGTTGAACCTGTATGGCGCAGCCCCCGAGTGCGTCAGTTGGCGGCCTAGGTTTGGACTTAGACCTGTACAGCGCAGCCTCCGAGTGGTTCGGGTGGCGGCCGAGGATTTTCAAGTTGAACCTGTATGGCGCAGCCCCCGAGTGCGTCAGTTGGCGGCCTAGGTTTGGACTTAGACCTGTACAACGCAGCCCCCGAGTGGTTCGGGTGGCGGCCGAGTATTTTCGAGTTGAACCTATATGGCGCGGCTGTGGCGGCCTAGGTTTTGACTTAGACCTGTACAGCGCAGTGCCCGAGTGGTTCGGGTGGCGGCCGAGGATTTTCGAGTTGAACCTGTATGGCGCGGCTGTGGCGACCTAGGTTTTTACTTAGACCTGTACAGCGCAGCCCCCGAGTGGTTCGGGTGGCGGCCGAGGATTTTCGAGTTGAACCTGTATGGCGCGGCTGTGGCGGCCTAGGTTTTGACTTAGACCTGTACAGCGCAGCCCCCGAGTGGTTCGCGTGGCGGCCAAGGATTTTCGAGTTGAACCTGTATGGCGCGGCTGTGGCGGCCTAGGTTTTGACTTAGACCTGTACAGCGCAGCCCCCGAGTGGTTCGGGTGGCGGCCGAGGATTTTCGAGTTGAACCTGTATGGCGCGGCTATGGCGGCCAAGGTTTTGACTTAGACCTGTACAGCGCAGCCCCCGAGTGGTTCGGGTGGCGGCCGAGGATTTTCGGGTTGGACCTGCATGGCGCAGCCCCCGAGTGCGTCAGGTGACGGCCTATGTTTATGTTGCTTGCTGATGAAAGTAGACGGGAGAGCTTGTTCCTCAAAACACTTTATTGCCTTTTGCGAGCAGGCCGCCTCATTAAAGCCCTTTCCAGTCCCCTCTTGTACCCTGGCGAGGGAAAGAGTGCGTCTGAAACCTGCCGCTTATTGACATTGTACTGTTACAAATTGGGGTCGATCAGGCGTAGAAGCGGCACAGTTGCGCAACGTTCCACGGGTTGTTGCAGACTGTCCCCGTCTTCGAGTCCTTCAGGCGGTAAGCTCCGCCACCGATTGCCTCTGTCACGATGTATGGACCCTCCCACGGGGAGGCAAGTTTATGCACCTTCTTCTGTTTCAGACGGAGGACAAGATCACCAGGGATGAACGCTCTGGGCCGCAGTCGCCACCCGTGATAGTTGCATAGGTCTTGCTGATACACGGCTGTGCGGGTAAGGGCGATGTCGCGTGCTTCGTCCAGGGTGTCCATGTCATCTTCGAGTGCTTCCTCTGCATCAGACTCGTCGTAGGCCACAACTCAGGGGGCGTCGAACTTGATGTCGCACGGCAGGACTGCTTCAGCGTCGTACACCATGAAGAATGGCGTGTATTGGGTAGATCTGTTTGGCGTGGTGCGCAGACTCCACAGCACAGATGGCAGCTCTTCGACCCAGGCGCCTGCGGCGCGCCTCAATGGCACTCGCAGGCGCTTCTTTATGCCCTTGCAGACTAGGCCATTGGCTTTCTCGACTTGTCCGTTGGACTGCGGGTGTTCTTGGGCATTATTGTGTCGCGGATGTTGAAGCTGAAGCATGCGGCACCGCGTGGCTCGAAGTCGCTATCGTCGCGGTCGTCAGCATTGGGCGTGCTGACCGTCCGCTGGGTGCGGTTGCGGTCTACCATCCTCTGTGTGATGACGTTGCGGAGGTATTCGCCTGGCTGCGGCTGTCGCGGTTGTCTTGGAGCTGGGCCTGCGGGTGCTGCGGGTTCGCGGTCGCGGCGACCCCGATTTTCTTGCGCCCTTTCTGTTGGCGCCTTGTTCGCCAGAGCTTCTTCAATTGCCTTGATGGACATGATCTGTTGCTTGTGGAGGAGAGCACGGGCGTCACCCTCAGGCGGCTGCGTCAGTCGCAGGTATGTTTCGACTGCCATGAGGGCAGCTCCGGGTGTTTTGGGGACGGGTATCCCGTCCGCGTCTTCAGTCATTGTCGGCACAGTGGAAACCAGGGTACCACGGGCCGGCCTGCCAGGGCCCACAAGATTCTTTGGATGATTTTCGCTAAGGGCCAGGCTCCCCAAGCCTGGCGAGTTTCGCGAGGACTTTTCCTCGCGAAGGGCTTTCTCTCCTCGCCAAGGATTCTCTCCCTTGGTGAGGGATCGCTCCTCGACAAGGCGTCTCCGACGCCGCCCGCAATTCTGCTAAGGACCAAGCTGAAGGGCTTGGCGAGGCTTTTCGCCTCGCGAAGCGCCCTCCTCGTGAAGCCATCTCTGCCCCCGCGGCAGAGAGCACATGGGCTCTGCGCCATGTGCGGAGTGACGCGCGTGCCTACGCGCGATGACGACAACGCCGCAGTTGCCGTTTCCATGTATAAAGCAGTCAACAAAGCGGAGCCAAGCAAAGCGGACAACGAGTATTGCCTCTTTGGTGACAAGGGAACAGTCTGCAGCTACGCTCCAAGGACGACGTCACCGTGGGTCACCTCCCGCCTCGGCAAGCGCCAGCCCACTGTCCAGCTGGTCGGTGCCCCTTTTCAGCTTTGGTGACGCCGTTCCCCTGCCGTGGACCGCGTCCACGAGTTTTACCTTTATGGTAGACCTCACCTTTATGGTGCACCGCGCCTCCTCCTTCGTCGCCATGTGGTAGCCCTTCCCGCCCAAATATTTGGGCAGAAGAGGTCCAGGACGCCTATAAAAGGAGGAGGAGCACGCCCAAGCAAAGGGGTCGGTTTTTGGAGTCTAGGAGCCTACCCAAAAACCCTAGATCTAAGGACTAGCAAGCAGCCATTGTTAGCCACCTCGAGCTCGGCAAGCTCTCCTTGTACTGTAAACTCTCCAAGCAGTGCAATACACAAAAGCAGGACGTAGGGGTTTTACCTCCACAAGAGGGCCCTGAACCTGGGTAAGACCTTGTGTCAATCTCTGCAGTGTCGTCCGCAGCGAGCCTGACGAGCACCATCGCCGGAGCACGTTGTGGATTGTTTGACTCCGTGTTCAGCCCCTTACACGATACCTTGGAGACACCCCTAGTTCCTGGGGACAATCTCCGACATTTGGCGCGCCAGGTAGGGGGCTGAGGCGCGTCTTCATCCTCGACACAGCCATGGCCGGTTCTCGTGCCGAACGTCTCGCTCGCCGGACGGCTAGCGCCGCCACCGCTCCCGCAGGCCGCCCGCGTGGCCGCCCGCGTGGGGGCTCTTCTCCGGAGCGCCGTGTCGACCCCGAGCCCCGCGTCGAGCACCCGGACGACGACGACATCGACCACGCTGAGGACGGCCTCGGCGAAGAGGAGGCCTCCTCCCTGCCCCCGTCGCGGGACCGTGCTGCCTCCTCGCTGGGCCGCCCTGCGCCCAGCCCGGCGACTGCGCTCCTCATGGCGCAGGAGCTGCTGCAGTACCGCCCCACGCCGGCGGCTCAGGAGGCCTGGCTCAACCGCGTTGCCGAGCTCATCGGCGCCGCTCGCGCCGCGGCACCCGCGCCGTCTCGTTCCCTGGTTCCTTCTGCGCTCGTGGGGGACGTGGCGCACGGCGCACCTCCCGCGCCTCCTCTCCATCCCGCACCCGCTCCGGCTCCACCGGTTGCACCGCAACCTGCTCCAGCGGGGGCTCCTCCTCGCGACGGCCGCGCTGCATCGCATGCGTCGTCGCCGCATGACTGCCAGATCGTGCAGTGAGCCCCCGAGGATGCACGCGTGAGCATCGAGCGCGGGCAAGAACGCCGCAACCGCGCAGTCCAGGATGTCGCCACCGCCGGGCGCCACCTCCGCGCCACCCTTGCCAACGGCACGGTCACCTACGGCACGACGGCCGCATTCACTCGCAGCCTTCGTCGCGTCGTCTGGCCGGTCAAGTTCAGGCCGGACCTTCCTCCGCGCTACGACGGCAAGAACAACCCCCTGGAGTTCCTGCAGCTCTACTCTCTGGCCATCCAGGCCGCCGGGGGCGACGACAAGGTCATGGCGAACTGGTTCCCCATGGCCCTCAAGGACTCCGCGTCCTCATGGCTCACCAACCTCCCCGCCGAGTCCATCAACTCCTGGGAGGAGCTCTGCCGGTGCTTCGTCGCCAACTTCAAGGGCACGTACGAGCGCGGCCTCACCTACAACGACCTCCGCGCCGTGCGTCAGAAGCCCGGCGAGACCCTCCGCAAGTACATCCAACGCTTCAGCCAAGTGCGCAACAAGATCCCCAACGCCACCGACGCACAAGTCATTTCGGCCTTCCAGGCTGGGGTCACAGACGTGCGGATGCTCGAGAAGCTCGGCATCCACGACAACATCACCACCGTCGTCAAGCTTTTCGACTTGGCGGACAAGTGCGCCAAGGCTGAAGAGGGCCGCTTGTTCGTCAAGAACGAGCCAGGGGACCCCACCGAGGGGTCCAAGAAGAAGAAATCTTCTGAGAAGCGCAAGACTACCGCGGTCCTCGCGGCAGAGCCTGACGCCAAGCAGTCTCGCCAAGCTGCCACTCCAGCCGCAGGACCTGAGAAGAAGGATGATCGTCCCTTTTGCATCTACCACAACAGGCACTCTCATGCCACCGAGGACTGCTTCGACATCAAGAGGCTTCGCGAGGCTCGCGAGGCAAACGGAGGCTGCGGAGGCCGCGGCGGAGGCCGCGGCGGAGGCCGCAGCGGCAGCGGGGGGCGACGCTGGAACAACAACTACAACGACAATTACTAGCAGAACCCTCAGGCCAATGCTGCCCAGCCCGCGAACGACAACCTGCCTGCCGAGGCTGACGAGGGCTACCAGGTGCCTCGTGGAGCCGCTTGCATCCTTGGCGTGGCTCAGGCCCCTCGCTCCAACCGCCACTTCAAGCAACTCGCTCGCGAGGTCGCAGCAGCCCTTCCTGGAGTCGAGGCCTCCAGGCCCCTCAAGTGGTCCCAGTGCCCCATTACTTTCGACTCCGGCGACCACCCCAAGTCCACTTCAACCGTTGGCACCATCCCGTTGGTCTGCACCCCCACCATCAACAATATCGCCGTCTCTAAGACGCTCATTGATGGGGGTGCTGGCCTCAACGTCATCTCCGTCGAGACATTCGAGAAGCTGCAGGTGCCCTACGAGCGGCTCATGCCTACCAGGCCCTTCTCGGGAGTGACAGAGGGTCTCACCACCCCTTTGGGGCAGGTGAGGCTCGCCGTCACTTTCGGCACCCAGGCCAACTACCGCACCGAGCTGATCGACTTCGACGTCGTGCACATCGGCCTACCCTACAACGCCATACTCGGCTACCCCGCCCTCGCCAAATTCATGGCGGTGACCCACCACGCCTACAACCTCGTCAAGCTCCCTGGCTCGGGTGGCACCATTGTCATCCGCGGCGTGGTCTCGGACGCCCTGTACGCTGCGCAAGCGGCCTACAAGGCTGCCGCGGTGGCGTCACCCGCTGACGAGGACGAGGAACCCCTCCCGAGGCCCCCCGCGAAGAAGAAGCAGCTGTTCTCTCAGGAGAAGGCCGCGACAAAGCAAGTGTCTCTGGAGGCAAGTGGCTCGGGGGCTTGTGTCACCATCGGCGCCAACCTGCCTCCCAAATAGGAAAGCGCGCTCGTCGCCTTCCTCAGGGCAAACTCTGACATGTTCGCCTGGACACCGTCAGATATGTCCGGAGTACCGAGGGAGGTGATCGAGCACCACTTAGCCGTGTGCCCAAACGCACGCCCCGTCAAGCAAAAAGCGCGGCGCCAAGCGCCAGAGAAGCAAGACTTCATCGTCAAGGAAGTAGACAAGCTGAAGAAGGCCAGCATCATCAAGGAAGTGGTCCACCCCACTTGGCTCGCCAACGGTGTGGTCGTCCCCAAGCACACCGGAGGGAGCCGCCTCTGCATCGACTTCACCGACCTCAACAAGGCCTGCCCCAAGGACCCCTATCCCCTCCCGAGGATCGACCAGATCGTAGACTCCACCGCCGGCTGCGCACTCCTCTGTTTTCTGGATGCCTTCTCTGGTTATCACCAGATCAAGATGGCGAAGGAGGACGAGGAGAAGACAGCATTTCTCACCCCTTGCGGTGTGTTTTGCTACGTCTGTATGCCCTTCGGTCTGAAGAACGCTGGCGCCACTTTCCAGTGCCTCATGAGGATCGCCTTGGGAGCTCAAATGGGGAGGAATGCAGAGGCCTACGTCGACGACATCGTCGTCAAGACTCGCGAGAAGGACACGCTCATCCAGGACCTCGAGGAGACCTTTGCCAACTTGCGCAAGGTCAACATCAAGCTGAACCCCGCCAAGTGCGTCTTCGGGGTCCCTTCAGGCAAGCTCCTCGGGTTCCTGGTATCCCACCGCGGCATTGAGGCCAACCCCGACAAGATCAAGGCCATAGAGCAGATGCAACCCCCTCGTCGCCTCAAGGACATGCAACGCTTAGCGGGATGTATGGCCAGCCTTGGCCGTTTCATCTCCAAGTTCGGCGAGAGGGCGCTGCCATTTTTCAAGATCATGAAGAGGTCCGGTCCTTTCAAGTGGACCCCCGAAGCAGCAAAGGCCTTTGAGGACTTGAAGAAATATCTGGCGAGCCCACCCATCATGGTCGCCCCACGCCCTCGCGAGCCTCTGAAGCTGTACCTTGCAGCCACTCCTCAGACGGCAAGCGCGGTTTTGGTGGCTGAAAGAGAAGAGCCAGTCCTCGACAAGCAGAACTCCGCCTCGCCAAGCCCAGAACCTCCCGACAAGGAAGCAGCCTCGTCAGGCCCCCAGCCCCAAGAAAACCTCGCCAAGGACTCCACCGAGCCTGGGGAGGAGCCAGCCGCTGCCTCACCAACGACTACCCTCGTCGAGCACCCCGTGTACTTCGTCAGCACAGTGCTGCGGGACGCTCGCGAGCGCTATCCCATGCAGCAAAAGCTCCTCTTCTCGCTCCTCATCGCCTCCAGGAAGCTGCGCCACGACTTCCAGGGTCACCCCATCAAGGTGGTCACCTCATATCCCCTGGAGCAGGTCGTGCGCAACCCGAACGCGACAGATCGCGTCGCAGGCTGGGGCATTGAGCTACAACCTTTCGAGCTGGAGTTTGACACCACCAGGGTCATCAAGGGCAGAGTGCTGGCTGATTTCATGGCCGAGTGGACGGACACGCGCAAAGACGAAGAGCTTCCAGAGGAGGAGGTTACAGCCTCAGGAGGAACGACACCAAGCCACTGGACCATGCACTTCGACGGCGCCTTTGCGGCCAGGAGTGCAGGGGCTGGCGCCGTTCACACCTCACCGACAGGCGACAAGCTCTACTACGCCGTCCAACTGTGCTTTAAGGACAGCGACAAGGTCTCCAACAACATCGCTGAGTATGAAGGCCTCCTCGCCGGGCTCAAAGCCGCCATCGCCCTCGGCATCAAGTACATCCTCATCAAGGGCGACTCCCAGCTCCTCGTCAACTTCTCCAACAAAAGCTACACGCCTAAGGACACCTACATGGTGGCCTACCTTGAAGAGGTACACAGGCTGGAGAAACACTTCAGGGGCATGGAGCTCAAGCACATCCCACGGGCAGAAAACCAAGAGGCAGATGAAATTGCTCGGCGAGCAGCAAGAAGAGAAGCCCAGAAGCCTGGAGTGTTCGAGGAGAGGCTCACCAAGGCCTCAGTCAAGCAACCTGTGGTCAACATCAGCATCGACGAGGAGCTCCCACCTGCCCCACCAAGCAGAGCACCAAAATGTGGGTTGCCCTCGGGCGATCGCTTGCTGCTGACTCTAGTACGGCAAGACACTGGTTGGATCGACGAGATCAAGAACTACCTGCAGAACCGAGCCCTCCCCGAAGACGGCCGAGAGAATTGCTCGCCAGGCCAAGTCCTATTGCCTCCACGACGGAGACCTGTACCGCAAGCGACCCAATGGGGTTGCGTTGCGGTGTGTCCCTGCCGAGGAGGGCCGCCAGCTCATCAACGACATACACAGCGGCGAGTGCGGCCACCACTCTTCCTCGCGCACCATTGCAGGCAAGGTTTTCCGGAGTGGTTTCTACTGGCCCTCAGTGCTTCAAGATGCTGCCGAAATCGTCCAAACCTGCGACGCATGCCAATTCCACGCCAAGCAAATCCACCAGCCCGCGCAAGGACTCCAGACGATCCCGCTCTCCTGGCCGTTCGCGGTCTGGGGGCTGGACCTGCTGGGAACCTTCCCGCGAGCGCTCGGGGGCTACCGCTACCTCTACGTCGCCATCGACAAATTCACCAAGTGGCCTGAGGTGGAGCCCGTGCGCACCATTCCGGCGAAGTCGGCGGTAAAATTCATAAGGAGCCTGGTCTGCCGCTTCGGCGTGCCCAACCGCATCATCACCGACAACGGCTCACAATTCATCAGTGGCGCCTTCAAGTCCTACTGCGGCAGCATCGGTGCCCAAATCTGCTACGCCTCGGTGGCGCATCCACGAAGCAACGGGCAGGCCGAACGAGCCAACGCTGAGGTGCTCAAGGGCCTCAAGACGAGAAGCTTCAACCGCCTCAAGGCCAGCGGCAAGCATTGGATCGATGAGCTCCCCTCGGTGCTCTGGTCCATCCGCACCACGCCAACAAAGCCAACTGGTGAGACGCCGTTCTCCCTTGTCTATGGCGTTGAAGCCGTCCTCCCCAGCGAGATCACTCATGGCTCTCCGCGAGTCTTGGCCTTCAAGGAGGCTGAGGTGGACGAACTCCGCAACGACGACCTACTGCTGCTTGAAGGGCTCCGCCGCAATGCGGCCCTGAGAGCAGCAAGGTACCAGCAAGACCTCCGTCGCTATCACAGCCGCCACATCCGCCCACGCACTCTCGAAGCAGGAGACCTTGTCCTGAGGAGAGTCCTCTCCAGGGCAGGCCTCCACAAGCTCTCACCAATGTGGGAAGGCCCCTACAGAGTCGTGCACATCGCCAGGCCTGGCTCCGCGCGGCTCGAGACGGAGGACGGCATCCCTGTCGCCAACCCCTAGAACATCCAACACCTGCGCAAGTTCTACCCCTGATCACCCTCGGCGAGCAATTTTTTGCATCAAGGGAGAGCCACGCGCCATCACCCTCCACGAGGAAAAATTTCGGGCTCCCCTCTCTACTATACGTTGCCACGGGCCGTTCGAGAAGACTCCCAAGCCACCAAGCCTCGGCATGGTAACCTCTTCAGGCACCATGTCTTGGCGAGGTGGATCCCCATGCCGGTCATGGTGGAACGCAGGCTAAAAAGCCACCCCCGCATAGGGGCCCCCTGAGCTCTCTCTACATGCGTCTGCCTCGGGCACGCCCCTCGAGAGTCTCAGCCACAGAATGTGGACCCCATGCCAAGAGCATGGCGGATTTTTTTTGTGCTTCTAGCCACGCCAGTGTAATGAGCCTATGTTTCAGGCCAAATTGAACCTTTGCGCATCGCGCCAGCATATTTTGTTTGCTTCGGTGTTGTTTGCTCCGGTGTTATTTGCTTTTCTTTCTCGCTCGTATGATCCCTCCTGTGTATCTCACGAGCGGGGGCTAGCAGGATGCCATGCCACGGGAGCATCCCGGCAGCGCCTGAAACCCAAGGGATCCGAGCTCTGAACTTGCGGGCCAGCTCTCATGCATGTCAACTCCCAAGGAGCTCTGAACTCATGGGTCAGCTCCCGCGCACGTCAACTCACCAAGGATCACCAAAACCTTGGTGCCTGTTTCTCCTCGCGAGACACACATGAAGGAACCTACGAGCACCATAAGATTCTTTAGCTATCTATTGCTTGTGGGTATGCCTATTTCTCCAAGTGCAGGAAAACAGGCTCTCCAAGCCTCAGGCAACGACAAAGCGAAAACATCTCGCCAGGGAACCAACACCCTCTCCAGGGCAGAATGCCTCGCTAAGCTAAGTACAATGACTTGGCAGAATTTCCTCTCACTGGTTTTTGCCCCTCGAGTCTCTTTTCTCTCTCCCAAGCCTCATGGGCTTGCTTGCACGTCAAAGGGGAGCCCCCAAGCATCGCGCTTCGCGAGAGCTCTTACTTCTGAGGCCTCACGCACCCCCGGACTTGTGGAGCACTGACTCGCACATACTGAATCGGCGGTGGTTGTAGCGCTAAGAGAGGGTCATAAGACGTAGAGCGAAAAAAAAAGACATGAAGGGAAAAGACAAAGCCACTCAAGGGACAGTCACAAAGCACGTTCCAAAGCTAAAAGCAAGTCTTTACAAAAATTTACAACCAAAATACCACGATAATGGCCTCATGCGCGACCAGCTACAGGAAGGAGTNCTCCGTCGCTATCACAGCCGCCACATCCGCCCACGCACTCTCGAAGCAGGAGACCTTGTCCTGAGGAGAGTCCTCTCCAGGGCAGGCCTCCACAAGCTCTCACCATGTGGGAAGGCCCCTACAGAGTGGCGCACATCGCCAGGCCTGGCTCCGAGGCTCGAGACGGAGGACGGCATCCCTGTCGCCAACCCCTGGAACATCCAACACCTGCGCAAGTTCTACCCCTGATCGCCCTCGGCGAGCAATTTTTTGCATCAAGGGAGAGCCACGCGCCATCACCCTCCACGAGGAAAAAATTTCGGGCTCCCCTCTCTACTATACGTTGCCGCGGGCCGTTCGAGAAGACTCCCAAGCCACCAAGCCTCGCATGGCAACCTCTTCAGGCACCATGTCTGGCGAGGTGGATCCCCATGCCGGTCATGGTGGAACGCAGGCTAAAAGCCACCCCGCATAGGGCCCCCTGAGCTCTCCCTACCATGCGTCTGCCTCGGGCACGCCTCTCGAGAGTCTCAGCCACAGAATGTGGACCCCATGCCAAGAGCATGGCGGATTTTTGTGTCTTCTGGCCACGCCAGTGTAATGAACCTATGTTTCAGGCCAATTTGAACCTTTGCGCATCGCGCCAGCATATTTGTCGCTTCGGTCTTGTTTGCTTCGGTGTTATTTGCTTTTCTTTCTCGCTCGTATGATCCCTCCTTGGTATCTCACGAGCGGGGGCTAGCAGGGTGCCATGCCACGGGAGCATCCCGGCAGCACCTAAAACCCAAGGGATCCGAGCTCTGACCTTGCTGGTCAGCCCTCATGCATGTCAACTCCCAAGGAGCTCTGAACTCATGGGTCAGCTCCCGCGCACGTCAACTCACTAAGGATCACCAAAACCTTGGTGCTTGCTCTCCTCGTGAGACACACATGAAGGAACCTACGGGCTCAAGTTTTATAGCTATCTATTGCTCGTGGTATGCCTATCTGTCCAAGTGCAGGAAACAAGCATCAGGCACCCTCTCCAAGGCAACAACGCCTCGCCAGGGCACCAACACCCTCTCCAAGGCGGAAACGCCTCGTCAAGCTAAGTACAAAGACTTGGTCGAATTTCCTCTTGCTGGTTTTTGCCCCTCGAGTCTCTTTTCTCTCTCCCACGCCTCATGGGCTGCTTGCACGTCAAAGGGGAGCCCCAAGCATCGCGCTTCGCGGAGCTCTTACTTCTCGAGGCCTCACGCACCCCCCGGACTTGTGGAGCACTGACTCGCACATACCGAGGCGGCGGTGGTGTAGCGCTAAGAGAGGGTCCTAAGACGTAGAGCGAAAAAGACATGAAGGGAAAAGACAAAAGCCACCCAAGGGGCATTCACAAGCACGTTCCAAAGCTAAAAGCAAGTCTTTACAAAAGTTATTACAACCAAAATACCACGATAATGTGCCTCATGCGCGACTAGCTACAGGAAGGAGTTCGGGCCGTCGCGCCTCCCGAGGTCCCCGCTCCATCCGCGCCAGCTCCTGCTTCCAGGGCGCCTCCCTCGCCGTCGCCTTCGTCTTCATCGACCAAGACTTGGTCCTACTTCTTGGCGAGCACCTCAGCGGCCTCCCCCGCCTTGCTGCGGATCTCGACCGGCTCCATCACGGCCTCGAGGTTGAACGAGGGCCAGAGCTTCAGAAGGTTGCTGAAGACGCGGCTGATGGCAAGGACGAGGAGATCGCGGCTCTCCGCCACAACGCACTCGTCGAAGTGCTTCGCGACCTTTTCAATCTCCCCGAGGAATTGCCCAAAGAATTGCGTGTGTGCTGCCTCGTCGTCGATCCCTCCGGAGGGAAGGTGGGGGACCTCGATCCTCAAGTCGTCCCTGATGGCGTTCACGCGGCGAACCAACTCGTTGAGCATGAGCTGGCGCTGGTGCGTCATGGCCCGGTTGTGCCGCGAGGAGTCCTGCGCTTGCTCTGCGCGGTCCGCGGCTGGCCCCACCTGTTGCTGGAGGTCGCTCAGGTCAGCCTTCAGGGCGGCAATCTCCTTCTCCGCGCGAGCCAGCGCCTCCTTGGCGTGCTGAAGGCGGGAGGTCAATTCCCTCTCCGACTTCTCGAGCCCCTCGATCTGATGCAGGAACTTGTTGCATTTCTTCGTGAAGCGTTCTTCCTGTTTCTTGTCCTTGGCGTCATAGTCATTGGCGAGGCTCTCGCGGATGCGCTCAACCCTGGCGTCAGCCTCATCCTGGGTCCTTTTCTGCTTCATCGCGAGGTCAGCGTTGGCCTTGTCGTGGCGCTCCTTGCGGGTGGCCTCGCTCCTGGCCACTGAGTTCTCGCGCTCCTGCAGCTGCCCCTCGCGGGTGGCCTGCTCCTCCTCCAGAGAGTGGACCTGCTCCTCGCGCCGATCCAGCTCTTTCTCCCGGAGGGAGAGCTCTTCCTCACGTTTCTTCAGCTCGGTCTCGCGAGGCGTTAGCTGCCCCTCGCGGGCATCCAGCTGCTCGCGCAGCTCCTTCAAGCTGGTCCTCGCGGCCTCGGACTCATTGGTGAACTCCTCTTCGCGCGCCGCCAGCTCCTGGTGCTTGGCGGTGGTATCCGTCTCCAGCGCCTCCCGGGCAGCGTCCAGCTGGTCCATGACCTCAGCCGCCTCCCGCTTGACGCTGTCGCGGGTCTCTTTCGCGAAGCGCATCGCTTCTTCGCGCGCCGCCCTTGCCGCCGCGTCCTGCCGGCGACACGTTTCCACTCGCTCGTGGAGAAGGGCCCAGGCGTCGGCAAGCCTCGCCCGCTCCTTCTCCCTGGCGAGATCTTCCTCGGCGAGCTGCGCCGCCAGCTCGTCGAGCGCCTGTCGCGATTGGCGGAAGACAACATCGCGGCGAACCGCGCGAGGACGCGGCTCACCCAGCGCCAGGGCCCCTGCATCGTCATGGGGCGCAGAGGCCTCGATGCTCGTCGAGGCGCCCAAGGCACCTTGCCCCGAGCTTGTAGCGGCCCCCGTCGCGGCTTGGGGGCTCGTGGGGGCGCCCTCCTCGCCGCCCGCGTCGAGAGCCCTCAGGGGGCTGAGCGTCCTCTCGCCCCCGGCCCCGCCGCTAGGGGGCTCCAGCGGTTCCACCGCCTCTTGCTCTTCAGGGGCGCTCCCCGCCCCTTCAACGGTGGCCGCGCCTGCCGTGGCCTCGGGCGCGTCCGCCCCAAATGCCGGAGCCTCCTCCGTCTCTGGGGGTGGCTCCAGGACGATCTCCTCGTCGATCGCTTCCTCTTCCTCGCGGTACTCGGCCGCAGGAGGAGTAGCAGCCCGTGTTGGCGGAGGCGTCGCCAGCTCAATCACCTCCTCCTCGCGGTGTTCAACCATGGGGGGAGAAGCTCCCCTAGATGGAGACGTCGTCACCTCCTCGACCACCACCACCTCCGCGCGGTGCTCGCCCGCGGGAGGGACTGTCTCCTGCTGCGGCTCCACGGCCGCTTGCTGCGACTCGTCGGTCGCCAGCCTCGGCTCGTCAGCCGCTTGCCGTGGCTCGACGGCCGCCTGCTGCGGCTCGTCGGCCGCAGGCGCTTCCTCGGCGGCGCTGGCGGTCTCCCCAAGCTTGCGGAGACGCCGTTTCCTCGGCGCCGCGGGTACCCTGAAGAAACACGAGCAAAGCATAGACCCCTCAGGAGGGGTTTCTCGGGAGCAAACGCTGAAAGAAAAGAAAGGACCAAACTTACTCGTCGGCCGCTCTCCACACCCTTTTCTTCCCCCTGGGCAGCTGGAGGGCGCTCTCTCCGGCCTCTTCGAGAGGCGCCGCTGCCTCCTCGGGAGGATCATCCCTTGAGGCGGCCCCGGCGTCCTTGTCATGGAGGGCCTTGGTGCGGGGCTTGTGATGCCCTCTCCTGCTGATGCCCTCCTCCGTAGGGCGATGGGAACGGACCACGCGGAAGGCGTCCTCGTCGCTGCTAGAGGAAATCTCCTGGAGGTCCCCGCCGGGCGGCACGTTCCTTGAACCTGCATCCTCGCCAGAGGGGTCGGCACCTCGGGAAGCCTCCTCCTCACCCGAGGGGTTGGCGCCTCGGGAAGCCTCGTCCTCGCCGGACTCTTCGTCCTCGTCTGGCTCCAGCGTGTTGCCCGCATGTTCCTGCTCCGCCGCCCACGGGTTGCGGCGGGACCCGACGAGCCTCGCGGGCCTGATGCCCCACTCGTCAAAGAGGGGTAGGAGCCTACGGGCCTCGCGCACGTTCTCATCCATATATACGAACAGCGGCAAGGCGTCGTCGTCGCTTGGGGGCGAAATGGACGTCGTGACAAAGAGGGCCCTCATGATCTGCTTCAACTCTTCCGGGGAGAGATCAACGGGGCTGAGGCGCATCCTGTCATCCGGGCCTGAGTAGGTCCACATCGGCGCCGAATGCCATTGAAGGGGAGCGATGCGGCGTGCAACGAAATCATTCGCCACCATCCGGCCGGTGAGCCTGGCCTCGCGGAGCACCTGAATACGCTCATATACCGCCATGAGCTTAGGGCCCTCGAAGTCACCACTCTCCCAACGCGCCCACTTCCTCGGCGGCGCCGCGGGTACCTCCAGGTTGCGGTTCGACGACTTGGTGCGAACGAAGAGCCACTTCTCGCGGAACTTCTCCACCTTCTTCGTCACCTCGGTGATGGCATTCTCACCCTGCCACGCGATGGGAATGTATTCCTCACTTCTGGCGGCGGCGATGCGGAAGGAGACGCATCCAAGCCGCTCGTTTGACTTGGTGCTCCGGAGGGAGTAGAAGCTGCGGAAGAGGGCCACCGAGGGGTGGACACCGACGTATGCCTCGCAGAGGTAGGCAAAGATGGCAAGAATGAGCACGGAGTTGGGGTGGAGATGAAGGAGCTGGATCCGGTACGCTTCCAGGATCGCCAGGAGGAAGCTGGAGAAGGGAGGAATGAGGCCGGTGTAGAGTGTGTGAAGGAAGACGGGGTAGTACCCCACACCGACTTTGCTGCCACCGGGCGCTAAGCTGGTGGCGCCGAGCTCGTGGGTGTTGGCGGCCACCAGGTGCTGCACCCTGGAAACCGCCGCTGCGCCAACGAGGGATTCCGGCATCGTCCCCTGGGGCGCGGCGCCCCGCACCGCTACCGCAGACGAGCCGGTCTGCATTGCGGCCTTGCCTTTCCGGCCGTCGGTTGCCCTCTTGGGAGCCATGGTAGCCGGAGAAGAAGAGGAGTACTCTGGAGTCGGAGCGCTCTGGAGAGATTGGAGGCGTGGGGAGAAGTGTGCGCAGGAGTAATGGGAGAAGTGACGGGCGCCGCCTGCGCGCCCAGGCTTTATTGACCAGCACTCGAGTCGTGGCGGGCCCCACCACGTCGCCCGTTGGAGCCGAGGAGGCCATGGCCGCGGGTGCAACCGCTGCGTGACACGTGTCGCGGCCCTGTCAGGCATCTTTGGCCCCTCGACGCTTCGCCTTCGTCATGGGCCTCGGCGTGCCCATCGCGGGCCCGGGGGCTACTGTCGGCACAGTGGAAACCAGGGTACCACGGGCCGGCCTGCCAGGGCCCACAAGATTCTTTGGATGCTTTTCGCTAAGGGCCAGGCTCTCCAAGCCTGGCGAGTTTCGCGAGGATTTTTCCCTCGCGAAGGGTTTTCTCTCCTCGCCAAGGATTCTCTCCCTTGGCGAGGGATCGCTCCTCGACAAGGCATCTCCGACGCCGCCCGCAATTCTGCTAAGGACCAAGCTGAAGGGCTTGGCGAGGCTTTTCGCCTCGCGAAGCGCCTTCCTCGTGAAGCCATCTCTGCCCCCGCGGCAGAGCGCACATGGGCTCTGCGCCATGTGCAGAGTGACGCGCGTGCCTACGCGCGATGACGACAACGCCGCAGTTGCCGTTTCCATGTATAAAGCAGTCAACAAAGCGGAGCCAAGCGAAGCGGACAACGAGTATTGCCTCTTTGGTGACAAGGGAACAGTCTGCAGCTACGCTCCAAGGACGACGTCACCGTGGGTCACCTCCCATCTCGGCAAGCGCCAGCCCACTGTCCAGCTGGTCGGTGCCCCTTTTTAGCTTTGGTGACGCCGTTCCCCTGCCGTGGACCGCGTCCACGAGCTTTACCTTTATGGTAGACCTCACCTTTACGGTGCACCGCGCCTCCTCCTTCGTCGCCATGTGGTAGCCCTTCCCGCCCAAATGTTTGGGCAGAAGAGGCCCAGGGCGCCTATAAAAGGAGGAGGAGCACGCCCAAGTAAAGGGTTCGGTTTTTGGAGTCTAGGAGCCCACCCAAAAACCCTAGATCTAAAGGCTAGCAAGCAACCATTGTTAGCCACCTCGAGCTCGACAAGCTCTCCTTGTACTGTAAACTCTCCAAGCAGTGCAATACATAAAAGCAGGACGTAGGGGTTTTACCTCCACAAGAGGGCCCTGAACCTGGGTAAGACCTTGTGTCAATCTCTGCAGTGTCGTCCGCAGCGAGCCTGACGAGCACCGTCGCCGGAGCACGTTGTGGATTGTTTGACTCCGTGTTCAGCCCCTTACACGATACCTTGGAGACACCCCTAGTTCCTGGGGACAATCTCCGACAAAGAAGAAGGGCAAGAGTCTATGAGAATGTTTTGATATTGTAATAAGTATCACTAGTATTTTATAAGTGGGAGAGTAAGCACTATGATGCTTGAGTGGTGTAATGCTGATGTAATAACCACAATTATATAAGGATGAATGAAACTAGTATCGACAATCTTATGCCAGAACTTAAACGAAGCAATTTTTATTGTTGTGAAGCCTTGATACGTCTCAAACGTATCTATAATTTTTGAGTGATCCATGCTTGTTTTGTGATATTGTCACACGTTTTTACTATCAATTATATCATTTTTATGTATTTTGTCGGACTAACCTATTGACAAGATGCCAAGTGCCAGTTCCCTGTTTTTGCTGTCTTTTTGTTTCAGAAATTTACTTCTGGAAATATTCTCGGAATTGCACCAAAATTTACGGAGATTTTTTATGCGACGGAAGACACCTGTGGACCGAAGGGCAGCCTGGGGGGGCACCCACAGGGCAGGGGCGGCCTGCTGCCGCGGCCCCACCTGGACCCGCGGGTCGGACCCGCCCCTGCTCCTGGGGCGTACCCTCGGCCCCCTCCGACGCCTATAAAATCCCTTTTAACCTAAAAATGTCGAGGCGGCCATTATTTTTCAGAAACTCGACCCCGACACGCCGTCACCGAAAACCCTAGTTTGGGGTCCAATCCGATCCTGTTCCGGCACCCTGCCGAGACGGGGATCGACCGTCGAGGCCATCTCCATCGACACCGCTGCTTCCCGCGATGAGGAGGGAGTAGTCCCTCACCGGGGCTGAGGCTTATACAAGTAGCTATGTGGTTATCTCTCTCTCCCATAATGTGATCTTCGTTGTGATCATGAGCTTTGTTAGTATAGTTGAATACATGATGTTTCCCTATGTGTAATGGATATGATTTTGCTCAAGTGATGTTATTTAGTACAATTTCCGGAGTCACCGTTGTGATCACGGTATCTCGGTGACAGTGTGGGTGCCGTGTGTGACTCTATGGATAATAGATTGGAAGGATCTTCATCATGAGTTTGTTCTTTATTATTGTTGGATTGAATAGATCATGAGGTTTCTTGATGCTTGTGTTATTGAAGAAAGAGACTATTCAAGAAATATGTTGTGGTGTTTGTTAGTACTATCTTTGGATGCGGATAGTGACAGCATGAAGTGTCCATAGATGTAGAATACGAACTTTAAGTTGTGCTTTTCGTAGCCCTACGCAATTCTCATCCTATTTGATCCACAAATGAATGATCTCCGAGTAACGTCTACCATGCATGTGTTTTTGTGGGAACTATCATGTGTTTAATTGTGTTAATGATGTTGAGAGTAGTCACTAGTGAAAGTATGAAGCCTAGGCCTTGTTTCCAAGCATTGATACACCGTTTTTAGTCACTTTTGTCACTTGTTTGCTTGCTGCCATTTTTATTACAGAATTACAAAATCACCTTTTACCATCCATATCACTTGCATTTTACCATCTCTTCGCCGAACTAGTGCACCTATACAACTGACAATTGTATTAGGTGTGTTGGGGACACAAGAGACTTCTTGTATCTTAATTGCAGGGTTGCTTGAGAGGGATATCTTTGACCTCTACCTCCCGTGGATTCGATAAACCTTGGGTTACTCACTTAAGGGAAATTTGCCGCTGTCCTACAAACCTCTGCGCTTGGATGCCCAACAAGTCTACCAGAATAGAAGCGTGTAGTAGACATCAAGCCTGCTCGTCATATCATGAATGAAGACATGACACTGAGATGGACAAGCCAAGACGACAAGGAAAGCGTGTTTTCCCACAGAGAAGGATCACCAAGGAAGCTATAGCTTGTGAGCTAACGTGTGTAGGAGTTTTCGCAACCCAAATAGTTTTGAAGGTGTCATAGATTGTGCAAATCGAGCGATCACGCTCACTACTCCAGAAAAGAAAAGGGTTAAGTTCAAGTCAAAATTTGTGAGAAAAGTTAGGCTTAATTCTCTTAAGGGGATTAGCCTTGGAGATGTCCTTATAGTGAGAGAGTATCCGGACGTGGTACTAGAAGGTTTTCTAGCATCATTGGAAGTACAGCCGACACTTATGGATAAGATCCGAGAAGCTCGGAAGGGAGATAAATTGATGGAAGAAATCAGGACCAACCTGAGTGAAGGCAAATCCAAGTGATTCCGCGAAGATGAACAGGGTACGATGTGGTTTGAGAAACGCATTTGCGTACCGCAAGATGAAGCCTTAGGAAGTTAATTCTACAAGAAGCTCATGACTCCCCTTACTCAATACATCTAGGTAACACTAAAATGTATATGGAAGTTAAGGAGAGATTCTGGTGGAATGGTTTGAAAAGGGATATCGTCGAGTATATCGCAAAATGTGACGTATGCAGTTGTGTGAAGGCTGAACACCAGAAGCCAGCAGGATTGTTACAACCGTTGCCAGTGCCACTAGAGGAAGTTCAACTAGAGAGTGACCTCACTTATGAAGAGAAGCCTGTAAAGATCTTGGAGACAGCAGAACGAGTTACACGAACCAAGACGATCAAATTTTGCAAGGTACAGTGGAATCATCATACAGAGGATGAAGCTACCTGGGAACGAGAAGATGATCTTCGAGAAGACCACCCTCACCTATTTGCTAGCCAATCCGAATCTCGGGGACGAGATTCATCTTAAGGGGGTTAGGTTTGTAACATCCCAAATTTTCAAAAATTTAAAAACTTGCATTCATGCATTAACAACTTGCTGCATTGCATTTGAAATCTCTTGATTTGAGTTTTAAACTCAAATTTTGGAGTTAAAACTTTTATTTTGACATAATAGGGGTATTTGACCCTTATCATAAAATCAAATATTTTATTTTGTTGGCAAATTATGTGCCAAAGTGTTCTATTTTGAACAAGCTTTTCAAAAAGTATTTTATCAAAAATTTATGAAAAGTTTTGGGTTGGTTTTGTTTTTGTAAAACAGAAAATAGAAAAAAGTTTTGTTAAAAAAAGGGGAAAATGCCAGCTGAGCCAGTCCAACCGGGCCAGCCCAGCAAGCCGCCGCCCAGCAGCAGCAGCCAGCCCGCGCCCACTCCCCTTCTCTCTCTCTGTTGCGCGGGACCCGCATGTCAGCGCTGTCCCCACGCGCGGGAGCTGACCCGCCGGCGCCCCATCGATTCCTCCACCTCAATCCGCACCACCACGAGCAGTAACGGCCGCGCCACCACCCCCCTCTTATGCCCCTCCTCCTCCTCTCTCTCTTTTGCCCTAGACCACACCACCCGAGCACCCCCAGGCTTCTCGGATTCATCTCCGCTGTGCCGCCCTCACCGACGGCGAGAACCATCGATTTCGGTGAGCTTCGTGCTCCTCTCCATCTCTTCTCCCTTCCATTCTTTTCTTTCTTCGTTGTGCACCTCTTTGACATGATTTCCCTACTTTTGTGCGCGCCAGAACGAGCCATCCATCCACGCCCGACGCCGTCCGCCGCCCGCTTCAACTCCGGCGAGCGATTTGAGCCACACCGGAGCGCCACGACCTCGCCGCCTTCGCCACCGAGCCCGCCTCCGTCCCCTGTACGCCGTGGTAGGACTCCAGCATCCAGGAGCCCTTTAGTTTAGTGGGAACGCGCATGCCGCACCATCGCCGCCATCTCGGCTAGGGTTCCGGCCGGCCGCGCCGCCCCTTTTTGGTCGATCCAATCTGGATCGTTAGATCTTGATCGGACGGCTTCCTTTTATTCTTTTAACCGAATCGGTATCATCCAATCAGAAGCCGCCATGTGGCCGGCTTTTCTTTATTCTTTTCTGTTTTTCTGTTTTTAGACAGAAATTCATCCAATCTTTGAAATTCCATATCTTTTGAACCACTTATCCAAATTCAATGATTTTTATGTCTCTGGATTGAGAAAAATGAGAAGAATACAGTGGTGCAATAAAATTTAACTTTTGATACGTGAACACACCTGGTAATTGTAGAAACCTTAAAACCTTGTTTTGGCCATAACTTGTGTTTTACAAATCCAACTTGAGTGATTCAAATTGTAGAGGCTTTGTCTAGTTGTCCTCTGTCTAGTAGCAGTGTTTTCCTAAATTTATAAAATGTTTTATTGCAGAAACTATAAATCCTTGTATTTGCCCCTTTGGGTGTTTTAAAAAAGCTTTTAACAAGTAAAAATGTTTAAAACTTGTCTTGTGGCATCATGCATATAGCAATAACCAGAGAACAATAAAATAATATAATTGTGTTGTGTGTCCTTTGCATACACTCATGCATAGCATATATTTTTGTATTGCTATAAGTGTATGGTTTGCTTATTTGTGGTTTGTGCTAATTGATTAGATTATTCGGAGAGTCCAGGGTTTTCTTGTGGTTGCTGCTCCTGCTCAGCTGGTTGCCAAGGCAAGTGATACTCCAGCATGAAAGTCCTACTATTTTACTATTTGCACTCTAGTTATTTCAGTAGTATGCATGATAGGTGTTTTATTACTATTATGCTATGCAGACCTATTTAGTATACCACCCTATATTCCTGTTGGCCTAGGTACCCATTAACTTGGTAGATGTTAGTACTGCAATGCTGAAAATGTTTTATTGTAGTATGTAAGGTTAAAATTCTACTAAGTTAATGAACCGCCTGGGTGGATATGGTTGGTTGTTTGGTGGTGTCTAGTTAAGTGGCTACTCGGGGCCATTTCAATGGCGGTTTTCACCCGATATGCTCACGTGTGGTTGCCACCCAGGTTCCGAGATTAATGTCACTCCGAGTTTATTTACCCGATAGTGCGACCACTAGTCATATGGGCTCTGTCTTGGCGGAGTAAGTTGTGTGGACCTAGGTCAGCGAGATCTGAAGATGTAGGGGAATAGGACGGCAGTGATCTCGCTAGTAGTACCATGGGAAAGCACTTCTGAAAAGTCTTGTCTTGATCTTCTCCTTTCCTTTTCACTAAATGAGGGTTAAGGATAGAATGGGTTGATCGAGTCTAGTGGGTAAAGTGCACAACCTCTGCAGAGTATAAAACTAAGATCTTAGTCGTGTCCCCGATTATGGACATTTACGAGTAAATGACAAGGTTGTCGACAGAAGATCTCTTCATTCCAATTTCTTAAATAAAACTTGATGGGTGAACAAGGGTAGAAGAGACACTAGTTTTCATGCCAGTTTTGTCTCATAATTAGATGGAAAATAAAATGATTTAAAAGGTAGGATAAATTTTGCTTTACGCAAGAGTCTTGAACTCCACCAGCCAAATAAGCATATAGGTACTAGAGTTTGTCATTATGAGTCCACAAGTGTCACTTGCCAGATCCATTTCAATGGTTCTGACCAAAATTCCTTTGGCTGCAACGCTTTCACTGTTGCAGGGTGTTCGGATGACGAGTAAGGAGACGTTAGGGGTTTCCGAGTCTACAACCGACATGTTCGCCTGTGGCAGCATGAAGATGATGGGGGCTCCATGCTTAATGTTTATTTCCGCTGTTTACTCTAAATAAAGCTAGCTTCGAGCTATGCACTTTGTAATCAAAACTACTTTGAATTCTGGATCATGCGTGTAATAAAATGATGCACTGTTATGGTATTTCATGCTGTACTGTGTGTGCTAGCGAGTCGATCCAGGGACTAGCACTATACACAGGGGTATCTTTTCTATTTTAAAAGGCATGGTCACTATATCCATTTTCATATTTTCATCTATTTCACTATACAATTAACCGCTTTGTTTTCTGCGAGACCGGAAAGATTGACAACCTTTTCGCCGTTGGGGGCAAAGTATTTTGGTTGAGTGTGTGCAGGTCCACGTCTATTGAAGATTAAGCGCCAGAGATCTTCAACATTCACTTTGTTGTTGATTTCAATGTACTATTGGTTCGATAAACCTCGGTTCGTTAACAAGGGAAAACTGCTACTTGCTACATCCACACCTTCGCTTGGGGCACCACCCAACGCATCATTCACCGATTAGCAGTCACCTCTAAAGATGCTTTCTCTTTCGCATCCTCTCTTTCAATCCTTCCTTTTTCTACAAGGCTTGCTTCCAAAGCCTTAATAGTAAGCCCACGCTCAATTAGGGTTTCCATAATTTCAAAGAGGATAGCATGAGCATTTATATTTTTAGGAAGGGCATTTAGAACCATTAGACCTTTCTTATGAAAGGATTCATCATCCTCATCATCTTCTTCGTCATTATTATCATTATCATTTTTATCACTACTAGAAGATTTAGCCATAAGGCAAAAGATGGTTGATGAAGAAGAACAATTAACTTTTGAACTACTCAAGTTCACATCTTGTTCCATAGAAAATTAAGTTTCCTCTACATTATCAATAATACAAGAATTAGAGGAAACACGAGCATTTTTATCATGGCAACAAGATAAAGCAAACATATCATCAAGAGATTTATCCAAGCAATTTTTGGATGATATGCCAGGACTATCAACACTAGCATGTATGACATTTATAGCACTATGTGTGTTTAGGTCCAAAGATGAGGCATTTCAACAAGATAGAGAAAAAAGATCATCAACAATGAGCTCACTATCATTATTGCACAACCTATCACTACTCACCATCACATTAGTTTGTGGCTTACCACATTTTGGTGAATTAGACGAAGTTGAGAACTCATCACGCCCGGAGGTGGAGGGAGAACAATCATCCTCAATAGTCATGGACTTGCCATATTTATCTTGAAGCTTTGTCCACAATTCATGAGCATTCCGAAGAGGCATGATTGACTCAAAAACTACAACACTCAAAAATTTGCAAAACTCATTAGAAGCTAGAGCATCTAGATATAAGTTTTTCTCATCCTCTAAAGTCATACTTTCGTAATCCTTTGGAGGAGAAAAACCTATATCTAAGATACGCTCAATATTGGGGTCCAAGACCCGTAAGTGACTAAGCATATGAGTTTTCCAAACATTAAAATTTGTGCTATCGAATATAAAAGTGGGATCGTGCACTAATTCTCTAAACGACATCTTTACTCTCTAGGCGGTAAAGCCCAAAAGGAGAGCCGAGGCTCTGATACCAATTGAAAGGACAAACGATGTCGCCTAGAGGGGGGTGAATAGGCGATTAAAACTTTTCCGGTTTAAGGCTTGATAATTGCGGAATAAAACTAGGTGTTTAAATTAACAAGCCAACAACCTAAGTAAACTAGGCTCACCTATGTGCACCAACAACTTATGCTAAGCAAGACAAACAACAAGGAGATAGCAAGATATAAAACTTCAAGCACGAAGTCTATCACAATGTAAATTGCATAAGTGAAGAGCTCGGGTATAGAAATAACCGAGGCACGCGGAGACAAGGATGTATTTCCGAGTTCCTCCTTGTTAAGGGAGTACGTCTCGTTGGAGGGGTGTGAGCTCGCCACAAGAGGCCTACTCAAGATGCCACAAAAGTCCTCACCCTATTTTCCGATGAACCTCACACCAAGGGTTAGGTTCACCTTCCACTATCGGAATCCTTCAAGGCGGAATTCAGAGCCTTTACACCACTAAGCTTGGGGCACGCATCCACAACCGAATTGGAGGCTCCCAAGAATCACCACAACGCCGTCTAGGGTCCAATGACCCAAGAGTAACAAGCTCACAATCTTCACTTCCACGAATCTTCGTGGAGAGAGCAAACCGATGCACCAAATGCAATGACAAGAGCACAAGTGCTCAAATCCTTCACTCTCAAATTCCAACTAAGAAACAAATGCTTTGGGGGAATAAGAGAGAAAGAATAAAGAGGAGAACCACAAAACAACTCCAAGATCTAGATCCACTAGGTTCCCCTCACTTAGAGGAGAGATTGACTGGTGGAAATATGGATCTAGATCTCCTCTCACTTTTCCATCAAAGATATGCAAGAATCATGGGAGGGATTGAGAGGGAGGCAAGCTTTCTAAGGTCAACAATGGTGGGGGAGAGAGGAAAAACGTGCTGAAAGAAGCTCTAGTCCCTTTGGGGAAGAAGGGGGGCCTTTTATAGGTCCCCACGAAAAAGAGCCGTTGCAAACTGCTTACACCGGAGACTCCAGTCTGCTCAGACCGGAGACTCCGGTCTGCTCAGACCGGAGACTCCGGCCTAGGGCCGGAGACTCCGGTGCACCTCCAGTCCAGGGTCCAGTACCGTACCGTGTTTTGGACGAAAAATAAACTGCGCAGACCGGAGACTCCGGTATAGGGCCAGAGACTCTGGGCTACAGAAAAACTGCTGAAACATCAACACGAAAACGAAGATATCTTTGTCATCCGAACTCCGTTTTCGATGTTCTTGGGCTCGTTGGAATCGCAACAAAAAGCTCTACAAGAATATACAGAGAAACATCATTGTT
The DNA here is from genome assembly GCA_012064385.1 of Puccinellia tenuiflora. Classification (NCBI taxonomy): domain Eukaryota; kingdom Viridiplantae; phylum Streptophyta; class Magnoliopsida; order Poales; family Poaceae; genus Puccinellia; species Puccinellia tenuiflora. Next base: position 632,593 of record QRDG01000300.1, on the reverse strand, counting down.
CAACAAGGGAGGATAAAACCAAATGATGAAATGTAAAACCTTTCTATTAAAAGACAACCGGTAAATCCTCCACCATTAAGAAACCAACAAGTTTTTTATCCGGACTCCGTTTTCTATGATCTTAGGCTTGTTTCAAAGATTATTACAAGCCCTATAGTATCATGCATATACACATCATAGTACATCATGTAAGGAGGAAACCACAAGAAGAGAGTTTGACCTCTCTTAGAAGAGAAAACCGGTAAAACCTCCAATATCAAAAATGCAAGAAGATATTTATGAGATCCGGTTTTGATTAACTAGAGCTTGGTATGAATATGAACACAAGCTCTAAATTCTCAAATGGATAAAATCCAAATAACAACCAAGAAATATGATATGTCAAGTATGCAAAGGTTTGAGCTCTCCACAAAGATGTGATCAAGTTACTCACTTGAGAGCCCCTCTTGATAGCACGGTTATCTATCCTATAACCCGGTCTCTCAACTAACATCATGAGACCGGTAAAATAGAAAACCTATCAAGATCATACCTTTGCCTTGCGCATAATCCACTTGAGCTAGATGATGACGATCTTGACTCCCTCAAGTTGGACCACCTTTCTTGATTGTGCATGCTAGCACATGCTTGATGAAGACTTCTTCAAATTCTCCCCCATACATCATTATGGGAGAGCCTTGCTAATCTCCGTCTTCATGTATCCACTTGCACTTCATCTTCTTCTCTTGATGTATATGATGGCTTGGTCATCACATACTCTTCTAGAGTCCAACACATGAACTCCAATCTTTTCCCATGGACAAGATCTATAAAGATATCTCAATGCAAACATTAGACCATAGAGATTGTGATTAATTACCAAAACTACCAAAACCACACATGGGGGCAACCATGCACTTTCAACGGGGCACCGTATTTCATAGGCATCTCGCCAGCCCCATAAGGGGACCCGCTGATCCCAAGGCGGGTTAGACATTTCTTTTTGATTAGGGCTACTTCTCATATGGCCAACACCAATACATGATTTGAGCAATACTTTGTAATTATGTAATGCAGTACATTACTTTTACTATCATGTGTATTTATTTGATCTGAGGTCAATTTTTTTGAAAAATAAGTTTAAATATTTTGATTTTTTATCACGGGTTAACCGAAAAATCGACGGTCAGACTGGAACCGATAGCCTCACTGATTCGATTTTTTTAAATAATGTATGAATTAAAGATGACCTCCATCGAAAAAGGAACATGCCTTAGGCCCCGCTTGGATCATCGTATTCGGCCCGGAATCGCCGGAATTTTTTTACGGACCTAGCAACCTCCGTATTTTTCATTTAGAATCCGTCGATTTTTCCGAGGGTGAGAAACAACAGTCAACCAAGCGGGGCCTTAGTTTATCGTGCTAACTGCTAATACACGCCCTTTGAGGGCTAAGAGCATCTCCACGGGGGGGGGGGGGTCATAAACGGAGTCGTAAAGCTCCTTTAGGGCGCCGGACAGAAAAACAGGCCACACCGGGGGGTCACAAAGCCTTTGTCCGGCCCAAAATCTGTCCGGCACCGCGAATAGGGCCTCCAACTTTGGGGGCTGCCTTCACGGTGCCGGACACTGTCCGGCCCGAGCCTCCGATAGATATGGCCCGCCCATCATACACACGAAGTGAACCGGCAGTCATTTGTGCTTCTATCCCTCCATGCTCTATTCCCTGCCCGGCGATTCGCGCTACCGCCGTCGCCATCGCCGTAGCCACCTCCGATGTTCCCAATAGAACGGTCGATTGTCGTCCCCAACCGCAACAGTCACCCCCACCGCTCCCTGGCAAGGCCGACCTTCTTCTCCGACGCAAACTCTTCTCTACCGGCGTGACCAGTAAGTCCCTCCCTCCCGCCCGCAAGGTGTTCGGCTGTTTGCCGACAATCCATTCTTTTATGATTTTCGATGTTTCGATGCTTGTTTAGGCTATGGATTCGGAAGACGAAATGATGTTTCACAAAATGACGGAAGAGATGACCGCACTTCAAATGGATGATGAGGAGAATGAAGCGGTCATCCGCATTCTTGTGGCGGCGGTGGAGGAGGAGGAGACCGAACCCAAATGCGGAGGATCTAGGCCTGGAAAGAAGGGCAACATGAAGCAGGAGCGGGCTACCGGACATATGCTATTGTTCAACGATTATTTTTCGCACCGGCCGACCAACGATGATGTTGCTTTTCGCCGGCGCTTCAGGATGCAGAGAGGTTTGTTCCAGAGCATTGTGCATGGTGTGCGAGAATATGATAAGTACTTTGAGCTAAAGAGTGACTGCACCGGACTTGTTGGATTCTCATTTATTCAGAAATGCTCTGTTGATTTACGGTTCCTTGCATTTGGGGCTCCCGCCGATTCTATGGTGGACTACTACCGTATAGGTGAGTGAACAGCCACTGAAGCCACTTACAGGTTTTGCAAGGCGGTGAATGCGGTGTTTGGACCAACGTATGAGACAACCAAATGCTCAAGACACTGCTCGGCTCTTGGCAATAGCTGTAGCGAGAGCTTTTCCAGGGATGATTGAAAGCATCGATTGCATGCATTGGAAGTGGAAGAATTGTCCGTATGCTTGGCACGGGATGTATAAAGAGGACATCTTGGAGCATGCTCAGTTGTACTTCAAGCGGTGGCTGACTATGATACGTGGATTTGGCATTCTTTATTTGGTATGGCCGGTGCTCACAACGATATCAACGTGCTGCAACGTTCTCCGGTTTTTGCCAGACTTGCCAATGGTCAAGCTCCCGACTGTAACTATGGGATCAACGGTCATCGGTACAACATGGGATACTACCTAGCGGATGGCATCTATCTAACATACTCGACATTTGTGAAGACCATTCGCAATCCCGTTCCTCCGGCAAAGAAATATTTTGCGAAGAAACAAGAGGGTGCTCGGAAAGATGTGGAACGAGCATTCGGTATACTTCAAGCCCACTTTGCGATCCTCAGGCATCCTTCTCTATCATGGTCGATAGAACAGATGTGGGAGATCATGAATGCTTGCATTATTATGCACAATATGATCATCGAGAATGAACGCGACCCTAACGTGCTTTTGCCACCCCAACTTTCAGATGACCATTATGTTCGGAACCCGTTCGACGGGCAGGGGCAACTTGAACCGGTGGTGCCTGGCCCGCCGCAATGCTTCTCGAAATTTCTCGCGGTGCATCAGCAAATTCATGATGGAGATGCGCATCAATAACTGCAGGATGATTTAGTGGCGCACCTGTGGGAGCGCCATGGCAGAGAGGACGATGGCCTTGTTTGAAGCATAATTTAGAGGATTTTTAAACTTTATTGTTGTAATAAATAACTATATTTGAAACTATTTGGCCGGAACATTGTGCCCCGATCGGCAATTGTATATTTTGGATTCGATTTGATCATTTGCTTTGGGGTCCGGCCGTTTAGTGTGTGCCGGTGTGGAAGGATAAAAAAAACGCCGGATAAGTGTCCGACACCCTCCAATTGGGCCTCCAATAAAGATGTGCCGGACACAATTTAGCAGCTCCCGTGGGACTTAGTAATGGTGGTAAAGCAATGCATGGCCTTGGCATGGCTAGCTGGACGTGAGCAGGCATGATTTGGCCAGAAAAGCGGACGCGGTTGTGCAGCCCACCGGCGCGCACGACCACCGCCGGCCGCATCATTCCTAGGTACTACCGCTGCGTCGAACGCATCATCACACACACGCAGAACGGAATAAAACGCCAGCAGCAAACTAGTACAAGGGGGGGAAAAGGAAGTCACAAAAGTTTCAGCTTGTTCTTGTCATCTGCGACTGCGAGTGATCTCATGATTCTTTCGGACACGGTTGACAATAGCGGCAGAAACCATTGCAGGTGCACGCGCCGAATCACACACACTGTCACTGTAGCGCATGTGGGTGTTGGATCACTCGAGCGGCCCGCGGCCCGGCCTGCTGCTGCAGGCGCGTTCTTGCAGCGAGCGACAGTACTGCACCGAACGAATCCATGTGTTATGTACAGAACACGTAGTACAGATTTGTTCGCCCACGCTCTCTTTACTTTGAGATCCATTCTGCCTGGTCTATATGGGGCTCATGTGCGTGCTCCCGTTCCATTTCTCACTCCGCCACCATGTACACATACACATCTTTTCAGGCTTTTTGGCAAAGATCAAGTGGAATGTACACACATTTCTGATCTAGATCAGCTCGCTCTCAACTTGCGGGAAAGCTCGTGGTTTCAATTTCATTTGGACCATGCTGCACAATCAACACATGCTCATATTGACATTTCATCATTCACAAAATTGCGATTTACATTACGCTCGTATTGCTACATCGGTACATCGATTGATACCGTGGTCGGTAGATAAATACATAGATACATACTGACAAGTACATGTAACATACCCACATACAACATTCCTGCCGGCCTGCCGCCCTTACCTTAAACCCCGGTTCGTCCAGCCGCCGGCCGGAGGCCTTCCTTCCCGCCGCCTGGAATGTACTCTGTCATGGCCTGGAGAAGCAACGCGCGCGGTGTCTCCGTCCGTCGTCACGTATGTCGCGCCGGCCGCGAGAGGTATACTCGGGATTGCATCACCGACCGCCCGACTTTGAACCCCGGCACCACGGTGAACCCGACGACGCGGTTGCTGCCCGGGGCAAGCGCCATCCCGCCACCTTCCGTGTCGCTCACGCTCTCCATGTACACCTCCGAGAACCGCTCCCCGGAGCGCGCCTGGAAGATGGACGCACCGCCGTCAAACGCGAAGAACAGGCAATGCAGCAGCCAGACGCGGCGCGCCATCTCGGCGAACTCCGCATGCCACGCGGTCTCCGGGAGCGCCCCCGCACCGGCGCTCCGCTCGCCGCGCCGCACCGACGACCTCCCTAAGAACGCCGCCTCCATCCGCTCGTGCACCACCGACGAGTACCTGTCCCGCAAGAATTCGCCGAGCGCGCCGCCCCACCGCGTGGTCGCCGGCGCCGACTTGAGCTCCGCGAACTCCTCGAAGAAGCGGCGCCGGTCGTAGGCGCCCCGGCCCTGCAGGCAGCTCAACCCGAAGTCTCTCCGGTGGAAGCCCGTGAACATCTTTAGCGCGACGTAGGATTCGAGTGCGAACCTGGCGTCCCCGGAGCGGCGCAGCGGGACGCCCGGATGCACCGCGCTGGCGGCCGCGGCGGGATCCCACCCTGCCAGCCGCATTTCGTCGAACAGCGACCGGGCGAAAGAGCGGACGGACTTGACGGCGTGGCGCAGCGCGGTGTCGAAGTGGGTGGCGTTGAGGCCGGAGAGGTGGAGGCCGTCGAGCGCCGCGAGGGTGCGGCGAGCCGGGTGGAGGACGCGGTCCTCCAGGGCGGGCGCCGCGCGGAGCTCGTCCGCCAGCTCCCTCCGGGCGCGCTCCGCGTCGGCGTCCCGCGCGCGCAGCTCCGCGTCCAGCTTGCGCGCCGTGATCTCGTAGGTCCGGATGAGATGCCGCTGCTCGTCCACGATTGCCGCGGGCCCCGCCGCCGCGTTCCTGGCGGCGGTGCCGACCGGGTCCCTGGCGTACCGCCTCTTGTGGTCCGAGAGCTTGCCGAGCTCGACGACCAGCGCGGCGTCCGCCAGCTGGATCGCCTCGGCGTCGTAGGGGTGCTGGGCGAGCTGCAGCTGAGCGTACGACGCCTTCACGGCGGACACTCCGGCGAAAAGACTCGCGACGAACGCGTGCGCATCCGCCGCCGGCACCGGCACCGGCGATAGGCGCGGGGGCGCGCCATTCTTCTTCTCGCCCGCGGTCTTGAAGAACGCGTCGAGGGAGTAGGCGGCGGCCATGCTCCCGGAGAGCTTGAGCTTGCTCAGCGAGTTGATGGAGCTGTCCACCAGCGAGTCGTCGTAGACATCGCTGCTGGCCACGGAGTACGCCACGCCCGACCCCGCCGACGAGCGCTTGCGGCGGAGGAGCCTCGTCAGCCTCTGCGCTAGCCCCCTGGCCTTCTGCTGTGGCAGCTCGGCCGCCATTAGCGTCTCCATTGCTGCTGCTGGTACTACCTTGCTCCACTCCTCACGAGCTTGGCTCCCCTGTGTCAGTGTGAACTTTCAAGAGAAGAGAACAGAGGGGGAACTGGAAATGGAATGGCAAAGACTAGTTAGTGGAATAATTAGCGTGGTGTGGGTTTGCTGTGTACAGGTATGGTAGTGTCACAGATGAACTAATAGAGTAATTAGGGATGCTGCCAGTGCCATGCACTGATGCACCCTGTCGTGATTATTTAACTTGTCTGTCGACTCTGGTACAGATGGGGGGACGTGTTTTTTCGTTCTTTATTATTCCCTAATGTTTTTGTTTACAAAGGAAGAAGGCACCTAGGCTTCATTATTCTCCTCTTGTTGAAGTACCACTTTTGGGGTTTTGCCTTTTTTTACATTTCTCAAACAACATAGGATCCGGATTCCCTGTTTGATGGATCGGCGAAATGGTTAAACTGCCGCAAGCTGCATAAATTGGATTGTTGCAGGAATTTTAACAAAATCTTTGCTGTAAAAATTCTTGCAGACACCTAAAAAAATATGGAGGGAGATTTTAATCCACTACTATACCAAATATTTTCAAGCAACCAGAGAACCATATTCCCCATACATGCCAAAGTCAAGCAACGGTACTAATTTTGGTAGACAACCCAGACGCACTCTTCGGTAAAAAAGAAAAGGCTTTTGCTTACAACATTGCCTTTAGATGGAAGTGACTGGTATTGAAGTACAGGCATTTTACACGACTTTTAGCTAGGATTCCAAACGACCCAGACCCACCCGTCACTCGGTCAGTAAGGGTGTGTTTGGTTTAGGGGATATGATTCAGGGGATGAGGGCACCCCCAACCACCTGGTTAGGGATAGCCATTTTTCTGTTTGGTTGAAAGGATAAGAAGAGGTTAGGGATAACCAATTTTTTGTTTGGTTTGGAGGGATGAGAGTGCCTAGATAGTTGCGATAATTCTTCAGTGTCGTAGTGGGCCCTGGCAGGCAGGCCCGTGGTACCCTGGTTTCCACTATGCCGAAAGTGACCCCCGGTACACGGTAATTTGGAAGTCGACAAAACTCGTGAATTTTGTCATTTTTGGGCGTTTTCATGGGTTATAGCCCACTGTTATGACCCCCGGTACATGCAAATTGGAACATCGTCAAAACTCGTCGATTAGGTCATTTCTGACCGTTTTCGTGGGCTATAGCACACAGTTTCTCGCTCCAGGGGCGATTTCTACTGCTCATAACCCCGATACATGAAAATTGGGCCGTCGTCAAAACTCGTCGATTTGGTCATTTCTGGCCGTTTCCGTGGGCTATAGCACACCGTTTTTATCTCTAGTGATGATTTCAGCGGCTCGTGACCCTCGGTACACGGAAATTGGGACATCGTCAAAACTCGTTGATTTGGTCACTTCTGGCCATTTTCGTGTGCTATAGCACACAATTTTTTTTGGCTCCAGAGAGGATCTCAACATCTCGTGACCCCCGGTACATGAAAATTGGCACGTCATCAAAACTCGTCGATTTGGTTATTTTTGGCCATTTTCGTGGGCTATACCACACAGATTTTGGCTCCATAGCAGATCTCAACGTCCCGTGACCCGGGTACACGAAAATTGGGACGTCGTCAAAACTCGTCGATTTGGTCATTTCTGGCCGTTTTCATGGGCTATATCGTACTGTTTTTGGCTCCGGGGATGATTTCAATGGCCTGTGACCCCGGTACACTGTAATTTGGAAGTCGACAAAATTCGTGAATTTTGTCATTTCTGGCCGTTTTCATGGGCTATAGCGCACTATTTTTTTGGCTCTAGGGACGATTTCAACGGCCGGTGACCCCCAGTACACGGTAATTTGGAAGTCGGCAAAACTCGTGAATTTTGTCATTTCTGGCCGTTTTCATGGGTTATAGCCCACTGTTTTGGCTGCGGGGACAATTTCAACGGTCCGTGACCCCCGGTACATGAAAATTGGGACGTCGTCAAAACTCGTCGATTTGGTCATTTTTGACTTTTTTTGTGGGCTATAGCACACAGTTTTTTTGCTCCACTGACGATTTCTACTGCTCGTGACCCCCCGGTACACGAAAATTGGAACGTCGTCAAAACTCATCGATTTGACCATTCCTGACCGTTTTCGTGGGCTATATAGCACACAGTTTCTCGCTCCGGGGGCGATTTCTACTACTCGTGACCCCCGGTACACGAAAATTGGGACGTCGTCAAAACTCGTCGATTTGGTCATTTTTGGCTATTTTCGTGGGCTATAGCACACAATTTTTGGCTCCAGAGACGATCTCAACGTCTCGTGACCCCCTATACATGGATATTGGAACGTCGTCAAAACTCGTCGATTTGGTCATTTCTGACCGTTTTCGTGAATTTTGTCATTTCTGGCAGTTTTCATGGGCTATAGTGCACATTTTTTTGCTCCAGGGACTATTTCAACGGCCCGTGACCCCTGCTACATGATAACTGGCAAGTCGACAAAACTCGTGAATTTTGTCATTTCTGGCCATTTTCATGGGCTATAGCGTACTGTTTTTGGCTCCGGGGACGATTTCAATGGCATGTGACCCCCGATACACGATAATTTGGAAGTCGACAAAACTCGTGAATTTTTTCATTTCTGGCCGTTTTCATGGGCTATAGTGCACATTTTTTTTGCTCCAGGGACGATTTCAACGGTCTAAGACCCCAGTACACGATAATTGTGAAGTCGACAAAACTCATGAATTTTGTTATTTCTGGCCGTTTTCATGGGATATAGCACACAGTTTTGGCTCCGGGGACGATTTCAATGACCTGTGACCACCGGTACACTGTAATTTGGAACTCGACAAAACTCATTAATTTTGTCATTTCTGGCCGTTTTCATGGGCTATAGCGCATTGTTTCTTGGCTCTAGGAAATATTTCTACGGCCCGTGACCTCTGGTACACGGTAATTTTGAAGTCGACAAAATTCACGAATTTTGTCATTCCAGGCCGTTTTTATGGGCTATAGCGCACTATTTTTTTGGCTCCATGGACGATTTCAACGGCCCGTGACCCCGGTACCTGGTAATTTGGAAGTCGACAAAATTCGTCAACTTTGTCATTTTGGCCGTTTTCACGGGTTATAGCTGTCACATCCCAATTTTACAAAAATTAAAAACCCATGCATATCATGGCATCATGCATTGCATTTGTTAAAATGTGCATCAAAATGTATTATATTTCCTAAAATAAAAATTGGTTTATAAAGATATTTTATTCTATTTTTTAAAAAGGCATAAAATGCCATTATAATGCCAGTGGCATTTCTGTAAATAAAAGTTTTATAAAAACTTTATTCAATGGTCAGAATGGATAGAGATTTGAATTCTAAAAATTTAGAAATTTGAATCATATTTTTTGGAGTTATATTTTTAAAGATATTAAATAAAAACAGAAAAGATAAAAAGAAAAAGAAAAAAAAAGGGTGACGTCACCCCGGCCGTTCCCCTCCATCGTAGTGGCCATAATGGCCGTGGTAACTCCGGCCATGATTCCGGCCGTTACCGGCCATCAACGCCGTCGCCACTGAGCCCTATAAAAAGCCCTCCTCCTCCTCCACCGATCCCCCCACTCCTCGACACCCAATCGCCGCCAGGCTGCCCGTGAGAGAGCTCGCCAGACCGCCGCCGCCGCCGCCGCCGGTCGAACTCGCCGATTCCGGTGAGGTCCGACGACCCCAAGCCCTCTACTCCCTCCCTCTCTCTTTATCTCGCGCTTGCGCACCTCCTAGATGTGACCGCGACTCATTTTGCGCAGGGAAACAACGCGGACGTCCTCGACGTCGCTCGGCCGCCGCCACCGCCAACTCCGGCGAGGCATCCTCGCCGCTCCAAAGCCCCAACTCGCCGTCGCCCTCGCCACCGTGCTCGCCTCCGTCCCCTGCACGCCGTGGTGAGCTCGCCGTCCTCCCTCTCCTCTCGAGCACGCCGGAACGCGCCGTGCCGGCCCGGCACCGCCGCGCGGGCTAGGGTTTCGGCAGGCCGCGCCGCCCGATGCCGGCCACTTGATCTCAGCCGTTGGATCTTGATCTAGCGGTTGCTTTTTATTTTTAATACCGAAACGGTATCGTCCAATCAGAGAGCGCCACGTCGCCTCGGTTTTATTTAATAAATTTGTTTTTCTGTTTTTCAAACAGAAAATCATTCAAACTTCAAAAATTCATATCTTTTGAACCACTTATCCAAATTCAAAGATTTTGTAGTCCCTGAACTCACAAAAATGTGTAGAATGCAATGGTGGAATAAAATTTGACTTTTGATACGTGCACACACCTTCTAATTGCAGAATACTAATAAAGCTTGTTTAATTCATAACTTTAGTTTTACAACTCCTTTTTAGGTGATTCAAATTGGAGAATATTTCTATAAACATCCTCTGTACAGTAGCACCATCACAAAAATTATTCAAAATGTTTTGATACAGAGAACATTTAAAACCTTGTTATGCCCTTTTAAAATGGATAAAAGGATTTTATAAATATCAAAATGCATTTAAACATTATTTGAAACATCATGCATATAAGAACAAACAAAGAATATGTATATGACTTATTTTCCTTTGTGTTTAACATGATTGCATCCATGGCATGACATACATGTTTTTGTATTGATATGATGTGATGGTATGCTTATTTGTGATGATGTTTGTTTGATAGATTATCCGGAGAGCCAAGAGTACGAGTGTGAGTGTTGTGCTTGCACAGTTGGTTGTCAAGGCAAGTGATACTCCAGCATAAAAGTCCTACTATTTTTATTACTATTGCACTCAGCTACTATTTCAGTAGTATGCATGATAGGTATATTACTGTTATTATATTGCTATGCAGCCTATTAGATTACCACCCTACTTACTAGAGGTCTAGGTTCCTATTAACTTGGTAGATTGATAGCAATGCTATGCAAATGATTTTGAAAGTTAAATTATCTACTAAGTTAATGAACCACCTGGGTGGCAATTGGTTGCATGGGTTATGTTGAGTGGCTGCTCGGGGCCATGTCTATGGTTTTACCCAAGTATGTACACTTGTGAACGGCCACCCAGGAACAAAGAGATTCAATGTCACTCCTGTTGTTGTTTGCTTCCAGTGCAGCCACTAGTCATATGGGCTCTGTCTTGACTAAGTAAGTTGCATGGAACCTCCCGGCCTGACAAGCAGATGTAGGGGAATGTAGGTTGGGAACGGGTCAGGCCAGTATGGGTTGGGAAAGTGCTTCCGAAAGGTCTCGGCTTGATCTTCACCTTTCCTTTTCACTAAATGAGGGTTAAGGATGGAATGGGTTGATCGAGTCTAGTGGGGAAAGTGCCACACACTCTCGAGAGTTAATAAAACTATGATCATAGCCGTGTCCCCGGTTACGGACAATTTGAGCAACTGGACATGGATGTCGAAGGAGAATTCTCATCATTCCAACTTCTTAATTAAAATTTGATGGGTAAACATGGGTAGTCGAGACGGTGGTCTTCGTGCCATGAAAGTCTCGTATAGTTGAAAAGTGTTTTATAAAAAGGATAGGATAAAATTGGCTTTATGCAAATAGCCTCAACTCCACCAGCCAAATAAGCATATAGGTCTTAGAGTTACCGCCAATAAGTGTCCACCAGTGTCACTTGCCAGATCCATTTATATGGTTCTGACCCACCTTGTTGTTGTATCTTTATCGTGCAGAATGTTCTGACGATGAGTAAGGAGACGTGGATAGGGATTCGAGTCTACCGCCAACATGTTTCGCCTGTGGCAGCATGATTATGATGGAGGCTCCATGCTTTATGTTATTCCGCTATAAACTCTGAATTAAGGCTAGCCTTGAGCTATGCACCTTGTAATAAAAACTATTTGAATTCTGGATCATGACGTGTAATAATTGATACAATGTTATGATATTCCATCTTGTTCTGTGTGTGCTAGCGAGTCGATCCAGGGACTAGCACTATACACAGGGATCTTGCCAGATTTTAAGTGCAGGTCCGCTACAGATGGTATCAGAGCACTGTGTTGCCTGTAGGTTCGAAACCCTAAGTTTGGCATAGAAATAGGTTGACCCTAGGAAAAAGGAAAAACCTATTTTCAAAAATATTTGTCTTTTACTAATTACTTTTATTTAAATGTATTATTTTGACTAACCATCGTAACTCTTGTCTAATTTCTTTTGTCTAACTTTTGTAGATGGCCCTCTTCACCCGTATGAGTACCCCGAGTGACCACGCTCATACCCTATTCGGTAGACAGTTGTTGGGCGTGTGCAGAGTGCTCAGTATTGTCCCACCTATCATCAGAGGCAGAGAGATACCTTCTATCGTTCCCACAGTTCATAGATGGGAGATTGAGACGGAGATCCTTTCACGTCCCATTGGAGAGCCTACGGAGCCTATTACTTTCACGAAGGAGTACACCACTTGGGAGACTGGACTTCTACTAGCCACTCAGGAGGCTTTGGCTCGTATCTGCGAGGCGTATTTCGAGCTGTTACCCCAGACTTCACCTTATAGGAGCTTTGGAAAGCGCAATGCTGAAGGATTACCCTGCTAGAGTGATGGAGACAGAGAGCACATGAGTCTGATGCAAGTTCACTTGGAGGATATGGAGCTACTAGCCCACAGGACTGAGACTATCTTACGAGCAGAGATGGGAGTGCTGGACCAGGCCAAGGAGTTGATTGAGCATCAGAGAGCTCAGATTGAGATGGCTGAGGCGATAGCAGAGGCACAGGAGACTCATATACATCAGCTCACGGAGGACAAGCAGAAGCTTGAAGCTGAGAAGACGAAGCTGGAGAACAAGGTTGACCGTCAGCAGGCGATGATTGCAGCGCTGCAGGAGCAGTGTGCGCATCTTGCCAAGGAGACATCAGGTGAGCCCTTAGAGGAAGACCCCGAGGAGAAACTTATGTACACCACTGATGGTGAGGAGATTTCTGTAGAGGAGTGGAGACAGAGGAAGACCAGTTCGGGACACAAGCGTCGCAAGGCGGGACCAGCTACCGAGTTCCTTGCGATGATTCAGGACGAGTAGAATGCCCCTGTCCTAATAAACGTTGATCTTAATAATTTTGTATTGACCTACCAACTTGTGGTATGGCAGTACTTACGGTCTTTTGCCTCGAACCTTGACGTTTTGATCCGAGACGTTTAGTACGGTTTTATCTTTAAAAACCCTTTTCTTCTAAAAAGTTTGTGTGATGTTTGTTGTTTGATTTGATGTGTGGGTAGGAAAATTCCTTTAGATCTTTCTAATCTATACTCACCTATTTCTAAACCACAGATGGCTCCTCGACGTGATCCTGAACACGATGCGATGCAACAGATGATGGCAGCTCAGGCACAGCTGATGCAAGTGATGACTCAGTTCATCGCTACCCAGAATCAGAACAACAACAATAACAACAACAACAATCCGCCACCCCCACCACCTCACGTGGACAGGCTGGCGAGGTTTCTGAGACTAAAGCCAAACAAGTTTTCAACCGCATCTGAACCCATAGTGGCTGACGACTGGTTGCGTTCGGTCAGCAAGGACTTAGTGACTTGTGAGTGCACAGATGCTGAGAAGGTGCGATTCACCGCACACTTATTGGAAGGACCAGCTGCACAATGGTGGGAGAACTACCAAATTACTCACCCAATAGATGGACTTACCTGGGAGGATTTCAGGACTGCTTTTCGTAACGCTCACATATCATCGGGCGTTATGAATCTGAAGAAGGAACAATTTCGTAGTCTGAGGCAAGGAGGTAGAACCCTGAAGGAGTATATGGATGACTTCTACACGCTGTCATGTTATGCCCCTGACGACGTGGACACAGATGCCAAGAGGAAGGAGCAATTCCTTAGAGGACTGAGTGATGAGTTAAAAATCCCTTTGTCGGTAGCATATGCCCCAAACTACCAAGCTTTGTTGGATCAAGCTATTACCCTGGAGAACCACATGAAGAGAGCTGAGAATAGAAAGAGGAAGCATACTAGTATCAAGCACACAGTGGAACCTTTCCACAAGAAGCCGTCTTATGAAAACAACCATGGTTTTAGACATGGCAACCACCACAGTGGAGGTAACAACCATAAGCATCATGGACACAACCATCATGGTAATCACAAAGGAAATAATGGAGGATTCAAGAGTAACACACACCATGGACACCAAGGGAATCCCAATAACAGTGGACAGCATCGTCCGAACCCTGAGGCCAAGAAGGATCTTAGCCAAGTCCAATGTTTCAAGTGTAAGAAGAATGGACACTATGCCACTGAATGTCCAGAGCGGAAGGCAGAGGTACCAAGCAAGCCAAATCCTTTCCAGAAAGGACATGTGAACCATGTCAACCTGGAGGAAGTTTACGAAGAGCCCGATGCTGTGATTGGTACGTTCCAACTCAATTCCTTTACAGCAATAGTTTTATTTGACACTGGAGCATCTCATTCATTCATATCAAGAGCATTTGTGATCAAACATGGGTTACCTAAAGAGTCAATTGGGAAGCCGATGAAAGTAAGTTCTCCTGGTGGAGACATGATAGTAAACGCTGGGTGTAAACAACTAGAGCTAAGTTTAGGAAGATATAGTTTCCCAGCTGACCTCATAATCCTAGATTCCCAAGGATTGGAGGTTATCCTCGGAATGGATTGGATGACTAAGTTTGAAGGAGTTATAGACTGTGTGAACAAAGCAATTTATCTCACTACTCCGGAGAAGAAGAGAATCAGATTCAGAGCTAGAGGAGTAAAGAAACAGGTTAAGCTAAATTCTCTTAAGGGGGTTAGCTTAGAGAGGTACCGATAGTAAGAGAGTACCCAGATGTGTTTCCAGAAGAATTACCAGGAATGCCACCTGATAGAGATGTCGAGTTTCTTATTGAGTTAAAGCCCGGCACAGGACCAATAGCAAAGAGACCATACCCAATGGCCACAGATGAGTTGAAAGAACTCAAGAAGCAACTTGATGATCACCTACAGAAAGGATTTATTCGTCCAAGTTCCTCACCATGGGGAGCGCCAATTCTGTTTGTGCAGAAGAAGGATAGCACGCAGAGGCTAGTTACGGATTACCGAGATTTGAACGAGCATACGATCAAGAACAAGTATCCGTTACCTAAGATAAATGATCTATTTGATCAATTAGAAGGAGCATGTGTCTTTTCCAAGATAGATCTTCAATCAGGATATTTTCAGATGAAAGTTAGAGAGCTTGATATTCCCAAGACGGCATTCACTACTAGATATGGACTGTATGAATACACGGTGATGCCATTTGGATTGACCAATGCACCAGCTTATTTCATGAATATGATGAATAAAGTATTCATGGATTTCCTGGACAAATTTGTGGTTGTCTTTATAGATGACATATTGGTTTACTCTAGAAGCCACAAGGAGCATGAGGAACATTTGCACAGGATTTTACAAAGGTTACGAGAACACAAATTATACGCCAAGTTTAGTAAGTGTGAATTTTGGTTGGAGAAAGTTGGTTTTCTTGGACACGTAGTGACTAAGGAAGGAATAGCAGTGGATCCGGAGAAAGTTTCAGCGGTAACTAATTGGGAACCACCTAAGAATGTTGGAGAGATCCGTAGTTTTCTTGGAATGGCGGGATATTATCGAAAATTCATTGAGAATTTTTCCAAGATTGCAAAACCTATGACTGAGCTGTTAAAGAAAGGTAAAAAGTATGAGTGGACAGAAGATTGTGAGAAGAGCTTTCAAGAATTGAAGAAGAGGCTGGTGACAGCACCAGTGCTATGTTTGCCAGATTTAGATAAAGATTTTCAAGTGTATTGCGATGCATCATACCGAGGACTCGGATGTGTGTTAATGCAAGATGGCAAAGTAGTATCTTATGCCTCGAGACAACTCAAGAAGCATGAAGTAAATTATCCTACTCATGACTTAGAGTTAGCTTCCGTAGTTCATGCCCTGAAGACTTGGAGGCAGTATCTATGGGGAAAGAGATGTGAGGTATTCACAGATCATAAGAGTCTTAAAGTATTTCTTTACTCAGAAGGATTTGAATATGCGGCAAAGAAGATGGTTGGAATTGATCAAGGACTATGATTTAAGCTTACAATATCACCCGGGAAAGGCGAATGTTGTAGCTGACGCCTTAAGCAGAAAGGCTAGTGTGAATGGACTTACGGCAGGTGAATTGCCCGAGAGTTATGTAACGATTTCAAGAATCTTAGATTGGAAATAGTGCCAGAAGGATATTTAGCTTCACTTGAAGTGCAACCGACGCTTTTCGATAAGATACGAGAAGCTCAGAAGGAAGACAAGTCAATAGAAGAAATAAGACCAGAATGAGTGAAGGAAGAGCAAAAGGATTTAGTGAGGATGAACAAGGAACGTTGTGGTTCGAGAAACGTCTTTGTGTACCACAACAAGAGGACCTTAGGAGGTTGATCCTACAAGAAGCACATGATTCACCATATTCCATACATCCGGGTAATACCAAGATGTACATGGATGTTAAGGAGAGATTTTGGTGGAATGGATTGAAAAGAGATATTGCAGAATACATCGCTAGGTGTGATGTTTGTAGTCGTGTGAAGGCAGAGCATATGAAGCCAGCAGGATTGCTACAACCATTACCGGTGCCAGACTGGAAATGGGAGCAAATTGGAATGGATTTTATCACCGGATTGCCCAGGACAAGGCAGGCTTTGATTCTATATGGGTCATAGTTGATCGCCTAACTAAAGTAGCACATTTTGTACCTGTAAAGACCACCTATACCAGTGCGAAGTTAGCAGAAATATATATGAAGAGGATCGTGTGTTTACACGGAGTACCTAAGAGGATTGTATCGGATAGAGGTACTCAATTTAGCTCACACTTTTGGAAGCAATTGCATGAATCTTAGGAACCAGATTGGAGTTTAGTACAGCTTTTCATCCACAGACAGATGGACAGACTGAGAGAGTGAATCAAATTTTAGAGGATATGCTTAGAGCTTGCGCCCTGGACTATCAGTCAAGTTGGGATGATAATCTACCATATGCGGAGTTTTCTTACAACAATAGTTATCAAGCAAGTATTGAGATGTCACCATTTGAGGCATTGTATGGTAGGAAGTGTACTACGCCGTTACTTTGGAATGGTGTAGGAGAGCGTAGTTTATTTGGACCTGATATTATCAAGGAGGCAGAAGAAAAAGTGAGAATAATCAAGGATCGATTAAAGATAGCTCAATCGAGACAGAAGAGCTATGCAGATTCAAAAAGGAGAGAGATTGAATACGAGACAGGGATAGAGTATATCTCAGAGTTTCACCATTGAGAGGAGTGAAAAGATTTGGTATCAAAGGGAAATTAGCACCTCGATTTATCGGCCCATACAAGATCTTATCTCGAAAAGGAGAGGTAGCATATGAGTTAGAATTGCCGGAAGTACTATCAGCAGTACACAATGTGTTTCATGTTAGTCAATTGAAGAAATGTCACCCCGAGATGGCGGAGACCCCACTAAGAGACACAGTACCATTGGAGGAGATTCAGATAGAAAGTGACCTCACGTATGAGGAGAAACCAATTAAGATATTGGAAACAGCGGAAAGAGTTACCCGCACGAAAACCATTAAGTTTTGCAAGGTTCAATGGAATCATCATACCGAAGAGGAAGCGGCATGGGAAAGAGAAGATGATCTTCGAGTAGACCACCCTCACCTATTTGCTAGCCAATCCGAATCTCAGGGACGAGATTCATCTTAAGGGGGTTAGGTTTGTCACATCCCAATTTTACAAAAATTAAAAACCCATGCATATCATGGCATCATGCATTGCATTTGTTAAAATGTGCATCAAAATGTATTATATTTCCTAAAAATAAAAATTGGTTTATAAAGATATTTTATTCTATTTTTTTTAAAAAAGGCATAAAATGCCATTATAATGCCAGTGGCATTTCTGTAAATAAAAGTTTTATAAAAACTTTATTCAATGGTCAGAATGGATAGAGATTTGAATTCTAAAAATTTAGAAATTTGAATCATATTTTTTGGAGTTATATTTTTAAAGATATTAAATAAAAACAGAAAAGATAAAAAGAAAAAGAATAAAAAAAAAAGGGTGACGTCACCCCGGCCGTTCCCCTCCACCGTAGTGGCCATAATGGCCGTGGTAACTCCGGCCATGATTCCGGCCGTTACCGGCCATCAACGCCGTCGCCACTGAGCCCTATAAAAAGCCCTCCTCCTCCTCCACCGATCCCCCCACTCCTCGACACCCAATCGCCGCCAGGCTGCCCGTGAGAGAGCTCGCAAGACCGCCGCCGCCGCCGGTCGAACTCGCCGATTCCGGTGAGGTCCGACGACCCCAAGCCCTCTACTCCCTCCCTCTCTCTTTATCTCGCGCTTGCGCACCTCCTAGACGTGACCGCGACTCATTTTGCGCAGGGAAACGACGCGGACGTCCTCGACGTCGCTCGGCCGCCGCCACCGCCAACTCCGGCGAGGCATCATCGCCGCTCCAAAGCCCCAACTCGCCGTCGCCCTCGCCACCGTGCTCACCTCCATCCCCTGCACGCCGTGGTGAGCTCGCCGTCCTCCCTCTCCTCTCGAGCACGCCGGAACGCGCCGTGCCGGCCCGGCACCGCCGCGCGGGCTAGGGTTTCGGCAGGCCGCGCCGCCCGATGCCGGCCACTTGATCTCAGCCGTTGGATCTTGATCCAGTGGTTGCTTTTTATTTTTAATACCGAAACGGTATCGTCCAATCAGAGAGCGCCACGTCGCCTCGGTTTTATTTAATAAATTTGTTTTTCTGTTTTTCAAACAGAAAATCATTCAAACTTCAAAAATTCATATCTTTTGAACCACTTATCCAAATTCAAAGATTTTGTAGTCCCTGAACTCACAAAAATGTGTAGAATGCAATGGTGGAATAAAATTTGACTTTTGATACGTGCACACACCTTCTAATTGCAGAATACTAATAAAGCTTGTTTAATTCATAACTTTAGTTTTACAACTCCTTTTTAGGTGATTCAAATTGGAGAATATTTCTATAAACATCCTCTGTACAGTAGCACCATCACAAAAATTATTCAAAATGTTTTGATACAGAGAACATTTAAAACCTTGTTATGCCCTTTTAAAATGGTTAAAAGGATTTTATAAATATCAAAATGCATTTAAACATTATTTGAAACATCATGCATATAAGAACAAACAAAGAATATGTATATGACTTATTTTCCTTTGTGTTTAACATGATTGCATCCATGGCATGACATACATGTTTTTGTATTGATATGATGTGATGGTATGCTTATTTGTGATGATGTTTGTTTGATAGATTATCCGGAGAGCCAAGAGTACGAGTGTGAGTGTTGTGCTTGCACAGTTGGTTGTCAAGGCAAGTGATACTCCAGCATAAAAGTCCTACTATTTTTATTACTGCACTCAGCTACTATTTCAGTAGTATGCATGATAGGTATATTACTGTTATTATATTGCTATGCAGCCTATTAGATTACCACCCTACTTACTAGAGGTCTAGGTTCCTATTAACTTGGTAGATTGATAGCAATGCTATGCAAATGATTTTGAAAGTCAAATTATCTACTAAGTTAATGAACCACCTGGGTGGCAATTGGTTGCATGGGTTATGTTGAGTGGCTGCTCGGGGCCATGTCTATGGTTTTACCCGAGTATGTACACTTGTGAACGGCCACCCAGGAACAAAGAGATTCAATGTCACTCCTGTTGTTGTTTGCTTCCAGTGCAGCCACTAGTCATATGGGCTCTGTCTTGACTAAGTAAGTTGCATGGAACCTCCCGGCCTGACAAGCAGATGTAGGGGAATGTAGGTTGGAACGGGTCAGGCCAGTATGGGTTGGGAAAGTGCTTCCGAAAGGTCTCGGCTTGATCTTCACCTTTCCTTTTCACTAAATGTGGGTTAAGGATAGAATGGGTTGATCGAGTCTAGTGGGGAAAGTGCCACACACTCTCGAGAGTTGATAAAACTATGATCATAGCCGTGTCCCCGGTTACGGACAATTTGAGCAACTGGACATGGATGTCGAAGGAGAATTCTCATCATTCCAACTTCTTAATTAAAATTTGATGGGTAAACATGGGTAGTCGAGACGGTGGTCTTCATGCCATGAAAGTCTCGTATAGTGGAAAAAATGGTTTTATAAAAGGATAGGATAAAGTTGGCTTTATGCAAAATAGCCTCTAACTCCACCAGCCAAATAAGCATATAGGTCTTAGAGTTATCGCCAATAAGTGTCCACCAGTGTCACTTGCCAGATCCATTTATATGGTTCTGACCCACCTTGTTGTTGTATCTTTATCGTGCAGAATGTTCTGACGATGAGTAAGGAGACGTGGATAGGGATTCGAGTCTACCGCCAACATGTTTCGCCTGTGGCAGCATGATTATGATGGAGGCTCCATGCTTTATGTTATTCCGCTATAAACTCTGAATTAAGGCTAGCCTTGAGCTATGCACCTTGTAATAAAAACTATTTGAATTCTGGATCATGACGTGTAATAATTGATACAATGTTATGATATTCCATCTTGTTCTGTGTGTGCTAGCGAGTCGATCCAGGGACTAGCACTATACACAGGGATCTTGCCAGATTTTAAGTGCAGGTCCGCTACAATAGCCCACTGTGTCGGCTCCGGGGACGATTTCAACGGCCCGTGATCCCTGGTACACGATAATTCGGAAGTCGACAAAACTAGTGTATTTTGTCATTTCTAGCAGTTTTCATGGGCTATAGTGCACATTTTTTTTTGCTCCAGGGACAATTTTAACGGCCCGTGACCCCTGCTACATGATAACTGGCAAGTCGACAAACCTCATGAATTTGTCATTTCTGGCCATTTTCATGGGCAATATCGTACTGTTTTTGACTCCGGGGATGATTTCAATGGCCTGTGACCCCCCGGTACAGTGTAATTTGGAAGTCGACAAAATTCGTGAATTTTGTCATTTCTGGCCCTTTCATGAGCTATAGCGCACTGTTTTTTGGCTCCAGGGACGATTTCAACGGCCGGTGACCCCCGGTACACGGTAATTTGGAAGTCGACAAAACTCGTGAATTTTGTCATTTCTGGCCGTTTTCATGGGTTATAGCCCACTGTTTTGGCTGCGGGGACAATTTCAACGCCCCGTGACCCCCGTTACACGATAATTTGGAAGTCGAGAAACACGTGAATTTTGTTATTTTGGGCTGTTTTCAAGGGCTATAGTGCACTTTTTTGGCTGCGGGGGCGATTTCAACGGTCCGCAACCCCTAGTACACGATAATTGTGAAGTCGACAAATCTCGTGAATTTTGTCATTTCTGGACATTTTCATGGGCTATAGCGCACTGTCTTTTTTTTGGCTCCAGGGACAATTTCAATGGCCTGTGACCCCTACTACACGATAATTGGCCGACAAAACTCATGAATTTTGTCATTTCAAGCCGTTTTCATGAGCTATAGCGCACTGTTTTTGGCTCCGGGGACGATTTCAATGGCTGTGACCCCTGATACATAGTAATTTGGAAGACGACAAAACTCATGAATTTTGTCATTTTTGGCTCGATTTCAACAGCCCATGACCCCCGTTACATAAAAATTGGCACGTCGTCAAAACACGTCGATTTGGTCATTTCTGGCCGTTTTCGTGGGCTATAGCACACAAATTTTGGCTCCATAGCCGATCTCAACGTCTCGTGACCCCGGTACACGGAAATTGGGACGTCGTCAAAACTCGTCGATTTGGTCATTTTTGGCTATTTTCATGGGCTATAGCACACAGTTTTTGGCTCCAGAGACGATCTCAACGGCTCGTGACCCCAGGTGCGTGAAAATTGGGACGTCGTCAAAACTCGTCGATTTGGTCATTTTTGGCTATTTTCGTGGCCTATAGCACACAGTTTTTGGCTCCAAAGACGATCTCAACGTCTTCTGACCCCCAGTACATGAAAATTGGAACGTCGTCAAAACTCGTCGATTTGGTCATTTCTGGCCATTTTCCTGGGCTATAGCACAACTTTTTTTTGGCTCCGAGGACGATCTCAATGGCTCGTGACCCCAGGTACATGAAAATTTGGACGTCTTAAAAACTCGTCGATTTGGTAATTTTTGGCTATTTTCGTGGGCTATAGCACACTGTTTTTATATCCACTAACGATCTCAACGTTTCATGACCCAAGGTACATGAAAATTGGGAGGACGTCAAAAGTCGTCTATTTGGTCATTCCTGACCGTTTTCGTGGGCTATATAGCACACAGTTTTCTCGCTCTGGGGGCGATTTCTACTACTCGTGACCCCCTGTACACGAAAATTGGGACGTCGAAAAAACTCGTCGATTTGGTCATTTTTGTCTATTTTCGTGGGCTATGGCACACAATTTATGGCTCCAGAGACGATCTCAACGTCTCGTGACCCCCGGTACATGAAAATTGGAACATCGTCAAAACTTGTCGATTAGGTCATTTCTGACCGTTTTCGTGGGCTATAGCACCCAGTTTCTCGCTCCGGGGGCGATTTCTACTGCTCATAACGTCTCGTGACCCCCGGTACATGAAAATTGGGCCGTCATCAAAACTCGTCGATTTGGTCATTTCTGGCCGTTTTCGTGGGCTATAGCACACCGTTTTTATCTCCAATGACGATTTCAGCGGCTCGTGACCCTCAGTACACGGAAATTGGGACATCATCAAAACTCGTTGATTTGGTCACTTCTGGCCATTTTCGTGTGCTATATGTCACATTCCAATATTTGTAACATGAATGAATCATCACATTAGGGAATGTAAAATTCAGAAACAACAAAAACTTTTTCTTTTGCTACTGAACATGTCCATTTTCTAGATGATTATCTCTTGTCTTGCTTTGTTATTGCTTGATTGTGTGATTATAACTAGTTAGTGATCACAAGTATCACCTAAACAACAACTCAAATCAACTCTAGTTGTTTTATTCACTAACAAATATTGAAATGTGATGAATTAAATAATATAGGCAGAACACATAAAATCATGATCTAGCAAAACCCTAAATGGGAAAGATGATAATTCCCTACACCTTCTTTCCACTTATATTCTTCTCTAAACAATCTCAAGAAAAGGAAATTCCCTCTTATCCCATTTCTATAAAAATGAGACACATGAAATCATAAATTTTTGCAAACACATAAAATGATTCCCAAAATCTTTGCTACTTGATTTCAAAATATGAAATTGAATATCTACACATGGGTTTCACTTAAGAATCAAACTAGGCCAACATTAGGCTTAAAATGAAGCTTATTAAAAACCCAAAAATACACATAGGCATTTGATCGAGCACTTACCGTGTATATTTTCAAAATCCTCAAAATCAAATTCAAGTCGAATTTGGAGGCAGGGGAGGGCCTCACCGGCCTCTCAACTTGCACTCCCTCTTCCCCAATCCATCGACAACGCCACTGTAGCGGCGACAAGACGGATTCTGTCCCCGCCCGAGGAGGGAGCCGCCGGCGATGCTCCACTCCACCAATCACCCGCCGCCTCGTCAGCAACCCTTGCACCGCGCCCCCACCTGCAGCCACCCCTCCTAGCTCGCACCCCATCGCTCGCACGCGCCTGCCAACGCGCCGCGGACAACATCATGTCGCCGCCGCACGACACAGCATCTCTCCCCACCTATGTCCAAGCCGCCGCGCCAGGCGACTCCTCGAGACCTCTGCAACGCCGCAGACCAGCCGACGTCACCATCCCTGCCCCACCACGACGTCAGCACGCCGTCGAACACCCTATAAGCGCGCAGAACGCTGTCGGACAGAGCACGCGTGCCACCACTCTCTCCACTCCCGTGCCCTAACGGCGTTCCCCCACCATCGACGCACCGCTCAGCCACCCAATGGCGAGCCGCCATCACCTCTAGCTCCACCACGAACGCAGTCCACGGTGCACCGGCCACATCCTATATAAACCGCGCCGCGGCACCACCTCCAGACCGCACCACTCCACCCCATTCCTCTCTCACACCCTCACGAGCACCCACTGCACCTCTCGCCACCACCAGTAGCGCAGCAGAGCCGCCGGAGCACGCTGAATTGCTGCTCGAGCTCGAGCTCGTCGGAGTTCGAGGTAGCCGCCGAGGCGAATCCTCTCCGCCGCTGCCTTTCTCCCTCTCTTTTCTCTACCACCGTCACTGCCATTAGCAGTAGAAGCTCACGCCGGTTTCCCCTCTCTTTTTCGTGCGCAGACCACGTCCAGCGAGGCCGCCGGAGTTGCTGCACGGCGGAGGGGAGGGAGCCGAGCACGTCGCCGTCGATTTCGGCCGCGCCAGCACGTCCGCGACCACCACCGAGCACCTGCGAGCCACCACCGTCGAACGCCGTCGTCGACAACGTCCCCAACCCAACCCACGGTGAGCTCCGTTCGCCCTCCGTCGCCGGCCACCGTCGCACCGCCGGTTTTTGGTCGTCGGCGTGGCGAGTGAGTGCGGGCCGTTGGATCTAGATCCAACGGTCGCGTACCGTTTCGGTTAGATTAGGAATAAGTATAGAGACTGACCGGTGGGACCCACTGGTCAGAATTTTAACCTTTTACGTGCGGTAGAAATCCACGGGCCGGCCCGGTCCGTTAAGAAATTCGGTCCATTTAGAAAATGCAAAAATATTTAAAATGACAGATTCTGTAGCTAGTTTGAAATATTTAAATCTCGAGTTTTAGCCAACCAAAAATTATGAGAAATATATATTCTGGTAACTAATGAAATTTTCTAATTTGTGGCACTGGTCTCACCTTGATTTGATTTGTAGATTTTGAACAATGATTTAAGTACTACAGAAGGTCATTTAGACTAAATAAATCATTCAGAAATTAATATAAATCCAAATGATATGAAACCACTTCTGTTAGAATCTAGATGATAATCTCTAGCTAATCTCAAATTGCCATGTTCATTAGAGCAGTAGGTTTAAAATGGCATGCATGTTAAGTTATGTTCATTTCTGTACTATTTTGAATTATAAATAAATTAGACACCTCAAAATTGTGTGAAACCAATTCTGTTAGCTTAATATTGTTAAGAACTACCTCAATGTAAATTGTCTTGTCACTATAATTAATGGTTAAGGTTCTATGCGAAAAACAAGAATTTAGAACCTTCTGTACCAAATTAATTAGTGCAACCAAACTACTAACCTAAATGAGGTGAATCCAATTTTTTTAGTTTCTAAATTGTTAGTACTAGTTACACCTAAAAGGACATAATGTTCTGAAACATTTAAAATTAGTTATGCAATTTAAACCCTAGAGTTCAAATCTGCCTATTTCAAATCACCCTAATATTTAAAAATATGATGTTAATACCACAACTTAAATCCACATGACCAAAGCAAGTTAATTGAATAGCAAGTGCAGTACCCTTTTTGATTGTGTGTGTATGCTTGTTTGATGTTTGGTATGGTGATTGAAATGATTGCTATTGTTTGTTTGTTATGTGCTTGCTTACAACGAATTAGACGATCACGTTGCCGGAGGTGTAGAAGAGGAGGGTTACATTGAACCCGAATACCAAGAGCAAGATCAAGTCGAGAACCAAGGCAAGCCACCCATGTGACTCATATCTCCCAAAATCCTATATTTTGAATTACTCTTGCATGTTTTACCTATGTTAGAGTGCATAAAAGTTTTTAAGTGGTATGCACCACTAAGAGTAGTTAGCAAGGGATAATAGATATATAAATGGGAGTATACCCTATACTAGATAGACTTCCAAGAGTAGTGGTTAATGCTATTAGTGGATGGTTAAGTTGGGGAATACAGATCTACTCAAAGAACCTCTAAGTGAGGAACCTTGGGTGAAAGTTGTTTTACCCAAGATGATGCTAAGAAGGACTTCAGCATGTCGAAAGTGGAAGATATGTTGTTTACGAAAAGTTGCACATTGTGTCCTAGTACTATGACGACCAACTATACCTATGCGACCACATTACCCCACATATGGGACGGGGCCTAGACGAGTACCTTGCTCTCTTTAGTATGGGATACCTCAATAACGGAGATGCTCCGTCTTTATAAGGGTTTGGTTCGGTGACCTTCCCTCGAAGCCGGGTCCTTCAACTGATCGAAGGATAATCGCGTATTGGTTACCGCCGGGCAAGGAATTGTGAGTCCTCACGCTTAGGGTCTCCGACGGGGGACTGGACTGAGTGTCGATGGAAGGTTCACAAGGGCAGGGTCCTATACTAGGGTGAGCAAGTGAAAGGCTAGGGTCGGGAACTCAACTTCGCATACACCTTGTATGGAGGGACGTGGCTGACACGATGAGTTTCCGGATGGTGTGGGTCAAGTGTACACCCTCTGCAGAGTTAAAACTATTCGAATAGCCGCGTCCTCGGTTATGGACGGTTGGAAGGCTGTCCTATGACCATGTGCAAGCTACTATTTTCAAAATGGAATGATTCGTTAAGCCGAAGGACTGGTTTGGGAAAAAGGAAAGGATTCTCACGACGGGCCGTGAAATCCTTGGTGGTGTTTTGAGGAAGATCTATTACAATAAAAACCCTATTTTCTAAACTTCTTATCTTTTCAACAAAGATATAGAGATATCGTTCTCTTAGAAGGGTTTTACAAAACAAAGTCCACCAAAAAGCCCCCACCAGATAAATATGCATATTTCTCCCATATTATTATTATTAGGGTGTCTTGCAAAGTACTTCATAAGTACTCAAATGGTTTCGCCCCTGGCTATTGTCTTGGCCAGACTATGAAGACCAGTACGAGGAAGGGAACTACTACGACGCCGATGACGCGAACTAGGGATCTCCTATCGTTAACTGCCTGTAGGGTTGACGGCGTAGCCTACCGATGCACTTTTGTTTCCGCTGCTTGACTAAAGACTATTTGGCCCTTGAGGCTTATTTGTGTAAGACTATGGTCCATGTGACCTTTTGTTGTAAGACTTAACTATTCGGTACTGCAATGGATGTAAACTTTGGTATTCAGTTTCTGACTTATGTGTAACGACAGACTGATCCTGGGATCGTTGCGTGAAACATAACGGGTATTTCGGACAGCTAGTCCGGGGTCCCCACACTATAGCACACAATTTTTGGCTCCAGAGAGGATCTCAACGTCTCGTGACCCCTGGTACATGAAAATTGGCACGTCATCAAAACTCGTCGATTTGGTTATTTCTGGCCATTTTCGAGGGCTATACCACACAGATTTTGGCTCCATAGCAGATCTCAACGTCCCGTGACCCGGGTACATGAAAATTGGGACGTCGTCAAAAGTCATCGATTTGGTCATTTCTGGCCATTTTCATGGGCTATATCGTACTGTTTTTGGCTCCGGGGATGATTTCAACGGCCTGTGACCCCCGGTACACTGTAATTTGGAAGTCGACAAAACTCGTGAATTTTGTCATTTCTGGACGTTTTCATGGGCTATAGCGCACTGTTTTTTTGGCTCTAGGGACGATTTCAACGGCCGGTGACCCCCAGTAAACGGTAATTTGGAAGTCGACAAAACTCGTGAATTTTGTCATTTCTGGCCGTTTTCATGGGTTATAGCCCACTGTTTTGGCTGCGGGGACAATTTCAACGGTCCGTGACCCCCGGTACATGAAAATTGGGACATCGTCAAAACTCGTCGATTTGGTCATTTTTGACTTTTTTGTGGGCTATAGCACACAGTTTTTTTGCTCCACTGACGATTTCTACTGCTCGTGACCCCCCGGTACACGAAAATTGGGACGTCGTCAAAACTCATCGATTTGATCATTCCTGACCGTTTTCCTGGGCTATATAGCACACAGTTTCTCGCTCCGGGGGCGATTTCTACTACTCGTGACCCCCGGTACACGAAAATTGGGACGTCGTCAAAACTCGTTGATTTGGTCATTTTTTGCTATTTTCGTGGGCTATAGCACACAATTTTTGGCTCCAGAGACGATCTCAACGTCTCGTGACCCCCGGTACATGGATATTGGAACATCGTCAAAACTCGTTGATTTGGTCATTTCTGACCGTTTTCGTGAATTTTGTCATTTCTAGCCGTTTTCATGGGCTATAGGGCACAATTTTTTTGCTCCAGGGACTATTTCAACGGCCCGTAACCACCGCTACACGATAACTGGCAAGTCGACAAAACTCGTGATTTTTGTCATTTCTGGCCATTTTCATGGGCTATAGCGTACTGTTTTTGGCTCCCGGGGACGATTTCAATGGCATGAGACCCCCGGTACACGGTAATTTGGAAGTCGACAAAACTCGTGAATTTTGTCATTTTTGGGCGTTTTCATGGGTTATAGCCCACTGTTTGGCTGCAGGGACAATTTCAACGGCTCGTGACCCCCGGTACACGATAATTTGGAAGTCGACAAAACTCGTGATTTTTTTCATTTCTGGCCGTTTTCATGGGCTATAGTGCACATTTTTTGATCCAGGGACGATTTCAACAGTCTAAGACCCCCAGTACACGATAATTGTGAAGTCGACAAAACTCATAAATTTTGTTATTTCTGGCCGTTTTCATGAGCTATAGCGCACTATTTTTGGCTCCGGGGACGATTTCAATGGCTGTGACCCTGATACATGGTAATTTGGATGTCGACAAAACTCGTGAATTTTATCATTTTTGGCTCAATTTCAACGGCCCATGACCCCCGTTACATGAAAATTGGCACGTCGTCAAAACACGTCGATTTGGTCATTTCTGGCCGTTTTCGTGGGCTATAGCACACAAATTTTGGCTCCATAGCCGATCTCAACGTCTCGTGACCCCGGTACACGAAAATTGGGACGTCATCAAAACTCGTCGATTTGGTCATTTTTGGCTATTTTCATGGGCTATAGAACACAGTTTTTGGCTCCAGAGACGATCTCAACGGCTCGTGACCCCCGGTGCGTGAAAATTGGGACGTCGTCAAAACTCGTCGATTTGGTCCTTTTTGGCTATTTTCGTGGCCTATAGCACACAGTTTTTGGCTCCAGAGACGATCTCAACGTCTTCTGACCCCCGGTACATGAAAATTCGAACGTCGTCAAAACTCGTCGATTTGGTCATTTCTGGCCGTTTTCGTGCGGCTATAGAACACAGATTTTGGCTCCATAGCCGATCTCAACGTCTCGTGACCCCCGGTACATGGAAATTGGGACTTCGTCAAAACTCGTCGATTTCGTCATTTTTGGCTATTTTCATAGGCTATAGCACACAGTTTTTGGCTCCAGAGATGAACTCAACGGCTCGTGACCCCAGGTGCATGAAAATAGGGACGTCATCAAAACTCGTCGATTTGGTCATTTCTGACCGTTTTCGTGGGCTATAGCACACATTTTCTCTCTCAGGGGGCGATTTCTACTTCTCGTAAGCCCGATACACGAAAATTAGGACGTCGTCAAAACTCGTCGATTTGGTCATTTCTGGCCGTTTTCGTGGGCTATAACACACAGTTTCTCGCTCTGTGGGCGATTTCT
The DNA here is from genome assembly GCA_012064385.1 of Puccinellia tenuiflora. Lineage (NCBI taxonomy): Eukaryota > Viridiplantae > Streptophyta > Magnoliopsida > Poales > Poaceae > Puccinellia > Puccinellia tenuiflora. Next base: position 603,141 of record QRDG01000300.1, on the reverse strand, counting down.
ACTGCTCGTGACCCCCGGTACATAGAAATTGGGACGTCGTCAAAACTCGTTGATTTGGTCACTTCTGGCCGTTTTCGTGGGCTATAGCACACAGTTTTTGGCTCCAGAGACGATCTCAACGTCTCGTGACCTCCGGTACATGAAAATTGGAACGTCGTCAAAACTCGTCGATTTGGTCATTTCTGGCCGTTTTCGTGGGCTATAGCACACAGATTTTGGCTCCATAGCCGATCTCAACGTCTCGTGACCCGGGTACACGAAAATTGGGACGTCGTCAAAACTCGTCGATTTGGTTATTTCTGACCGTTTTCCTGGGCTATAGCACAACGTTTTTGGCTCCGAGGACGATCTCATCGGCTCGTGACCCCAGGTACATGAAAATTGGGACGTCTTAAAAACTCGCCGATTTGGTCATTTTTGGCTATTTTCGTGGGCTATAGCACACTGTTTTTATATCCACTGACGATCTCAACGTTTCATGACCCCCGGTACATGAAAATTGGGACGTCGTCAAAACTCGTCTATTTGGTCATTCCTGACCGTTTTTGTGGGCTATATAGCACACAATTTTCTCGCTCCGGGGCGATTTCTACTACTCGTGACCCCCGGTACACGAAAATTGGGACGTCAGAAAAACTAGTCGATTTGGTCATTTTTGGCTATTTTCATGGGCTATAGAACACAGTTTTTGGCTCCAGAGACGATCTCAACGGGTCGTGACCCCCGGTGCGTGAAAATTGGGACGTCGTCAAAACTCGTCGATTTGGTCTATTTTGGCTATTTTCGTGGCCTATAGCACACAGTTTTTGGCTCCAGAGACGATCTCAACGTCTTCTGACCCCCGGTACATGAAAATTCGAACGTCGTCAAAACTCGTCGATTTGGTCATTTCTGGCCGTTTTCGTGCGGCTATAGAACACAGATTTTGGCTCCATAGCCGATCTCAACGTCTCGTGACCCCCGGTACATGGAAATTGGGACTTCGTCAAAACTCGTCGATTTCGTCATTTTTGGCTATTTTCATAGGCTATAGCACACAGTTTTTGGCTCCAGAGACGATCTCAACGGCTCGTGACCCCAGGTGCATGAAAATAGGGACGTCGTCAAAACTCGTCGATTTGGTCATTTCTGACCGTTTTCGTGGGCTATAGCACACATTTTCTCTCTCCGGGGGTGATTTCTACTGCTCGTAAGCCCGATACACGGAAATTGGGACGTCGTCAAAACTCGTCGATTTGGTCATTTCTGGCCGTTTTCGTGGGCAATAACACACAGTTTCTCGCTCTGTGGGCGATTTCTACTGCTCGTGACCCCCGGTACATAGAAATTGGGACGTCGTCAAAACTCGTTGATTTGGTCACTTCTGGCCGTTTTCGTGGGCTATAGCACACAGTTTTTGGCTCCAGAGACGATCTCAACGTCTCGTGACCTCCGGTACATGAAAATTGGAACGTCGTCAAAACTCGTCGATTTGGTCATTTCTGGCCGTTTTCGTGGGCTATAGCACACAGATTTTGGCTCCATAGCCAATCTCAACGTCTCGTGACCCGGGTACACGAAAATTGGGACGTCGTCAAAACTCGTCGATCTGGTTATTTCTGACCGTTTTCCTGGGCTATAGCACAACGTTTTTGGCTCCGAGGACGATCTCATCGGCTTGTGACCCCAGGTACATGAAAATTGGGACGTCTTAAAAACTCGTCGATTTGGTCATTTTTGGCTATTTTCGTGGGCTATAGCACACTGTTTTTATATCCACTGACGATCTCAACGTTTCATGACCCCCGGTACATGAAAATTGGGACGTCGTCAAAACTCGTCTATTTGGTCATTCCTGACCGTTTTTGTGGGCTATATAGCACACAGTTTTCTCGCTCCGGGGGCGATTTCTACTACTCGTGACCCCCGGTACACGAAAATTGGGACGTCAGAAAAACTAGTCGATTTGGTCATTTTTGGCTATTTTCGTGGGCTATAGCACACAGTTTATGGCTCCAGAGACGATCTCAACGTCTCTTGAGTTCTGACCCCCGGTACATGAAAATTGGAACATCGTCAAAACTCGTCGATTTGGTCATTTCTGACCGTTTTCGTGGGCTATAGCACACAGTTTCTCGCTCCGGGGGCGATTTCTACTGCTCGTAACCCCAGTTTTTCGCTCCGGGGACGATTTCAATGGCTCTTGCCCGGGTACACGAAAATTGGGATGTCGTCAAAACTCGTCGATTTGCTCATTTCTGGCCATTTTCGTGGGCTATAACACACAATTTTTGGCTCCGGAGACGATTTCAATGGCTCGTGACCCCGTCTACACGAAAATTGGCACGTCGTAAAAACACGTCGATTTGGTCATTTCTGACCGTCATCATGGGCAATAGCAGACGGTTTTTTGGCACTGGATACGATTTCAACGCCTTCCGACCCCGTGTACACGAAAATTGGGACATGGTCAGAACTCGTCGATTTGGTAATTTCTGCTCGTTTTCGTGGGCTATAGCACATGGTTTTTTTTTGGCTCCGGAGACTATTTCAATGGCTCGTGACGCCGTGTACAAGAAAATTGGGACGTCGTCAAAACTCATCGGTTTGGTCATTTCTTGCCTTTTTCATGGGCTATAGCACACAATTTTTGGCCTCGGAGATGATTTCAACGGCTCGTTACCCCGGGTACACGAAAATTTGGACGTCGTCAAAACTCGTCGATTTGATTATTATTCCTGGCCGTTTTCGTGGGTTATAGCACACAGTTTATTTGGCTCCGGAGACGATTTCAACGGCTCGTGTACACGAAAATTGGGGCGTTGTCAAAACTCGTCGATTTGGTCATTTCTGGCCGTTTTCTTGGGCTATAGCACACAGTTTTTGGCTCCAGAGACGATTTCAACGGATCGTGACCCCGGGTACACAATAATTGGGACGTCATCAAAACTTGCCGATTTGGTCATTTCTGGCCATTTTCGTGGGCTATAGCACACAGTTTTTCGCTCCGGGGACGATTTCAACGGCTCTTGCCCGGGTACACGAAAATGGGATGTCGTCACAACTCGTCGATCTGGTCATTTCTGGCCGTTTTCGTGGGCTCACACACAATTTTTGGCCTTGGAGATGATTTAAACGGCTCGTGACCCCGGGTATACAAAAATTTGGACGTCGTCAAAACTCCTCGATTTGGTCATTCCTAGCCGTTTTCGTGGGTTATAGCACACAATTTTTTTTGGCTCCGGGGACGACTTCAACGGCTCGTGCCCCGGTTACACGAAAAATGGGACGTCGTCAAAACTCGTCGATTTGGTCATTTCTGGCCGTTTTTATGGGCAAGAGCACACAATTTTTTTTGGCTCTGGAGACGATTTCAACGGATCGTGACCCTGGGTACACGAAAATTGGGACGTCGTCAAAACTCGTCGATTTGGTCATTTCTGGCTGATTTCGTGGGCTATAGCACACGTTTTTTTGGCTCCGGAGACTATTTCAACGGCTCGTGACCCCGTGTACAAGAAAATTGGGACGTCGTCAAAACTCGTCGATTTGGTCATTTCTGGCCGATTTCGTGGGCTATAGCACACGGTTTTTTTTGGCTCCGGAGACGATTACAACGGCTCGTGACCCCGTGTACACGAAAATTGGGATGTCGTCAAAACTCATCGGTTTAGTCATTTCTTGCCGTTTTCGTGGGCTATAGCACACAATTTTTGGCCTCGGAGATGATTTCAACGGCTCGTTACCCCGGGTACACGAAAATTTGGACGTCGTCAAAACTCGTCGATTTGGTTATTATTCCTGGCCGTTTTCGTGGGTTATAGCACACAGTTTATTTGGCTCCGGAGACGATTTCAACGGCTCGTGTACACGAAAATTGGGGTGTTGTCAAAACTCGTCGATTTGGTCATTTCTGGCCGTTTTCTTGGGCTATAGCACACAGTTTTTGGCTCTAGAGACGATTTCAACGGATCGTGACCCCGGGTACACAATAATTGGGACGTCGTCAAAACTTGCCGATTTGGTCATTTCTGGCCGTTTTCGTGGGCTATAGCACACAGTTTTTCGCTCCGGGGACGATTTCAACGGCTCTTGCCCGGGTACACGAAAATTGGGATGTCGTCAAAACTCGTCGATTTGCTCATTTCTGGCCGTTTTCGTGGGCTATAACACACAGTTTTTGGCTCCGGAGACGATTTCAATGGCTCGTGACCCCGTGTACACGAAAATTGGCACGTCGTAAAAACACGTCGATTTGGTCATTTCTGACCGTCATCATGGGCAATAGCAGACGGTATTTTGGCACCGGATACGATTTCAACGCCTTCCGACCCCGTGTACACGAAAATTGGGACATGGTCAGAACTCGTCGATTTGGTAATTTCTGGTCGTTTTCGTGGGCTATAGCACATGTTTTTTTTTGGCTCCGGAGACTATTTCAACGGCTCGTGACCCCGTGTACAAGAAAATTGGGACGTCGTCAAAACTCATCGGTTTGGTCATTTCTTGCCTTTTTCATGGGCTATAGCACACAATTTTTGGCCTCAGAGATGATTTCAACGGCTCGTTACCCCGGGTACACGAAAATTTGGACGTCTTCAAAACTCGTCGATTTGGTATTATTCCTGGCCGTTTTCGTGGGTTATAGCACACAGTTTATTTGGCTCCGGAGACGATTTCAACGGCTCGTGTACACGAAAATTGGGGTGTTGCCAAAACTCGTCGATTTGGTCATTTCTGGCCGTTTTCAACGGATCGTGACCCCGGGTACACAATAATTGGGACGTCATCAAAACTTGCCGATTTGGTCATTTCTGGCAATTTTCGTGGGCTATAGCACACAGTTTTTCGCTCCGGGGATGATTTCAACGGCTCTTGCCCGGGTACACGAAAAATGGGATGTCGTCAAAACTCGTCTATCTGGTCATTTCTGGCCGTTTTCGTGGGCTCGCACACAATTTTTGGCCTTGGAGATGATTTAAACGGCTCGTGACCCCGGGTATACAAAAATTTGGACGTCGTCAAAACTCCTCGATTTGGTCATTCCTAGCCGTTTTCGTGGGTTATAGCACACAATTTTTTTTGGCTCTGGAGACGATTTCAACGGATCGTGACCCTGGGTACACGAAAATTGGGACGTCGTCAAAACTCGTCGATTTGGTCATTTCTGGCCGTTTTCATGGGCAATAGCACACAATTTTTTTTGGCTCCGGAGACGATTTCAACGGATCGTGACCCTGGGTACACGAAAATTGGGACGTCGTCAAAACTCGTCGATTTGGTCATTTCTGGCTGATTTCGTGGGCTATAGCACACGATTTTTGGCTCCGGAGACTATTTCAACGACTCGTGACCCCGTGTACAAGAAAATTGGGACGTCGTCAAAACTCGTCGATTTGGTCATTTCTGGCCGATTTCGTGGGCTATAGCACACGTTTTTTTGACTCCGGAGACGATTACAACGGCTCGTGACCCCGTGTACACGAAATTTGGGATGTCGTCAAAACTCATCAGTTTGGTCATTTCTTGCCGTTTTCGTGGGCTATAGCACACAATTTTTGGCCTCGGAGATGATTTCAACGGCTCGTTACCCCGGGTACACGAAAATTTGGACGTCGTCAAAACTCGCCGATTTGGTTATTATTCCTGGCCGTTTTCGTGGGTTATAGCACACAGTTTATTTGGCTCCGGAGATGATTTCAACGGCTCGTGTACACGAAAATTGGGGCGTTGTCAAAACTCGTCGATTTGGTCATTTCTGGCCGTTTTCTTGGGCTATAGCACACAGTTTTTGGCTCCAGAGACGATTTCAACGGATCGTGACCCCGGGTACACAATAATTGGGACGTCATCAAAACTTGCCGATTTGGTCATTTCTGGCCATTTTCGTGGGCTATAGCACACAGTTTTTCGCTCCGGGGACGATTTCAACGGCTCTTGCCCGGGTACACGAAAATTGGGATGTCGTCAAAACTCGTCGATCTGGTCATTTCTGGCCGTTTTCGTGGGCTATAGCACACAATTTTTGGCCTTGGAGATGATTTAAACGGCTCGTGACCCCGGGTACACAAAAATTTGGACGTCGTCAAAACTCCTCGATTTGGTCATTCCTAGCCGTTTTCGTGGGTTATAGCACACAGTTTTTTTTTGGCTCCGGGGACGACTTCAACGGCTCGTGCCCCGGTTACACGAAAAATGGGACGTCGTCAAAACTCGTCGATTTGGTCATTTCTGGCCGTTTTTATGGGCAGGAGCACACAATTTTTTTGGCTCTGGAGACGATTTCAACGGATCGTGACCCCGGGTACACGAAAATTGGGACGTCGTCAAAACTCGTCGATTTGGTCATTTCTGGCTGATTTCGTGGGCTATAGCACACGTTTTTTTGGCTTCGGAGACTATTTCAATGGCTCGTGACCCCGTGTACAAGAAAATTGGGACGTCGTCAAAACTCGTCGATTTGGTCATTTCTGGCCGATTTCGTGGGCTATAGCACACGGTTTTTTTTGGCTCCGGAGACGATTACAACGGCTCGTGACCCCGTGTACACGAAAATTGGGATGTCGTCAAAACTCATCGGTTTAGTCATTTCTTGCCGTTTTCGTGGGCTATAGCACACAATTTTTGGCCTCGAAGATGATTTCAACGGCTCGTTACCCCGGGTACACAAAAATTTGGACGTCGTCAAAACTCGTCGATTTGGTTATTATTCCTGGCCGTTTTCGTGGGTTATAGCACACAGTTTATTTGGCTCCGGAGACGATTTCAACGGCTCGTGTACACGAAAATTGGGGTGTTGTCAAAACTCGTCGATTTGGTCATTTCTGGCCGTTTTCTTGGGCTATAGCACACAGTTTTTGGCTCCAGAGACGATTTCAACGGATCGTGACCCCGGGTACACAATAATTGGGACGTCGTCAAAACTTGCCGATTTGGTCATTTCTGGGCGTTTTCGTGGGCTATAGCACACAGTTTTTCGCTCCGGGGACGATTTCAACGGCTCTTGCCCGGGTACACGAAAATTGGGATGTCGTCAAAACTCGTCGATCTGGTCATTTCTGGCCGTTTTCGTGGGCTATAGCACACAATTTTTGGCCTTGGAGATGATTTAAACGGCTCATGACCCCAGGTACACAAAAATTTGGACGTCGTCAAAACTCCTCGATTTGGTCATTCCTAGCCGTTTTCGTGGGTTATAGCACACAGGTTTTTTTTGGCTCCGTGGACGACTTCAACGGCTCGTGCCTCGGTTACACGAAAATTGGGACGTCATCAAAACTCGTTGATTTGATCATTTCTGGCCGTTTTCATGGGCAATAGCACACAATTTTTTTGGCTCCTGAGACGATTTCAACGGACCGTGACCCTGGGTACACGAAAATTGGGACGTCGTCAAAACTCGTCGATTTGGTCATTTCTGGCCGATTTCGTGGGCTATAGCACACGTTTTTTTGACTCCGGAGACGATTACAACGGCTCGTGACCCCGTGTACACGAAATTTGGGATGTCGTCAAAACTCATCAGTTTGGTCATTTCTTGCCGTTTTCGTGGGCTATAGCACACAATTTTTGGCCTCGAAGATGATTTCAACGGCTCGTTACCCCGGGTACACAAAAATTTGGACGTCGTCAAAACTCGTCGATTTGGTTATTATTCCTGGCCGTTTTCGTGGGTTATAGCACACAGTTTATTTGGCTCCGGAGACGATTTCAACGGCTCGTGTACACGAAAATTGGGGTGTTGTCAAAACTCGTCGATTTGGTCATTTCTGGCCGTTTTCTTGGGCTAGCACACAGTTTTTGGCTCCAGAGACGATTTCAACGGATCGTGACCCCGGGTACACAATAATTGGGACGACGTCAAAACTTGCCGATTTGGTCATTTCTGGCCATTTTCGTGGGCTATAGCACACAGTTTTCGCTCCGGGGACGATTTCAACGGCTCTTGCCCGGGTACACGAAAATTGGATGTCGTCAAAACTCGTCGATTTGCTCATTTCTGGCATTTTCTTGGGCTATAACACACAGTTTTGGCCCCGAAGCACGATTTCAATGGCTCGTGACCCCGTCTACACAAAATGACACGTCGTAAAAACACGTCGATTGGTCATTCTGACCGTAATCTATGGCAATAGCCAGCACGGTTTTTGGCACCGGATACGTTTTCAACGCCTTCCGACCCCGTGTACACGAAAATTGGGACATGGTCCAGAACTCGTCGATTGGTTTTTGGTAATTTATGGTCGTTTTTGTGGGCTATAGCACATGTTTTCTTGGCTCGGAGACTATTTCAACGGCTCGTGACCCCGTGCTACAAGAAAATTGGGACGTCGTCAAAACTCATCGCGTTTGGTCAATTTCTGCCTTTTCCATGGGCTTATAGCACACAATTTTTGGCCTCGGAGATGATTTCACGGCTCGTTACCCCGGGTTACACGAAAAGTGGACGTCTTCAAAACTCGTCGATTTGGTATTATTCCTGGCCGTTTTCGTGGGTTTAGCACACAGTTTTATTTTAGCTCCGAAGACGATTT